>PVIH01000039.1:110468-608086 GCA_004025045.1 Sigmodon hispidus
TTCTGGGTGTATACCCTAAAGAGGCACATTCACACTCCAAAGGTATTAGCTCAACTATGTTCATAGCAGCATTATTTGTAATAGCAAGAACCTGGAAACAATCTAGATGTCCCTCAACTGAAGAATGGATTAACAAACTGTGGTACATCTACACAATGGAATACTACTCAGCAGTAAGAAAAAATGATATCCTAAAATTTGCAGGCAAATGGATGGATTTGGAGAATATCCTCCTGAGCGAGGTATCACAATCTCAGAGAGATAAGCAGGGGATGTACTCACTCACTAGTGGTCAAAACTGGATTTGGCCAGGAGTGGAGACTGATCCAAACATTATTGGGTCAGTGGGACCATAGGACTGTCTACTCCCTGCCTAGGGAGGGGATGGGGAGTTGCAGAGAAGAAAAATGACCTGATGTGGTGGGAGGGGGAAGGGACCTTGAATAAGGATATACAGGGATGGAAAAAAAAAATTCAGAGGGAAAGCTGAACACAAAGTATATATGTGTAGCAATCTTATTTGCATTATCACCCTTGATAAGTCATGCTTATGATTCTTATCCTCTTTATAGTTATTGTTAACTTTTCAGCATTTTAAATTCATTTTACTTTTTTTAATACATACAAAATAAATAAAAAAAACAAAAGAAAAAAAAAGTAAAAAAAAAAAAAGAATTAAATGATTTAAAATATATATATATATATTTGTCTGTCATGATGGTACAAGAGAAATTTCCTGAACAAAATAAAGTAAAAGTTGCAGCTCACAAATGATAATTTCAAAACAGAAAAGGGAAGGGAATGATACTAAACTGGAAGCATGAGTTTGAGGAATAACTAAAAAGAAATGCTTACCTAAAAACAATACTTGTCTATGTATTCTCTTTCTAGCAAAAAATCACCTATAATCACAATCAAACTAGTTACTAAAATAATAAAGCTGACCATTTGACCACTTTTAGTCTTTCTGTAGCATTCCTAAGCAATCCTTTTCTATGATTATTTTTTAAATTCATACAGCATAAACTTATTCACCTTTTAAATGTAAAAGCTCATATAATAAAAACAAATTCCATGGTACTCAGTGCCATTAGAAAGAAAAAAACTTAACTTTTAATTATTACCTAAGAGTAACTTCAGTTCTCTGGCAATTTATTTTGGGAATCACAACATTCAAATTCTGTCTCCAAGAAAGCATCAACTAACTGAATCACATAAGAAGTTAATTCGGGTCAGACACGATAGCATATGCTTTAAGTAGTACAGCACTTGGGAGGCAGAACTAGGTGGATTTTTTCTGTGAGTTCAAGATCAGCTGTTTTACACACTGAGTTCCAGAACACCCAAAGTCACATAGTGAGACCCTGTCTTTTAAAAATATAAATATAAACAAAACAAAGATTTTAAGTTAAACCTAACCACCATTAGTTACATTCTGAAATCAGAAACAACCAAAGAAATGAATGGCATAAGATAACTACATATGCTCTTTTAGCACTTTTGCTCTGGCTCATTGACCTGGAAACACTGGCCTTCTCTATCTACTGAGTCATTTTTTAACCCTACTGTTCCTTCAGGGAATGTTCTTCTGGCAGGACTTGCCCCACTTGAACCTTCTCTGAAGCAGTTACATCTGTACCATTCAGAGTCAAAAGCCTGACACAAGTGCTCAAAAAATACTGAATGAATGTGTAAGCCTACATACAATTTCAACACAAAAACAAATCTGATTGATTAAAAAGCATATTAGCAAAATACTTGCTAAAGTCCCAATTTGAAATTAAAAAAAAAATCAAAGTTTCAATAGATTTTTATGGCAAATTCTAAAGGTTAAATCTGAACTCAGAAATCACAGCAAATATATTACAATTTCATGTCATATGGAGTCTGTAAATCTGATGATTCACAAACAAAGACAAAAGTGACACTCTTAGATCTTAACTATATAGACAGTTAATGCATACACATAGGATTTTAAAGTATAAGGGCATGCATCAAAATATACAAATACAAAATGACATTAAAAGTATACTTGACCTATATCATCAAATACTATCATTGGCTACACAATAACAAGAAGTGATCTAAAACTCCAGGCTATTTTAGCTATGGAATACTTTGAAAAAAAAAATTTTAAAGAGAGTCTATAGTGCCAGCTACTCAGGAAGTTGAGAAAGGAAGACTCCTGGAACCCAGGAGTTCTAAGTTCAAGGTAAAAGCAACATAAGAAGATTGACAAAGACAGCATGGGGGACAAGCACTACAAAAGAGGAGAAAGAAGGAGAGAGGGAAGCAGAGAGGGAGGGAGAGGAATGGGATGGGAGAGAAAGAGAACAAAGGGGAGGAAGCAAACAAATGAGCTAGCTAAGTGTCTTTGAACCAAAGACTTATATTCATGAATATATAAACATTTGGTTCCATCAAGTGTCTCTAAAAGCACTTCATCAAAGCTACTGCACGGTTTACTCATTTAGCTCATCTGGAGACATCTCATTAAGCACTGAGCTACATGTCCAGTCCCATTCTTATTTCTCCAAAGACAATTACATTTGAAAGAACAAAAAGAAAAAAATTACATTTCAGACAGACAGAAGGAAAGAAGAAAGAAAGAAAGAGAGAGAGAGAAAGAGAGAGAAAGAAAGAAAGAAAGAAAGAAAGAAAGAAAGAAAGAAAGAAAGAAAGAAATTGGCCCTATATGACCTTCAACTCAATGGTTTAAATGTCCCAATGACACAGCATCATCTTAGTTTCAAATTAGTTCAAACACTTATAAATTCAAAATCTGATTAGAAAAAAAGGGAAAAAAAAGGACAGACTCCTCATGAATAAAATTAGTATCACACACATATATCAGCACTATAGTAGTCACAGAAAAATAAATGTTTCAATAAAAAATGCTAGAGAATACAGATTTACCATCTGCTACTCACATAAACACCTGGAACAAATAACCTCTGAAGTCCTAATAACTTACCGTTACAGATTTCAGTGTCATGCCATGGTATGTGCCCATAGTATCGATCTTAAAGCCTTCCGTTTCTGCAAATAAAAGGAATCTATTATGATTTATGTATTTCATGATAGATAAAATTTCACTAGTAGTTTACATTCCACCTAACAATTTAACGTTATTGTATAACCAAGCCCTACTTAAAGGCCTTACTATACAGTTTTATCACATATTTCTAAAAATTAAAAACGTTGAAGACACTAGTTGCAAAAACATATTCAATAAATGCCAAAGCACTCATTTCATAAAATCTAGTTAATATTATCTTTCAAATTTTGTTTGATAATCACAACAAAAAGGTAAAGAGAAGAATCAGCAGTTAAGAGCACTATCTACTCTTACAAAACACCCAGCTTCAATTCCTAGCACACACAATCTGCCTATAACTGCATTTAACTTCACTTTCAGAGGATCTGATACCCTCTTCTGACACCAGGCACATATGTCATATATAGCCATACATATAGGCAAAACACCCAAACACATAAAAATAAAAAATTTAGACTATACTAAATAAAAGACTTCTAATCACTTTATTTTTACTAACTAGTAAATGATTATAACACTAAAAAAAATGTAAAATAGGAAGTTGCGAAATCACAAAAACTTTTGTTAAGTTCTGTAAGAAATGCATTATCATTCATTAGAAAATAGTGCTATAAACCATGAAGAGCATTTCAGGACATAAGTACAACACATTCCGCTCTCTTTCTTTAAAAAGTAAACATTTAATTCTATACATTCATGAAAATTTATTTTTCATTTCAGCTTTGCCTCTTGCTATGGTCAATCAACTATTGGCAATCAATTTGAGACTTTGACAATATTTTACCAGTGAAACAATGCTATAAACATTCCATTATGTTATTAAAATAAAACACTCACTGCTTAAATCTCATCTAGGTTATGTGACAATCAGAGAAATATTATTAACTGAAAAACTTTTCATATAACTTTGTAAAGATCATATAACAAATTATTTATACACTCTACAGTCCATATACCTTTGTCTCAACTATAAGATTTTGTAGCTATGGTGTAGAAAAAAGATGAATAGTATGTTTATACATGGAGAAGCTGGAGTTAGTCCTTAAAGGACTGGATTTGCTATCATTTCATTAAAACAAACAAACAAACAAAAAACCCCACCACAGTGAATAAAAGAATGGATCACTGTCTTTGCAGATGTTCACCATGTGCCTTTATCTGATACATCAAGTCAGCACACATAATTCACTCCATCAAAGCAATACATCCTTTTAAAAACTTGCCCAGGAACTTCAGATTATACAAGGAAAAAAAACTAAATGATAAACTTTCAGTTTCTTCTATCTCCAATCTTCCTAAGTGGCATCAAGGTGAATGAGGTTCTCAAGAGAAATGGCTCACATCTGCATTAGCTAGACCATTAAGCAAGTTGCAGCAACAAAATAAGCTCTCACTCGTGCTCTATATCTGTGCTTTCCTATCCCTTCATGTATACATTCATTGGGAAACAATTTAACACACAGCACTTCCCATCCCAAAATTCTTTATAACCACAACTAGCAAACATTTGTGTGGGTACTTTATCACATTATCAGATAGTATTCTAGAAACTTCATCTTCAGCACCAAGTTTATCCCCAAAGTAACCTTATGAAATAAGTTATCAGTTCTATTAATATTTAGAGAAATGAGATAACAGAATACAGTTGAAATAATAATAAAATCCAAATAAAAATTAACTGAAACACACAAACCATCTGGATCCAGAATCAAAGGTACCAACAAGAGGGTAACCCATTTTGTTCACAGAGTCCAAATATTATTGTTAGGTGTTGCAAGCTATATGTCCTCTCTCAAAACTACTTAACAGAGCTGTCTTAGTTAAATAGCTACAGATAACACATAAACGAGTAAATATGGCTATGTTTAAGCAACAACAAAAATATGAATTACAAAAGCATGTGACTGAACTAGATCTGGACTATAGAGGTTCCTTGACAAACCTTATACTTAAGTATCAAACTATACTGCCACTCAAGCTCAGCATGACCATTATGAGACGATACAGAATAAGCAACTTACCTTCTTTGCCTTTGAATCTTTCCTGGTCATATCTGTTGTAGGCAGCTGGAATAGGCTGCTTTGTACGTAATGTGGGATCCTAAAATAAATAAATAAATGAATGAATGAATAAACAAATAAATAGATAGATAGATAAATAGAGTTGCAAGTCAGTATTTTTAAATACTACTTACTTAACACAAAACCTAAAACAGATACTTGTGTTATTGTACGAGGTAAGAAGACTACTTGGCATTTGATGGCTAGGATTAACTATTCAATATTATTTGCTACTAAAAAATAACCATCCCTACAATAAAAATAAAACAATTTCAAGTATACTTGTATCAAAACTGCAGAAATAATATGTTAAGCAGATACATTCTAATTACTTAAATGACTCTGTGAAATAATACTCTCTCCAATGATAATCTGAACAGAGTGAGTTTCAAGACAGCCAGGACTACACAGAGAAACCCTGTCTCAAAAGACCAAGGAGAATAAAAAACCAAAGTAATAGACATTCAATAAACACTTATAAATGAATGCTTTAAGACTAGAGTAACAGATGTAAGTTTTTAAAAACCTGAAAGGGCCACTTTCTAATTATGTACAGTTTAATTCAAATATTTCATACTATAACATTCTATAACAACCTAAAATAGGTATTTAACAAATATCTTAAAGGTACTTGGAAAAATCGTAGTATTTAGATATTCATTTAGTTACAATAATTTATACTATTTTTTTTTTTTTTAGATTTATTTATTTATTATGCATACAGTTTTACAGAAGAGGGCACCAGACCTCATCATAGATGGTTGTGAGCCACCATGTGGTTTTGCTGGGAATTGAACTCAGGACCTCTGGAAGAACAGTCAGTGCTCTTAACCTCTGAGCCATCTCTCCAGCCCCCAATAATTTATACTATTATATAGTATATAATAGTATTATACAAAAGGATTATACAATTATACAATAGTATATAATCCTGTTACACAATAAGATTAAAGACTACAGCTACATATATATACATCTGTATAATCAAATACCAAAACATAAAAACTATCTCAATTATTGTAAAATACACAGAAAGAATACTCACATTCACAAAGACAATGTTTAAATGTTTTAAGATTTTACATTCTTCCCACCAGTTACTATTACAACAGTCAACAAATTTGTAATTATAAGTATCCTATGCTTATATCATAGCACGTACTATACTCCCATTTCATAGAACTGGCAGGTTTAATTCACTATACTATAAACTCAAAATAGGACAAGGACTATATCATTGTATTATCTTATCTCTAGATGCTAAAAACACTTCATAATAGACACTACTTAAATATTTGTAATAAGCCAACCAAAAATATCTGTCTAAATATTACCAAAAATTCAGTATCTATAAAAATTAAGTACCAATGATTTCACATATAATAAATAAAATTACTACTAACTTCCACGGCTATGTTTAGTTTACCAATGTTTTTCCAAATTTTACATGAAAGTGAGCCAATCTGATATTTTTTTTTTCCTTTCTTGAATCTTAAGAACAGGTACAATAATTTACAGCAAACTAGAGAGTATTTCTGAATTTAAATATGACACTATCTAGCACACATAAACTTAGGGTTTGGAGGTTCCTAAGTATTCCCTCAAACAGTGAGGCAGTCAGCCAGCAGAGGAGCTAAGGTGCAATGAACGAGTCACATGGCAAGTGACAAGGAAAATTAAATATACCAATATGAAATGGTCACCAAAGATTTCAAATAAGTCCAAACTGTAAGGTAACAATGATTTATATTTTTAATTTCACAAGCAATAAATAGGACAGCTAGTTAACCTAAAAGTTAACTTAGAAGGCTTTTCCTAATTAACCCCTCTTTAGATTCTCATCCAGGTATATCTCAAGAATGACCCAAAATTACTGCAGAGATAGTTTTTAAAACTGGGGAGTGGGGGCTGGAGAGATGGCTCAGCGGTTAAGAGCACCGTGTGCTCTTCCAGAGGACCCGGGTTCGATTCCCAGCACCCACATGGCAGCTAACGACTGTCTGTGGTTTCAGTTCCAGGCAAGCACCAAGGCAAATAAATAAATAAATAAAGTTTTTTTAAAAAAAAAAAAAAAACTGGGGAGTGACTTTATATCCTTCAAATATGCAATAGTAGCAAAACTTCATACAGCACTGATGTAAAATGTTTAAGATGTCAAAATTACAACACTAAAATACAAATATCACTTTCTTAAAACAACAATATAAGCAGAAAAGATTCTTACCACAGGGGCTGTATTTGGAGCAGGCCGCTGTTCAGGAGCACGCCCTTCTTCTCTGGCTTTTACAGATTGAAGAATCGCAAAAATATTCTTGGAAAAACTCTAAAACATGAATAAAATTAAACCTAGTGTACATGTGCAAAAGCAATAGTTTAGCCATTAAACAATTTATACTGAAACTTTTTTCCTACTAATTTTTTCTATTTCATAAGGTACTATAATCACTATGGTTTGGATATGTTTTGTCTCCAAAGATTCCTATGTGAGATAGATGCTCCTAACTTTGGGATTTAGAAGCTGAGGAGCATTTAAAAGGTGGGGTCCAGTGAGGAACAATTAGCCATCCAGGCACTGCTATCAGAAAGGGTTGGTGCTGATCTCACAATGTTACCACATCAGATACCAACAGGCAGAGCTGTCCAGTCTTCCACTTTCAGATTCCCAAACTTTCCTCCTCACTCCTCATGCTAGGCCCTGTCACAGTCAAGCAAGTTCTACACTAACCTAAACCCCCAACCCTAACCTGCTATAAAGCTCCTACCCTGAGTATTTCATTGAGTCAACAGAAAATGAGGTAATGCAATTATACCTAAAAATAAAAGACAACTACCTTGAGTCTGGTTATTACAAACCATAATTAAACAGACCAATTATACATAGTATTTATTATTCTGCATCTATTCAAATATATATAACCAAGAAAGTAAGCATTTAAATGTAATAGATTTTTATCAAAAGGGACTACTAAATTCTCAAAGTGCAACAAATCCCTGTGCTACATTCAGATAGCCATAGACTTCCTAAGATGCCCAAAGGTTACAGATACTTGTTGGAGTCACTGTACATTTTTTAAGTCTAAAAGGTGGTTAGTAATCACAAATCAGCTTTTCCATGAATTCTCAACACTGCCAACTTGGTGATTGCTCCTTTTATGAAATATGCTTCCTTGGACCTGACACATTATTCTTCCCTGACTTTTTTGCCTAATGACTGACAGTATTCTCCAGTGACTAACAATTCTTTGGGTCTCCCCACCACCACCACCACCACCACCAATCATTCAATGGTTTAAAAAACATATGGGCATCTATTGTGAGCTAAATACCTTAACTGACTCTAAAATCCAATGATAATCACAAGGTTCCTGCTCTCATGTACTTCAAATGTATTACAATTCTCTTCTCTAGAAAATGAAGCATTCTGGGGCCACCAAAGTAACTCAACAGGTTAAGTATTTGTAACACAAACCTATGTTCCCTGAGTTCAATCCTTGGAACCCATGTAAAGGTAGAAGAAAAGAGAATCAACTCCACAATAGTCTCCTTTGACCTCCCCTACAGCAAGCAAACACACACACACACACACACACACACACACACACACACACACACACACACACACACATATCTGGGGTATGAAGAGATGGCTGAGTTAAGAGTACTTGTTGTTCTCCCAGGCTATTCAGGTTCAATTCACAGTACCTACAAGGCAGCTTAACTCTAGTTCCAGGAAATGTGAAATCCTGTTCTGGTCACTATGGACACCAGGCATGTGTACAGTGCACTAACATCCATGAAAGCAAAACACTCACACACATAAAATTAAAATAAATTTAAGTGTTCTGTTTCTTTGCCTTTGACTAGTTGTTCTACTTTATCATTCCATCTTCTTTACTAATTTTTATTTTGCAATCTCTCTCACCTTTTGTTTCCTGGTGAGACTAGTATCAACCTCATGGCCTTCAAGCACTGTACTCCTATAAAATATATTCTTTTTCCTCTTTACTTTTGAGTAAGTTACCTGCCTTATACTGTATCTCATTGCTGCTTGTCCTAAACTACCATCTCATTGGGGCTAAGGACCAAAGCATCCTCGATCACTGTCTAACCTGTACATGTTAAATATTATGCAAATGCATACAAAAAGTAAGTTTCAACATTAACAGTATACCACTAGTATAATTACCACTATACTAACTATGATACTAACTAGTTTCTGATTCTTTACAACAGCAAATACAGGTCTTGAAACTACTTTGTGATTGTAGAAACTACTGAGTACTGTAAAGGCCTTTAAGTTACAATTATAATTTATCACACTAAAGATTAAAACTGACATGTTTTTCAAGTAAGAATTAATTCCTTAAAAAAATAAAAGCAAGAATTAATTCCTTAAAAAATAAAAGCAAGAGTCTATGCAAACATTATTTCCCAAAATAATGCAAAAGTTATTTCCCAAAATCTAACAAAAAAGTAGTAAGACAAAAAACTTGAAATTTTATAAATGTGTTTAATATCTGACTTGCTCAAAATAGCTACATTCTGATATCTACTTCTATATATCTACTATGTTATCTAGTTTGTTCAACAATATGAAGAAAAATCTTGCCTCAGTAGTAAAGGGAGAAGCATTCAGAGAGCTTTTTAGGCAGCTGAATATATTCTTTATTATACCAAAATAAATGGTTTCCTAAAAGATACTGCAGGTGGAAACCACATCCATAAATAATCTGCATTATTAAAGTATATAGCATATAAAGTATAAATATATTTTCAAAGGTATGTAAGTATAATCTATTATACTTTAAGTGGATTTTTCTCATTCATGCTTCGGTTCTCTGTAAAATATTACTGAGTTATACAGTTATGTATTACTTTTCAAACATTACTACACTGTATTATTCAATATCTTAAAATATGTATTTGCTTATGACATATTCATTAAATCATATTTCTAATATTATTTATAAAAGTCTCATCAAAACAGTCTAAGAATTAGAAAGCTGGAAAAATCACAGCAGAAAGACACTCTCTGGGCTCAGAAGTTAAGAACACTGGCTGTTCTTCCAGAGGTCCAATTCCCAGCACCCACATGATGGCTCAAAAACCATCTGTAATGAGATCTGATGCCCTGTTCTGGTGTGTAAGCATACATGCAGGCAGACCACTCTATACATAATAAATAAATTTTTTAAAAAAAGAAAAGAAACTCTCCAAATTTTAATTCTCTCAGTTAAGTTTACATCTTATCACTGGCAACAAATACTGTTTGTTGCTTTTCCTAACTGACTCTTTCAAAAGAATGTCTATAAAATACCTAAGTAACATAGTCATTCAAATATAATATAATACTTTTCTATTTTCAAAAGGCACTTTAGTTAGTAACCCAGGTCATAACATAAGTGCTGTTCATAAAAGCAACCATAGAATTTTAATGTGCAGAACTACTTTACACATTCAAATTTCAATAGATATATTAAAGGGTCCCACTTTAATTAAGGTTAAAACTGGTTAAATGAAGAACACTATGATTTGCCAGTAATGTTGGATGACTCATGCCAAGTAATGAAGTCTAAGCAACCACTGCTTCTGCATCATCACTGCAGACCTCAGCACAATGCCAAATTCAAATGAGAAACTGTGAAACATAAAAATCAGATCACTTTTAAAGTGATCTGTGGAATGAAAGAAAAACTCTACAAGAATAGTACCAGCAAATTATGTGACCAAGAATTAAAGGTTATTATCTTTGTACAGACGTATTTATACCTATGACTCAACAATAAATTACTGTGGTCCGAAAGTATATCCAAAAATCTGTGTTGAAAACTATTTTCAATACAATAGTATTGAAAAGTGGATTTTTTTTTTTTTTAAGAAGTGACTTTTAAAATGAGTTAAGTGGAGACTAAATGAATGGCTTACTGATTTTAAGAGTCATTTTCTGATAAAATAATAATTTTCAGCCCTCTTTTTTATTCCGTCTCTCTCACCCAGGTGATACCTTCCGTCATTTTTGATGCAGTAAGAAAGCCCTCATCAGATGCAGTTCCTTGATCTTGGACTTTCCAGCCTCTAGAATGGTGAACCACAGAAATGTCTATTCATTATAAATTACTCAGTGTGTGATACTCCGTTATAGCAGCACAAAACAGAGTAAAACATTTAATATAATTTAATGATACTTTAAAATCAGGTTGCTTTAACTAGGGCAAATTAACCATATAAGGAGGATGAGAACCTAACATTTCTTGCCCCTTAAAAATCAGAAAACAAGACTCTGATCATAAGTAATAATAAAGGTCAGTCTGACGTCTACACTAGAGCAGTGTTGCTTGGTCAATCTGAGCCTGACAACCTAAGCTCAATCCAGGAACCCACACAGTGAAAGGAAAATACTGACTCTCACATGGTATCTTCTGACCTCCTCATGCACACTGTGACAAATGTGTCCACACACACATACAAAGCAAATGTAAAGTCTATACTGCTCTAAGTGTCTGTAATATAGAGTTTAGCAGGTGAACACAGTATATATACCTAAAGATCAGCAGTTAAAATATAATATTTATCTTTAAAAATACAATATTCAAAAATAAAATTTTTGAAAGATAATATTCATAAAAGCAAACCTAGCTTCTAAAGAACTGTTAAAAGACTTGTTTTTAAAAAGATACAGTGGTACCAGCATTAAAACACTTTAAACTGGTACAATCCTGCCACCTAGAGTTGATAGAAAAGAGCTCATGTCAACAATTTAAAATTTTAATGTTTCAGATAGAAAAAGAAAAAAACTATAACTTAAAAGACTGTCAAGTTAAAATGAACTTTAAAAAAAAAAAAAAAGCCAGGTATAGTGACACATGACTTTAATTCTAGAACTCACCCTGAGTTCAAAGACAGCCTAGTCTACATAGTGAGTAGCAGGACAGCTGGGGCTACATAGTGAGACCCTGTGTCAAACAAAACAAAAGGAACTAAAAAGTCACACTGTTAGTCAAATATTAGTCATATCAAGCAATGAATATTTCTTTATAATTCTAAGCTCTGGAAATGGTCGTTTTTATTTTTTTAAATGCACCGGTGTGAACACATGCACCACAGTGCAAGTATAGAAGTCAAAGAAAAACACTGGGTGAGTCAGTTTTCTCCTTTCATCTGGATCAAAGGCTCTAGGGATCAAAGGCGGGTCACCAGGCTAGCATGGGTAGCACTGGTACTGCAGAGCTAGCTATCTCACTAGCTCTGGAAAAACGGCTCTTTTTCTAAATTAATAAATTTTACATATTATTGTGTGTACACATACACATGCACCATATGAATGTGTGGATGCCAGAGGATAACTTTGTGGAATTGGTTTTTTGATGGTTTTTTTTTTCTTTTTTTTCCCACCTTTACATGGCTTTTGGAGACTGAATTCAAATTGCCAGGCGTGCATTCTAAGAGCTTTTACCAGCTCAGTCACCTGTGTGGCCCAGGGAGAAGGTTTCTTAAAATGTAAGACAAATTAAAATAAATAGAAAAAAAAATAGAAATCATTATTTTCCTTATACCTTTTTCTGCTTACTTTATTCCTACCAAAAAGGAACAGTAAATTAAAAGTTAAAATCCCAATATTATTTTAAAATCAAAACCATTAGGGGTAGGTGGCATATATCTCTACTCCAAAAACTTAGTAGGCAAACTCAAACCTAAGCCACTAAGAAAGAGCCTACCTCAAAAAAGCCCAGACTTTAAACATAAAGTCTATTTCAACGTTAAACTCAGTTTCACAATAATCTCACAAACTTCTTCAAATATTTCTACAAAACCACCAATTTTAGCATATCAATAAAGAATCAATGACTAAGAAAACTTAGAGGAAAATCCGCAACACAGAGAAAAATATGTACACATAACAGACCTGATGCATCTTTTTTGAGGTCAATTGACCTACTGGAAACATCTAGTATCAAACTTTCTAATTATTTATTAATGTGTATGGGGTGGGTGTGTGTGTGTGTGTGTGTGTGTGTGTGTGTGTGCGCGTGTGTACATAAGCATGTGCAGGAGCTACAGCATGTGCATGCTTCTACCTTTACATGGGCTTCAATAATCCTCCAATTGTCAAACTCTCATTCAAATTCTATCTTTCCAAATTTAAACAGCATACATTTGCTCTGAACAGAAGTTTAAAAGACTTAGTCATTGGCTATACAAACATAAATAAAACTTGAAACCTATTAATAAATTTTAAACAATCCTACAGCACTCCAAAAAATGAGTAAAGTGTTTTAATTACCTTTCCTGTGCTCTGTAAAATAGTTGTTCTTGTTCTCCACACTCTCTCTCTGCTGACAATATCTCTGGTCACATCTACCTCAGCATCCACAAAACTCCTCTGTTTAAGAGCAGTTATATCGTCATCTAGATCAGTCTTGATAGTAGATCTTTTCTTAGCCATAATTTTGGCTTTGATTGCAGCAATTTTTTCCACTGACATGGCTTCAGACAAAGACCTAAAAGTAATTTATTTTTAAAATTTTACAGCAAAGATTCCTTCAGTACAACATCTATACTGTTGCACTTAAATTGGTGATTAAAAAAAAAAAAAAACCTCAATAAGCTTTTCTATAAAATTGTATACTTTATATTTTATAATCACACATGATTTTTACAGGTTAACATTTCATATTCATAAAGGTAATACTCTAAAAGCAAGTTAGTAATCTATTTTAATTTTACAAGTGTAAGTGCTTTGCCTACGTGTAGGCCAATGTGTCATTTCTTCCCAGAGGCCCTGGAAAGCTGAAAGAGAGCATCAAATTTCCTGAAGCTGAAGCTACAGGCAGTTGTAGGCCACTGTGTGGGTGCTGAGTATCATTATGTATACTTTTTTTTTTATTTGAAAACTCTATGTATTTATTTATTTATTTATTTGCCTTGGTGTTTGCCTGGAACTAGAACTACAGACAGTTGTTAGCTGCCATGTGGGTGCTGGGAATCGAACCCGGGTCCTCTGGAAGAGCACACGGTGCTCTTAACCGCTGAGCCATCTCTCCAGCCCCGGGTGCTGAGTATCAAATCAAGATCTTCTGGAAGAATGGCCAGTGCTTTTAATAACTGATCCATCCAGCCTTGAACTAGCAATTTCTTTAAATTAACATTAAACATTAAGTAATAATAATAAAATTCCTTGGGTTTTTTTTGTTTTTTTTTAATCTCCTGCAGAAGAGCAACTAATATGGTGCCTTTGCTTATATTCCAAGGCTTTCCCAGTGTATTTATACTTACATCTCTCTACATATAAAAATTCACACAAGCAGAGAAGTCATCTTGTATTGGGGCAAAAAATTCATTTTGTTAAAAGCTCAAAGCTTGGGTTTTTCCATGAAATGTATTTCAAGGTTTTAAAGCTACAGGCTACATTTACAATTGACTTCAGAATCCAAAGAGACTTTATATGTCACAATAGTCCTTTTAACTTATGGAAGATAAAACCATACCTAATTTAATTAAAATTTCATTATAAAGAACTTGCAAATAAAAAAATAATACTGGAATAATCATATTTTGAAAAACTTTTATGTCTTCAATTTAATTGACTCTCAAATAGGCAAAAAGAAGTCTTATTTAAAAAATTCATCATCAACAATGACATTAATAAAAACTGTAGTATTCAATGAAAAAAATAGTCAATTTCTCAGTGCTTTCGGTTTCCTGATATGTTTCTCCTTGAGATTCAGGGGCAATAAATTAGTATTCCAAGGGCTAGAAAGATGGCTCAGAGGGTAAGAGCACTAGCTGCTCTTCCTGAGGACCAGGGTTCAGTTCACAGGACCCACATTGTGGCTCACAACCATCCATAACTCCCAGTTTCAGGGAATCACAATGCCTTCTTCTGACCTCTAATGAGGACCAGGCACACAGTACACAGACACATATGTAGGCAAAATATTCATACACATAAAAAATAAACCAACCTAAAATTTAAAAGAAATCAGTATCCTAGGGATTCTCAGTTTTCAAAACTATATTGTTTTGAAATATATTTTTAACAATCTTCATAACACTCTAATATGAACAGAACTGTCTAGAGAATAAAATACGTTAAGTTTCATAGTACTTACAAAGTACAAAAAAAAGGAAAATTCAATGAAAAACATAATTTAAAATTCTCATGTTCCAGTAAGAGAACATCTCTTTATGAAAGAACCACACGTAGAAACCAACCATTAAGGTCTACACTAGAAGTATGTTGTCTGTTTTTTATAACATGAGAAAAATAATTCAACAGTGGTTGAGAACTGGTAATAGAGTTCGGTGGTACAGATTTTACCTAGCATGCATAAACCATGTATCTAACAGAGACCATAAAAAAGAGAACTTAGGCCAGCAATCCAGTGGGTCATGGAAACTCCACCATCACAGTCAAGTGTCAAGGCCTACCAGCAACATCTAAAGATATAATAGAAGAATCACTAATAATAGAGGGCGACAAGAGGAGGAACTAGGAAAGGATATATACTAGTCTGCTATTTAAAACTGTCAATATGGTGTCCAAACAAGGATGGTACAGAACACTGAAGAAAAATGACATCCCAACTCAGTAATTATGTACTGGCTAATCAATTTGGAGATAATGTGGCTTATTATTTTAATGGGCAGACACTTCCAAAAATATTCTAAACGAAGTCCCTCCTGCACCCTGTTTTCCTGCTCAAATCTTAATTAGTATACAGTGAAAGCCACAGGCGCATATTAAATATTATGATTTAAAAAAAAAAACTGGTAATGTGCTTGTTTGGAAACCTTTCTGCAATCCACCTACAAAAGACAGATTAATACAGTTCACAGAAGTCCTGTTCTTTCACATGATTTGTAATTTTAACAGGGTACTATGAATGAATTACCAAAAATAATTTATTTTCTCCCTTCTTCTTCTGCTTTACAATGATTTCTTTCTAGCTGTGAAATTAAAGCATATGAGCACATTTTTAGATAAATTCAAATTGTTTTATTACATGACGCACACTGTGTGAAAATCAGAGGACAAGAATATGTTCTCTCTCCACCTTGTGGGTATGGATATCAAACTCAGGTCACTGGTTGAACTTGGCAGCATGGTCTTCACCTGTTAGCAAACTGGATGGCTCTCAAGCTGACACTGGGCTTTCAATTATCAGACTTCTACTTCTAGCCAAGATGAAGTGCTGGTGATTGGAAAAGCTCAACAACCAGAAAATGACTGGCTAAACTTCACAACATAATGGTTTGCCAGATATTAGGTATTAAACTCTGAATGACAGTGATCTGACAAATAAACAAATGGATATAATTTCTCTGGCTTACTGTCTTGAAAATTTCCAAAATAGGTTGTAAGAAAAACCCAGGGAGAACTTGGTTAAGACCAAAGAGCTTATATGGTACAGAATATTTAAGAAAATAGCTGAACAAAGATATTGCAGTAAAATGCTAACACATGAGTTTAACAAAGGAACAATCTAAACCTGAAAACAACCACCACCCAAGTAAGTGTAAGTTGGTTATATATTTGGCTGGCTCCTACCAGCCAAAATGAAAAATATTCATGAGACATTAGGAAATCTCCTTAAAACAGTATTGTCTCTAACGTAAGTGAGAATAATTACTGTAATTAATCTCTATTCAATGTAAACGTGGGGGGGGGCCTACAAGCCTGGCTGGCTAAGTAATTAGAAATTCCTGGAGGGATAGCTCAGTGGTTAAGAGCATTGACTTTATTCTGAAGGACCTGAGTTCAATTCCCAGCATGGCAGCTAACAGCTGTCTGTAATTCCAAGATCTGACACCCTTACACAGTTATACATGCAGGCAAAACACCAATTCACATAAAATAAAAATAAATATAAAAAAAGAAAAATGTCGCAGGTCCATAGTCAAATTGTGGATTGGAAAAGGATGACCCTAGAGGGCCCAAGAGAAAGAAAAACAGCTGTGTGGCTGCTCAATGCTCATGTATATTAAGTCACACTGCTCCTTTCTCACCAGATGCTATAGACACATAAGCCCAGAAGCAAATGAGTTATGTGATCAACTACAATCTCTGACATCATGAGACAAAATAGATCTTCCTCTTTTACATTTCTCAGACAGTTATTACTAACAGTTGAACAGAGAAAATTGGTAGGCAGGGTAAACTTACTGCTGTGATCACTTAACTATTCTATTCAGAAACTTTGGGAAAAAAACTGGTTTGTGGGAAGAATTTGTTACATTTGGAGAGATGGACTAGGTAAGTCCTCAAATGATATATAGGCAGACCCAAAATGCTCTAAGACTGAAGTTGGCTAATTATGATCTTTCATATGAACAAGGACTGAATCAGGACTTTCACCAAAACCATTTTATACTATACTGTTGCAAAGAAATTGAATTTTGTCCATACTAATAAATAGTAAAGCAGAGGAAATGTCAAGACAGCTCAGAATGAATACTGCTAGATGGTTTTAGGCATACTTAATGTAATAAGTGTAAGCAAAAATACAGGGAAGGTCTGGAAAGTACAGTATGCCAGAAAATAAACTCATATAAGGTTAAGACATGGTAAAGCATAGCTGTTGAAGAGATTAGGGCCATTTTATTTTTTTATAAGCTCAGTACTTTGCATAGAACAGGAAAGATGCTTTTAGGGTATCTCAGGAATTAGCCAGATACCATGCACTACAAGCTTAAGGGTATAAAGAGTTCACTTAACTCAGCTGAAAGACTACTTAGAGATTACCATGTCCCTCAAACTTGGGGCCTCATATAAAAATCTTTCCCCAGGGTCAGCCAGGTACTTAAGAATTCAAACAACACAACAGCCATGACTTTAAGGACCCCAGCCACTAGTAGCAAATCATATTAAGAATGCAAAAGTTACAAGGTCATGGAGGTTTCCACCCAGATTTTAAAGGAAGACCTGAGAGGTGGGCAGGGCCGAAAACAATGCATGAAGCTATGTGAGTGAACTGAGAGACACAATAAAGGCATGAAACATCTGCTTAGAGGCAAAGAATAGAACTGGCCTGAGAGAGAAGTCATATAGACTGTAACAAACCAAGCCATTGGGATAGGGCTACCCAAGACCAGTGGAGTAAACATATCAAATTATCACTACACTATCACATGCCACTGATGGTGGACATGTATTTACAGAATTTAACACTTGCCCTCTAGATTTCAGGCTTGCTTTGGTCCCATTCCTCTCTATGCTCCTTCTCTCCAATTTGTAGCAATATTTATCTCACATTGCTGTGTGCTAAAAGTATGGAACTTGTCACTAAATTTTTTAAAATAAAGATTTATTTATGTATGAGTGCTCTATCTGCATGTATGTCTTTATGAGCATCAAACTCCACAATAGATGGTTGTGATCCCCCATGCAGTTGCTGGGAACTGAACTTAGGTCCTGTGGAGGAGCAGCCAGTGCTCTTATCCACTGAGCCATCTCTACAGCCCCAAAGTACTGGTTTTTTGGTTTTGTTTTTCCAAATCAGGGTTTCTCTGTGTAGTCCTGACTATCCTGGAATTCACTCTGTAGACCAGGCTGGCCTTGAACTCACAAGAGATTCGCCTGACTCTGCCTCCACAGCGCCAGCATTAAAGGCCTGCACCACTGCCTCCCAGTGTTACTAAAATTTAGAGACTCATAGCTAAAAAAATTTCCACTTTAGGAGACTTTAAATTGGATCCTCTGAATAGTGCTGGAACTGTTGAGATTTCAGAGACTATCAAATGGACAAAGTACATTTTGTATTATGAGACAAATATGAGTCTTCAGGAGCCACAGATATATTAGTGTTTGAATAGGTGATGTGTTAAAGGCCTAATGTCCAGCTGATGGTGCTATTTGAGGAGTCTCTGGAAATTTTTAGAGGCAGGACTTAGCAAAGAAGTGGTTCACTGGGGTTAGCCTGTTCCTTCTTGTTTTCATATATACACTCACTCTCTGCCTCCCAACCCCCCACAGAGGTGATTAACGCTATTTTCTTCTATATCCGCCACTCTATACAATGATGCTCTGCCTTTCCACACATGGGTCCAGGATTAGAATTGTAGAACTCTAAACTGAAAGTGAGCCAAAATAAAAATTTCTTCTATGACTGTTCTCATATCTGACATACTGGTGGAAAGTCTAACACAGTAAGTAATCTAGAGTAGGTTCTTATACTATAGGTTATGAACAAATACTAGGCCATGTTACTCAAGGTACTTGAGCACCTCTAGGTATTAGTATCTGTCCGGAGATCCTAGATCAATCCCAATAAATTCCAAGGGACAACTACATTCTACTAAACTTGGGGAACAGAGGCATACAATGAATAAAAGATGCAAAGGTAAGTTGTAACATCTAAACACCGCATTTTCCAGATACCTTTACATAAAATCTGTATTATCTGTTTAAGAAACCCTTACCTAATCTGTTCCGTCTGTACAATCCCTTCTTTATGGCCTTCCAAACGAGCTGCCAATCTCTCTTTATCAAGACGCACACACTCTTCATCCTAAAAATAATCTTTGGTTAGTAACACTTTTAAGTTTTATTTAACTTATACATGAAAAAAAAAAAAAAAACCACCACACATAACTTCTCACCAATAGATTATTACAGTACAGTTCCATGTAATGTACAAAATCAACTTTAAGACCTTTTATTTTCACAAAGACAACAGTGTATTTTGGACCGTGTAAGTGTAGAACTGATTTCTCAAGTTCCTTGACTTACAACAGGGCTACATTCTAAGAAAGCACATGTGATGGATGGATGGATGGCTTTGTCAGCTTGACACAGTTATGGGAGAGGAGAGAATCCCAACTGAGGAAACTGCCTCCCTAAGACTTGGCTATAGACAAGCCTGTACAACATTTTCTTAATCAGTGATTGATGTGGGAGGGCCCAGCTCACTCACTGTGAGTGGGGCCATTCCTAAGCTGGTAGTCCCAGGTTCTATAAGAAACCAAGCTATCCTAGCCAGTAAGCAACACCCGTCTCCTCCAGGAACTTTGCATCATCTCCTGCCTCCAGGTTATTGTCCTGTTAAGTTTCTACCCTAATATCCCTGAGTGATGTACCAGGGATGTGGAAACAAAAGCCACATGAACCTGTTCCTCCTCAATGGTGTTTCATCACAGCAATAGTAAACCAAATTAAAATACCGCAGTAAATTTAAAACATAATAAGCCAAAAATGTGTTTTACACATCTACCTACTAAATAGCATTGCTTAATGTTGTTTACTTGAACACATCCACTAGCCTCCATATAATACAAAGCCTGGTTTACTAAAGTGTTGGACATCTCACTTTTACTGAACATTGTACTGAAAATAAAACGATTCTTCTAAACATATATGCATTACTTTTATATCATCAAAAAGATTAAAAAAACAAACTGAAAACCATATATAAGAGTTCACAATATGGTGCCTAGACATCTATTTCTAGGTTCTCTTCCAACCATTAATGCTTTCATTCAAACATATGTGCATACATATATTTTTTCATTCATTTAAAAATGTTTTAGATTTATATTTGTGTACTGAGAGTTCTTTCTGCATGTATGTATGAACTACATGCATGCCTGTTGCCTGTAGAAGAGATTATGGAAGTTATGGAAGATTGTGAATCACTAGTGGATGCTGGAAACTGAACTTCTGCACTTGCTCAACTGCTGAAGCCATCTCTTCATCCAGCCCTTACAGATCCATGCTTAATGAGACAAAGAAAAAAAAAAGAAAAAAGAGAAAAGAAAATCTAGCTTTTACAAAAAGTCTTTATGGAAGTTAAATTTCTCATTTTGGATACCATTTTTCCCCCCATCTGGTGCCACATATACCAAAATCTACTAAATACAAGTCAAAACACTAGAAGAGAAACTCGCAATAGCTTACAAAAGGCAAGTTCCTTCGCACATTAAAAACTTCCTACAAAGTTCCCAACAGACTATTTCAAAAATCTGATAAGGGTGTGTGGTTCATGCCTATAATTGCAGCAGTCAGGAGGCTGAGGCAGAAACATCAAGAGTTTAAAGACAATATTGGCTACAACTGTGAGTTTAAGGTAAACCTGGACAATATGATTATATTATTTATATTAGAGATCCATGTAAAATTTAGTTTAAAAGATATGTGGCCAATTAAAAAAGCCCAGTGAAGTGACAAATTGAAAAAAACAAGGAGTAGGTCAATAAATAAGACTGTATAAAACTATACAAAATACATTAGCATACTTACTTAAGACACCAAAAGAGAAAAAATACTGGGCTCCAATTCATGCCCTATTAGTTTTCCACCATGTAAAAATGTTTAAACAGACATATCAGCAAAGATATTTTAGTAAATACATTTCATTTTTACCATTTGTAAGGAAGTTATAATCCATAATGGTCAAGGTCTCAAGAAACTGGTAATTTTTAAAATACAACCTAATATTAATCAAATCAGAAATCCTTTCCCAAGTTTTCTTTTTCCTATCATGGTGTCTTAAAATAATACAATTTTTTAACTAACTACTAATACAAATGCTTACGTTGTAACTTTATATATGACAGAGAAAAGATAATACTACTTCCTGCTGATGTTTACTGGTAGCTTTGGCATTTAACTCTGTTGGGTGTTGAACTTTTTTCAAATAATTACATTGTGATGTTTTCATATTTCCAAGTAAATGACCCTTAATGCACTCACTGTTTTAATAATGGCCAGGGTCTTCTTTCATACAGAAGGAAGTGGGGAAACTTTCAGATTTACTGCCACAATATTCACATACATTTCAGCAGTAAGGCTTAGCAGCCTTAGTTCTAAATTTGGTTCTAAAACCTCAGTAAGTCCCTTTTGTGTGGAGTCTATTTATTAACTGATGCTGAGTCTATGGCTCCCAAATTCAAAGGTTGGTAGTAAAGAGTACATGACTTAATATACCTAATGCACTTAAAATATCATCTTGTATAGACCAGTAACAATGAACTAGCTACCATTACTTTAAAAGTACAAGATTCCTGTCTCAAAATACACCTAACTAAAATTATACTGTTTTAAGATCACATTGTTACTGACTCTACTGTATACATTTACCAACCAACATTACCTTAGTTACCTTCCTCATCTTTACTTGTAAAAGCTTCCATTTACATAGCAGAAAAGAAGTATATATACAAGTGTAAAATTAAAAGAATATATGTATATTCTAAAATAAAAAAAATGTAAGGTTTCTAGTACTGTTAGCACTTCTGAAAAAAACAAGTGTCATTTCTTTACTGAATTGATACTGGATTTACTGGATTTTTCTACTAAATTATTTTCTATGTCCAGAGGTTTTCTGAGCATACAAATAATATGGAGCTTGTCACAAATTAAAGGTCATTAATTTCTATATGTAATTAAAATTTCTAAGTAGGGGCTGGAGAGATGGCTCAGAGGTTAAGAGCAATGGCTACACTTTGCAGAGGTCTTGAGTTCAATTCCCAGCAACCACATGGTGACTCATAACCATCTATAATGAAATCTGGTACCCTCTTCTGGCCTGCATGCCTACAGACAGAACACTGCATACATATAAATAAATAAGAATTTCTTTAAAAAAAAAAAAAATCCTAAGGATATCCTACTCAGAATACTGAGTAGTAATAGTAATAGTAATTGCTTAATAGTAATAGCAATTTTTTTAACTGTCTGAAATTACACATTATGAATAATACTATCTTCTGAAATATACATACACTATGGCATGGCTCCATCTAGTTAGTTAATATTGGTTATTGCTTCACATTACCATTTTTTGGTGCTAACAACACTTCTTATCTATTTTCAAAATACATTAATAGAATTAGTTATACAATAGCTACTCTAAAAGTAATTATATTTCTTACTTGTCTTGTTTTTCAAGTAAATGCTATGGTGAAATTCTAAAAATGACTTCAAAAGACTCAGGTATTAAGGAGATGATTGCTATCTAATGGGCTTTTGAGAGACAGATGGATTCTAGAAGTCAGAGAACTAATTCTTGACTCCCACCATCTTAACAGTTTTATTATTACAGCCACATCTCTCAGCTTATGTGTGATTTATGAATACTTCCCTACTACATTAGCAGAAATAGCAAGATAGAGGTACAGCAATCAAGATTGCAAGGCCCGATAAACCTAAAATATTTAGCACATGCCCTTTAATAACATGATCAGATAATCATTTCTTATCCTAGATCTAGGACACTGTGTCTTCATCAATTAAGGCAAAGAACAGCAAAGAAAATAATAAAATGGCATATTCGCCACAGAACTTAATACAGTAAAGTAAGCCACCTTACTGATCTACCTTTTAGGAGAAAAAAAGCTGCTAGAATTTTTTGAAGAATTTTTTGGTTTGCTTTTTGCTTTTCAAGACAGGGTTTCTCTGTGTAGCCCTGGCTGTCCTTGGAACTCACTCTGTAGACCAAGCTGGCCTTGAACTCACAAGAGATCGCCTGCCTCTGCCTCCCAAGAGCAGGAATTAAAGGCATGTGACAACACTGCCCAGTGTTATTACTACACAATTTCAATCTCAGTACAAAACAAATTACTTTAAAAATAAAAGTTCTATTACCTCAATTCTTGGTTTCTTTGCTTCTGCTAAAACTTCATCTGCAGCTCTCTTGACTATTAAAGAAAGAAAAAGCAAGTAAATGTGTACTTTAGGAAAGGGATTTTTAAAGTTCAAGATAAAAATGTCACATGGTGTACCTTGAGTGGACCGCTGGAGACCTATTTCCAGGGGGGCACTCCTATCTATGCTTGCTGATGTTGCTGAAATGAAAAAGAAAAATCACATAAGCAGATGAGTCTATATTTTGGATACTATTTTAGGAGAAATAGTCAAGCTTTGTTTTATTTCTTATTTCTATCCACAGGAGAAATTCCCTAAGTAAAATAGTTTCAAAAAGCAGCTCTATAAAAGTATTTTATTAACGGGGGCTGGAGAGATGGCTCAGCAGTTAAGAGCACCATCTGCTCTTCCAGAGGACCCGGGTTTGATTCCCAGCACCCACATGGCAGCTAACAACTGTCTGTAGTTCCAGTTCCAGGCAAACACCGAGGCAAATAAGTAAATAAATAATAAAATTTAAAAAAAAAAAGTACTTTATTAACAAGATGATTCTGTATTTGAAAGTCTATGAAAGAACAAATGATTTTTAACAATTTAACTTATAAACTAGTGAGATTCTAGTTACTGAATTGGTCATTTCATACTATACTCCCCTATAACAAACACACATTTATAAAGTATGCTTCTCCCAAATACTTAAATATGCACACTATCACATTAACATAAAAACTTTAGTTATTCACAATTGGTAAGACATTTCCAACTATCCTTCAAATTATTTTATTTTTGACTAGCTCAAAAATAAAACTATTCTTTAAAAATAGAGTACCTGGCCTCTTCCACAAGTTTCTACTCCCTATGTAACAATTTATGGTCTTATAGATCATTCTACAAATACAAGAAATACAGATTATACTTATCGATACCTTTGTGCACAAAGGCAGCATAATACAGAATATTCTAAAACTTATTTCTCATTTACAAAAGACACCCTTCCATACCAGTATATAAAACAGTTCCCCAACTTTCTTTTTACATCTACGAATTATCCTATTATATGGAATAATTTTAAAATATAGCTCTAGGTTAGTTCCAAATGTAGGGCTTCTATTTCATTTGTAATGAACTGTCAACAACCTCAGGAAGATTATAAACCTAAATGCTGAATACTCCCTCACAGCCTCACTAGAATTCACTGACTAACAGCAAGGCTTAAAATCTTATCTTTGCATCCTTTAAATTTGCAATTTATTATAAGATAAATCTTATCTACAAGTGACTTATCACCTTGTCTGTTAATGATATGGTGATTATAACTATTCAAGTTGTTGGCCTTTTGTGTGTCTACTTCCAAGGTCACACTTTATGTGTTAACTGGTATAACTGACTCTACAGTAGTTGAAACATTTCCCCACTATCAGGTCTTATTTGTTTGTTCTGTTTTGGTATGGTTTGGGGTTTTTTGGTTCTGGTTGTCAAGACAAGGTTTCTTCATATAACTCTAGCTCTCCTGGAACTAGCTCTGTAGACCAGGCTAGCCTAGAACTCACCAAGATCCACCTGTCTCAGCATCTCAAGTGCTGGGATTAAAGGTGTTCATAACCACTGCCTGGCTGTTTTTTATAATACAGAACTTCTTTTACTTTTATCAAAATATTAACTGATAATCCCACCTTCTTCCATTGCTCCAAGAACATGTCTTTACTCAAATGTTAAATTAATATGCGTATTTCTGGAGTCAGATGCACTACCATAACATTATAAGGCCAGCCTCACATTTGTATGTATTTCTTATCTAACATATGAAAAGTTGTTTTATTAACTACTCATTCTCAGTTTTTAAATCATTAGGTCTTTAAGTTCTATACTCCAGAATGTTTAGTCTCTTCTCATTGCTTTTCCTCAAATTGTTAAGATACTCAATTTTATCCAAGAAAATTTCAAATTACTTATGTAGTTCTACCTACCACTCAAAAAAAGTTGTATAGGCCTTTGTTGAGATCATGCTTTTAAATGTATAACTCCTCTTAACAGAAAATATCTTTAAGCTATTAATTGTAACATTATCTTAACTACTGTTCAACTTTTTCATTCAATTAGTAACATGTTTTACCAATTAACAAAATAATACATTTGAGAACTAAATTTGTCCTATGAAAACACAAGAAGTGGTTTGAGATAAACAACTCATTGAGACTCTCTTAGAGTCAACAGATTTACCAGGTGCAACTGAGACATTCCATAATACCCTACACTCCCTTCAATACATTTTTAAGAGAATTAGAGCCTATAAAAATATTTTAACAGGTATACTATTGTTCTCATGCTCCAAATAACTAAATTTGCTTTGATTCAATAGACAAAAATAGTTTTTATTTATCTTTGCATCTCAATTGCCTTTGAAGAAATGGAATTCCTCCTCAATCCTCGTTTATCTTGTATCAAAGTAACAAGACTGTGCATTTTGTACAATGTCCAGCATAATACAATTTAAAAATAAGCATGGACAGCCAGTGAGATAGTTTAACAGGTAAAGCACCTGCCACACAAACCTAGCAATCTTAATCTGATTCTTGGAAGCTACATAAAAACAGAAAAATAGAGCTGACTCCAAGTTATCCTCTGACCTCCACATACAAGTTGTGGCATACACGTGGGCACATGGCACACACATAAAATCTGCCAAAAAAAAATTTTAAGAAGTAAGTTAGGCATTTGCACTATGAAAACAGCATAAGAAAATAGTCCTGGGGGTCTTCCTATTATGTACAATATTCCCTACACACACCAACACTACAGCTAAAAACATGGGCAGAATGTGAAACATAAATGCTATTAATGGCTTAATGGTAATAATAAATTCCATCCCAGGGAAAACAAAATTTATTATATTTCTAGAATACTAATTTACGTACAAATTCTATAAAAAAATTACTATACACTGCTGTCCTAAACTTTAATAAATAATAAGACAACTGAAATAACTGTTCCTTTAAGGCTGACTCTGTAGTAAACAATATCCAAGTAAACAATAAATATAAACAAAGAAGTTTAGAAAATAAATAGAATTTGACTACTTATAGAGAGATATGAAGGTGGATGCTATTTCATATTTTAGAATGGTCACTGCCAGAACAATACTTGGAAGAGTATTTGAGCATAGATAAAAGATGAGAGCCCACTAACAAAACAGACAATTGAAGACAGAAAGAATTGCAAAGCCAGAGGCTCTAAGATTAACTGCACCACTGAAAGATCAATACAGTTACTGCTTTGACAAAGAAAGAATGAAGATGAAGTCACAGAAAGCAACATGATCATGGAGTTCACACGGTAAGAAGGATGAGCTTTATCCTAAGTGTGATGGAACCCATAAATGGCCTTGAGTAGATAAATGGCACAATTAAATTTACATACTTTTTCAAAAACAAATCTTGTTAGATATAAAATAAACTATAGCAAATAAAGAGTAGAAACATATGAGGTTTTAGAATAAAAAAGAGAAGTGGGATAGGGTTAAAGTAGAGTGGAAAAACTGTCATGGTTTTCAAGGCAGAGAAAAGGACTTACAAATGATGAAATATGTCAGAAAATCATTTCACTGGGGTCTAAGGCCTAAATCACTGCATGAAGTTACATAAGGTACCATCTCCTTTCTAAGATGAGAAGATCAGACTCACTGCTTTGTTTCGTATGGGTGGAGATGGGAAGAAGTAAACTGGGCCCTCTATTTTGAACATGCTAAATTTCAGAAGCCTGTTAAACATTTAAAGAAAGATGACAACAGTAAATTTATAAATAGAAAGCAGAATCAGTGGGCGATATATGCAAATGACTCTTAAACATGAGGGTTGGGGCACTGAATGTCTTATCAAGTTGAAAGCTCATGTGTAAATTTGGCTTCTCAAAAAATTAATACACTGCTGTTTACCAAAGTTACTTGGCAGTAACACAGGCAGTAACTCATATTTTGGTGTGCACACATGATATATGATGGGAAAAATATCTAAGAACTACAAGAAAGTGCTTCTTAGAATACTCAATATTCTGAAGTGGTAATCTCATTACAAGATTACATGACATTTTACGCAGATACTAGTGCTGACAGAGCTCTACAACAGTCAGAGGAGATGATTATAACACTGTAACACACTACTCTTGAACTGCATCTTATGTTTGTTTACATTTCTCTTAACAGTGAATGGCATCAATATGGTATAGAAATATTATGTGCCTAAGTTCTGATAGTAAGTTTTAATGGTATATAACTTTTTAATTTAAATGGAAAGATAATTTACAAATTTATCACACACCTTTTTGTTATTGTACTTTTTAACTTGTTTTTAAATTAGTATGCAACATAATATACCATTTTCAACTAATGTTTTTCAAAGCAGTCACAACTTTTAAAAAAATTCTTACTACATATTAGTGTATTTGTGTTTATAAAATCCATGTTGTTCAAAGGTCAACTATATTTGGAATTCAGCAATATGAATAGGATATTTACAGCATAAAACTTGGAAGAAGTCACCTAGAGATTTTAGGGTTACAGGAGAAAAAAAATTAAGCCATAGAAAACTTTCTGGCTAGTTTTATTTCAACTTGGCAGAAGTCATTTGGGAAGAGGGAACCTCAACTGAGAAAATTCCTCTGTAAGATCATCTATCTATAGAAAAGCCTGTGAGGAGTTTTCTTGATTGGTGATTGATGGGGGAAGTTCAAGTCACTGTGGGCAATACCAACCTTGGGCACCATGATGGTCCTGAAGGCAATAAGAAGCAGGCTGAGCAGGCAATGAGCAACAAGCCAGTTAGCAGCACTCCTCTACTCCTCCAGGGCCTCTGTACCAGTTCCTGTGTGCCCTGACTTCCCAGGATGATGGATAAAATAAATGCTTTCCTTCCTAAAGTGATTTTGGTCATGGTGTTTCATTAGACAACTAATATTAGGCACAGAAATGACAAAAATATTCTGAAAGGTAAACAAGGAATAGAAAGAATACCCAGAGTCTAGGGTCCCAAAGGCCAGGTCAAGGACTTCAAAGAAGCACTCTCCAACAGTATCAAATGTTCATAGATGAAGGACATAAAAGAGGAGGGATGGAGCAACTCCCAAGTCTAACTTTAATGGAATGGTGGGGATGAAAGTGAGGCAGGCTATTAATGGCTTAATGGTAATAATAAATTCCATCCCAGGGAAAACAAAATTTATCGTATTTCTAGAATACTAATTTATGTACAAATTCTATTAAAAAAAAAAAAAAAAAAGGCCAAACGTCAAGCAGCTAAAGAGGAAGAAGCAGTGATATTATGTCAATTCTTTCTTTTTACAGCAATAAAAAATACAGTGATAAAGAGAAATATGGAATCAGCCAGGCAGTGGTGATATATACCTCTGATCCCAGCACTCTGGAAGCAAAGACAGGTGTATCTCTGTGAGTTCAAGGCCAGCCTGGTCTAAATAGTGAGCTCCAGGACTATATAGAGACTCTGTCTCCAAAAAAAAAGGAGAGAGAGAAAAACAAAAATGTTGAACCAAAAATAATTTTTAAAGACTAGATATTTCTACATGTATTCTAAAAGGTAATGATTCAGAAGAAAGGAGGAAACAGTGAAGCAAGACAGATATAATAATTTACAGAGACAAAAGTCTTTGACAATATGAATAGAACCCTCATGGAAGGATGGAATGACAACCTAAAAATAGACAGTGTTGTGCAATTACAGGGAGAAGCACACAGACACAGCTTCAGGTAAAGTGTTTGGTGGAAATACAAACGTCCCACTAGATCGTATTTCATAGGGAAGATTAAAAAAATGTTAAAAAGTTGGAGCAATTTTAGAACTACTCACATGCTTCCCCATTGAGATATCCAAGTAGATCTTTTCGGTCAGGTCTTCTAACCACAGGAATATTTTCAGTCTGCAGCCAAAATTTTAAATTAGATATTGAATGGAAGCAACTATGAAACTTGATAAATATCACATAATCTCTGAATTTATCTAACATAACTTAGTAACATGTATTTAAGTCACATTTGTTTAAAGTTAAAATTCTTGAAAATTTCTCAAATGTTAATTTTCAGTAATTTTATTTTGGAAATTTCAGAAAGATAAATTCAAGGCATTTATTTGAAAGTAAGTAATAACTTTTGCCTTTTTTTAAAGTATCAATCTCGGGCTCTCAACCCTCAACTTTTCTTTGGGGGGGGAGGAGATGGAGACAGACAGGGTTCCTTTGTGTAGCCTTGGCTGTCCTAGACTTAGCACTGTACACCAGGCTGGCCTCCAACTCATAGAGATCCACCTGCATCTGCCTAGCAAAGTGCTAAATAAAGGCATGTACCACCATCACCCAGCTGTTACCTATTCTTTACAAAGCCACTATCATTTCAGTCCCAATGTTGTCTCATTTCATTTTGTAATGCTGTTTTCCCCCACACACAAATCAAACCTCTTTGAACTATTTAACTGAAACTCTTCCAAATGAACTACATAAACCACTAAATATAAATTTTGATAATTAACAAGTACATGTACATGAGAAAAAATAAATTTTAAGAAAATGCTATTATAGTTTACCACACTAGAGCCATTTTAAAAGCAACAATAAAAAGAAATTATACATTTCTTTTTATCTTTGTATATATAAATTCATTAAAAAAAGGAAAAAAGATGTGAACAAATCATATCTGAAAACATGTTACCAACTTGAGAAAAATGAGTAATTTCCTTTAATCTACCTATAGTCATCATTTGCAAAAAGGATTAACAATGGGCCTGGAAAGAAGGCTCAGCAATTACAGCCCTTTCTGCTCTTCCAGAGAACCAGAGATGACTCCAGCTCTTCTGTAAAGTGGCTCACAACCACCTGTAACTTCAGTTCGGGGCAGAAGGTTAGATTTCTCTGACTGACCCAATCTGGTACCTGTACTCACAGGTACTTAAGACAAACAGACAGAAACATAATTAAAAATAGCACATCTTTTTAAGAGATGATTAAAACAAATAAGATGTAAACTCCAGGCATCAAGTCATCTTTGGACCAATGAATGTCATTACAGCAATTTTCCATACCACTTTTCTAATGTAAACAACAGAGTGAAAGAAAAACTACTTGCCAAGGAATTACATAGATTAAAACCTTTGTCAACTATTATAAACAACAATGAAGTAATAAGAACCCTTAGTATTACTAGCTAACTACCTCACAATGACCACTATATGTCACAACACCCAGTATTTCTACATATTTTTTTCTGGCTTAGCTGAACAAATAAATCACCCATTATTATTTTTTTTTTTTTAAAAAGGTCAGCCTAAATTTTAGTTTTCCCTTATGAGTATATACAAATTTAAAAACCTACAATTATTTCTGTCCTTGTCACTTTTTAATCAGCCTACATTGAATATTACACATAACTGAATTAGTGTTCTTAACTAAAATCCTATCTGAAAGTCTGATAAGGTATTTCAGAATCACTTCAAGTATGGTGTACACTGGAGCCATCTGAGAAGCTGCAGGCATCAGCGGTCAGAGGAGCACCTACTCCAGGAAGAGTCAGCATGCAACAGGCAAGTGACATGTCAACTGAAAAAGTAGCCTCTGATCTACATAAGTATAGAATTTTACATTCCTGCCTCCTTTAATTTGTAAAATTCAAAAAAAAAAAAAAAAAAAAAACAAGTATTACATATTATATACATTAAAATCCTAAGGTCCACAGTAACAATTGATATAAACTATAACCACTCCATAAGAATATAATCTTTAAATCTCTAAGTGTTTAAATTATTTAACAGACAATTCTAATTATTGCTTGATTCAGTTTTGGGGTTTTTGTTTGTTTGTTGGCTTGGGTTTTTGCTTTTGATTTTTGAAATATGGCTTGTCTATATAACACTCCTGGCTATCCTGAAACTCGATTTGAGGACCAGGCTGACCACAGAGATGAACCTATCTTTGCCTCTCAAGTGCTGGGCTTGAAGGCATGTACCACCACTGCCCAGAACTGGATTCAGTTTTTATTTAAAGATCTAATAAGCAACAATGTAATGGTCAATTGCTAATATTTTTCCCTACTAGTTACTAATTTTAAGGTTTTTAAAAATGTATTTAACCTGAATATGTCTCTTTCTCAGAAAACTACTGAATACAAAATTCAGTGGTGAATCCTTCCTTAGCTGGTCCAACACTTCAACTACCACTGCTTTGAAGGAAAGGTTATAAAAGTAAATTTCCCAAAAATAAAAAAATCCAGCAGTAGTGTTAGATATCAAAGAGTAGCTCTAGTGAGGGAAGACACAATGAAGGTGCTTATAAAGAGTCTGTCTTAAGAATTTTAAGATGGGCTGGAGAGATGGCTCAGCAGTTAGAAGCACTGGCTGTTCTTCCGGAGGACCTGAGTTCAATTCCTAGCATCTACATGGCAGCTAACAACTGTCTGTAATTCCAAGGTCTGACACTCTTACAGAATTATATAAAATAAAATATTTTTTTAAAAAAAAAATAATTTTAAGACATAAAAGTACATATTTTAAACTTATAAAATACAGTAAAGTATGTATTTGTAAGTTTAAACAACATTTAGACTGGGTAAAAACCAGCCTAGTCTACAGAGAGAGTTCCTAGAGAGCCAAGACTATACCGAGAAAGCCTGTCTCTAAAAATCAAAGCAAACAAAAATGTCTATTATAAACATTACCTTCATTTTACATGACTAATGAATTGCCAACTAAAACAACTGAATAAATCACAGAGCAGCTTAATTTTGACTCTCCAAGACAATTTCAGACATTTGAAACTCATGAGGGAAATTAAACAGTAACTATTTAATCAATGAAATTGTAAAATGAATTCTACTTACGGCTGCACGTCGGACATAAACAGGATGAGAAAGGTGCACATTATTAAGTAGAAATAAGATAGAATCCAATGTGTAGTATTCTCTGGGTTGGCCTTCCTTTCCAGTCCTACAATGATTAAAGTGTGAGTCTTGTCAAAATTTTTAAATCAATTATTTGACCTTAGTTACACGTATTCATTTATCTTGATCTAGCTGATTATCTAACAATGTATTTAACACAACAAAAATACACATGCAATATAAATTCTAATGAGTTGCTGGGGCAAAAGGACAAAATAAAAGACAAAAGAAACAGGCAGAGCACATAAATTCATATTCTAAAATACACTATAAACTTTTTTCTTTTCTATTTTTAAGACAGGCAAGATCTCATGTATCCCAGCTGGCCTCAAATCTGCTACACAGCTGAAAGTGGCATGTTGTATGTGGTGCTGGAGATCAAATGCAGGAACTTACTGATGCTAGGCAAGCACTTTAAAACTGAGCTACATCCTCAGCCTCACTTTACACATATTTTAAAATAAGATCTAAATTGCATTCTGGGCCCTGTCAAGAGAGAAAGAAACCCAACCAGCTGCTCAATGGGAAGGATCATTCAGAGAAAACAAACTGCTTAGGGGACAGTATCACTAGGGTGCTTGCACTTACAAAATGAACATCTTAAAGTTCTTTGTAAGCTAGATACTGTAGTACAACATCCTCAACAAGATTCTGAAAAGGAAACAAAATAAACTTCATGGGTATGATCCTTATAAAGTCTCTCAAACTAGACCAGTGACACAAAACCAAAATATAATTCTATCTGTAGTTCAAAAATGTAGTCTTAGCAGTACAAGCTCTCTAAAGAGAACACATATACACTGCTTTCCAATTCTCCCTTCCTCCTCTATCTATACTTATAATGGTTAAACTGTATGAATCCATGTGAATGCAGCTCAATGGAACTGATCCTACATCTACTTTACTAGCCTCTATTATCACTTTTCCTTTAAATTGATACATCAAACCAGCCATTACTTGTTAATTACTATACAAAGTAACTTTACAGAAATAGCAGAAAGCAATGAATGAATCAAAGACACTAATTAATCTTTTATATATGTGCATACATAGATGTAAATATATGTAGAAAATAACTACTGAAGGCTTGATATTAAAAGTTTCAAATTTTTCTAAGCCTTATTTTTTTCACTCATTTATAAGCTTTTTAAAAACATGTCCTTTCCAGGTTCCATAATCTTAAGTATACAGTTCCCTCATACTGAAAGGCTATCCACCATTTCACTCAGAATTCTTACCCATTCTTAAAGCTTATTCATCTGTTATTCAAGAAATAACAAGGCTTTGTAGAATGGGCAAATATCAAATGCATTTTCATGAACCTAGAAGTAAACAACTTGAGGGGGGGACGGTTCAAGACAAGGTTTCTCTATTGTAGCCTTGGCTGCACTGGAACTTGATCTGTATTCGAGGCTGGCCTCTAACTCACAAGAGATCTGTCAGCTATAGCCTCAGAGTGCTGGGGTTAAAGATGTATCCTGCCTGGCTTAGAAGTAAAAGTAAACAAGTGTTCTCTTCCTATCAGCTAGAAACATTTCACATCAACTTAATCTGTTACATCTTTTCCTCGTGTAAGGCAAGAACCAGAGTTTTCAGCCTTTTTCTATTTCTCAAATTAAACTTCTTTATACTTTGGCGGAGGTTGTTGGTTTGGTTTGGTTTTTGGTTTTTTGAAACAGGGTTTCTGTTCAACAGCCCTGGCAGTCCTGAAACTCAATTTGTCCATCAGGCTGGCCTTGAACTCAGAGATCTGCCTGCTTCTGCCTCCCGAATGCTGAGATTAAAGTGGTAAACAACCACACCTGCCTGGCTATATCTTGAGTTTTTAAAAGAAAATTCTTTAAAAATCCAGTAAAATATAATCATAATCCTGAGTACTGTACTTGAAAGTTTAAAACGCGGCAAACTCAGAATACCACTTAATCATCATTTCAAAAAGTGACTCAAGAAATCTTAAAATCTAGTTTTCGACCATTCATAGTCATTCAATCAAACAAAATGGGTATCAAAATTCTGTCTCCATAATTCTAATTATCAATGTCAAGTACCAATGGCAGTGACATCATTAAAGAAGCCTCAAAGGATCATTAAACTTGATCCTCGGTGATTTCCTAAATGACTTAAATTCATGGCATATGTGCATCAAAATTCCCAAACATTTTTCTTTAAGGTGCTTTCCGAAAAGCACATTACGATCAATTACTCAGACCCATATGCATAACTCATTCCATTTCACCAGTGACTTTCTCCCAACAAAGTCCTGCTTTTATCTCCAACACTGATTTTGCAGGTTTCCAAACTCTCCCAATCTTTTCCTTTCCTAAAATTCAAGTAGTAGTCTATTCCCTTCTCTTTTTTTTTCTTGAGGAATAACATCATCCTCCCCAGTTATAAAGGAGAGAGAGATTCAGAGACAGAGAGAGAGAGAGAGAGAGAGAGAGAGAGAGAGAGAGAATATATTACCCAGCCACTCTAAGAGCCAGAGGAGACAGTTGCAACACATGCAGCCTCGGGGCTTTAAAAAAAAAAAAAAAAAAAAAAAAAAGATAAAATAAACCTAAGAACAAAAATAAAAGCGACTCGCCAGATGCTGTGCTTTCCGTACCTACGTTCAGGTAGACGTGCACCAACCAGCCCTCCAGTGTGGACAACCTATCCATATTAGTGAACCCCAACTGGGAAAGTCGGAAACTCCCATGGTCCCTTTCCCTGTGGCTTCTCCAACACAGAAAAGACTTGACCGCCCTAGAATCCTCTGCACCTCTTCCCTCCTTACCTTAAAAGTAGAACTTCCAGCCTCAGAGAATAACTTTTCCCCCCAGAACACACGTTTTCCTCCCATCCCCGAGGGGTTCAGGGGTTGGAGGAGGGGGTAGGGAAGAGGTCGCCCTGGGGCGCCCGATGCTTCCCCACCATCACTAGGCCAAAGCCATGCCGCACTTACCCCCAAACTACATAGTTGGTCTTCACATTCTTGGGCCAGGAGAACTCGCCGAAGATCACTTCATCTCCCTTGACCACAATCTCCTTCTTCTGGATGTTGTACTGTCGCAGGACGCTGAGCACGTCCGCCATCTTCGCCCCCCTCGCTGCCGCCGCCTCCTCCGCGGAGCCCGGACACCGCCGTCGCCGCTGAGCCTGCCTCCTCTTATCCCCGTCGCCTCGCCCTGGCCCTCCGCCGCCGCCGCCGCCGCCGCCGCCGCCGCGAACCAACAGCCGCCCGCACTAACAGCCGTCCGCGTCTACGACAGCAGCACGGGCAAGTAGCCACCCAGGCCGCCGAGGACCCCGCTCTATATAAGGCAAGGCCCCGCCGCGGGCTGCCCGCGGAGAACGCCTGACTGACCCACGCTTTGCCGGCGCCGCGGGCAGCCGCCAGGGGGCGCTACGATAGCCCGAGTGGATGAGCCTCCCACATTCCCGCGGGGCACGCTGAAGACTACGGGAAATAAGGAGCCGAGCACGATGCTCGCCCCGGGTGCGCGGCATTAGCGGAACCGGGCTGAGCGCGGGCTCCACCGCGCGCACTGGGAGAGCGAGCGCCTAGCTTGCACTGGGCAAGCGCTTAAAGCCAGCGAGCGACAGGTGCGCGCGCACCTGCCGGGCGCTTCTGTACTTTTAATCCTAGAGCGCGCGTTGAGTAATAGACTTTTCCCGACGCCAGGCTTCTTTTCCTCTCTTAAAGCAATTCGCCGAACCATAGAAGTACATTCTCGTCTGCATCGGACCCACACTTAAACGTCTTTAGGTCTCCTGTGCTCAGGATAAGCTACTATAGAAAACTGGGGGGTTGGAATGCTGACTTTTTGCAGTTTAGGTTGAGTTCTGATTAGGGGTGGTTTTGCAAAGAGGAAAGACCACCTGGCTGGAAAACAATTCGGATACCATTTGTTAGTCGCTGGTCTCCTAGCATCGCTTGGTTGGTGGACAGATGAAATTAATAGGAGAATAACATGAAAGCACTCTAACGCGTCTACGAAATACAATTAATTGTTGGCTCTCCTCCTTTCCTTGGAAAATAACTTTTTCCATCGGCAACTTCTCCCGGTTAATCACAAAAAGCCTCAAATAGTTCCAGGTTGTGAACATTAACAACAACAAAAGAATCTTCAGAACCCTCAAACTGCGAATTAAAACACTTTTGGGACTGCTGGATCTTTTTTGTCTTTCGAGACAGGGTTTCTCTGTGTCGACCTGGCTGTCCTAGAACTCACTCTGTAGACAGGGCTGGCCTTGAACTCATAGATATCCTCCTGCCTCTGCTTCCAGAGTGTTGGGATTGCAGGTGTATGTTACCGGATTTTAAATGGCACTCAGCAGGTTTATTGGTGCCGTTATGGTTATGGAAACCTAAAAATCAATTGTACATACCATGTAAATGGCCTGTGAATCTTAAACAAACATATCCTTCACGCCGAATATTTCTTTCTCAGTTCTCTTACTCTATAAAAAGGAAACTCATCTTTGGTTCTTGACCTGATTTGAAAAAGAAAATAAACTTTCGTTATGTTTTGCAAAGAATACTTTGGATTTGGAAGTATGAGGTTAAAAAATGCTTACCCCACAAATGTTGCCATCCCTTCAATATGTCTCTGAGCCTCACTGCAAAAGCAGGTAATAAAGAACTGACTAAGCTTGGATATCCCATGCACATCTCTGTATTTACGCCTATATCACAGCACCCCCGTGGTGTTTGGAATAAAGTTTGCTTCTGGTTAATAGACTTTGGTGGTCTGTTCTGCACTATTTGCACAGCTCCAGAACCCATCAGTTCCTTTTACTGTGTGTCTGCCTACCTCCTAGGAAATGACCTATGACAGCATATGAATATCTAAAATATTACTTGGTACAGTAACAGCTCCTAGAAAATATTGAATTAATAAGCCAAAAGAACACTCCTAGTAATTTGGGGTGTTTTGTTTTGTTTCTCTGTGTAGCCCTGTTTGTCCTCGAACTCACTTTGTAGACCAGACTGTTCTCAAACTCACAAGATCCCCCTGCCTCTGCCTCCCAAGTATTGGGATTACTGTATGCCACAATTGCCTGGCAGTAAATTTTGAGGTAATAAATTTATGGGTAATTTTAAGGAAGCTAAGGTTTCATGATGAATTAAGGTCAACAATAATGCCCCCAAATAATTATCAATTTTATTTCATATACAAATAATTTCGAAGCAATTTCTCTTTTTGATTAATTTATGTTTTTAAGGTTAATGATCCTTAAATTCAAAGTTATAAGATATTACAGTATAATTGTGATTAGTAATTTATTGTTTATAACAGTTAAGGCACTGAAGCTTTTACAGCATTTTGTTATAGAAATAGCCTTAAATTGGCCCTCTAATGTTAATTAAGTCATAAATGTCAAAATATAATAAATAGTCATAAAAGAACCAAAAGCTTAGGAAATTAACTAGGAAACATGCTCAAAATAGTTTTATCTTGAGCAAAAACTGTGCGCCTCATAGTAACACATATATGTTGGTGGTAACCACCAGCTCTCTAGTTTGACTTAAGACTCACTCAACAAGAGGGAAAACATGCCTGGTACTGAGGACCAAGCTATCTACCCAGCACCAGTAAAGTCATAGATCTTGAAGGAGAACCTACAACCACATCTTTACTGGATCTGCGTAATTTCTAACAACATTATAAATATTTATCCTCATGCTCACAAATAAGTGTAATTCTTGCCCATTTTCAAAAAAATTTCTCTTGCCACAGACAAAAAACATTGCAGAAAACCACAAGTGATCAAATGCAAAATTATGGAGCCCAGTCCCAACTGACTCCATAACTCGACATCTAAGTATCAGGGATTATTTCTTTTTTTTTTTAACTTTATTTATTTATTTATTTGCCTTGGTGTTTGCCTGGAACTGGAACTACAGACAGTTGTTAGCTGCCATGTGGGTGCTGGGAATCGAACCCGGGTCCTTTGGAAGAGCAGACGGTGCTCTTAACCACTGAGCCATCTCTCCAGCCCCTCAGGGATTATTTCTAAAGAGAGGATGAAAAGATTGAAAGACTCAAAGGAATAAGAATTTTGTTATGAAATTGTGTCTCCCAGAAATGTCAGAAAAGGGGCTGGAGAGATGACACAGTGGTTAAGAGCATTCAGTTTTTCCAGAGGACCCAGGTTCAGTTCCCAGCACCCAGATAGCAGAATAACTCTAGAATCCAACACCCTCACATACATACAGGTAAAACACCAATTAAATTTTTTTTAAACAAAACAAAAACGAAGTGTCAGAGAAGCTACACACTAATATGCAAGACACTAAGGCTACACACTAAACATGAACAGGAAATGACACCAAGGGACGTGCTAACATAGACTGGAGAATGCAGATGACGCCCCACACCTAGACAAAGAACTACAGGCAGCAAGGAATGCAGAGAAAGGGGGAAAGAATCTTCCTCAGGGAAGAGCATACCAACCAGTTATTCAACTCCAAATGGTAAACTTTGAAAACATATATATATATATGCAGGGGCTGGAGAGATGGCTCAGCGGTTAAGAGCACCGTCTGCTCTTCCAGAGGACCCCGGTTCGATTCCCAGCACCCACATGGCAGTTAACAACTGTCTGTAGTTACAGTTCCAGGCAAACATCAAGGCAAATAAATAAATAAATACATACATAAATACATAAAGTTTTTAAAAAAGAAAACATATATATATGCATATATATGTATATATATGATTAAGCAGATCATATATTTGGGACTGTGTATATATAACAAGAATTTTTTTTAAACTTTTTTATTTATTTATTTGCCTTGATGTTTGCCTGGAACTGGAACTACAGACAGTTGTGAACTGCCATGTGGGTGCTGGGAATTGAACTCGGGTCCTCTGGAAGAGCAGTCAGTGCTCTTAACCATTGAGCCATCTCTCCAGCCCCAAGAATTTTTAAAAAAGAGATATAGATTTAAAAGATAGCAGAAGAGGAGGTTCTTAGAAGGAGCTGGAGGGAGGAAAATGATGTAATTATCTCAAAAAATTACAAAAATAAGCTGTGCACATCTCCAATTTGAGTACCAGAGTTCCCAACAATTCTTAGTTAAGATCTATTAGTTGAATGACTAATCAACAATCAAAAAGTATGCTGTTTGTTTGTTTTCTAACCCAGAAATCATGAGCCTCTTATATACACATCTACATGTATAGATAGATCTTTGCACACTTTGAATTCTAGGTAGATCTATACTGTATCTCTAGTGTCACTCTTCCCAATGGTATAAAGCTGGGATTTCTCAATGTTTTCACACATTACCTTCTTTTGTTTGTTAGTGACCACATAAACATCTTCCACATTTTCTCATGGTTGACAACTCATTGATTTTTTTTTTAGGACCAAGAAGTATTCCATTATCTAAATGTGCTATGAGTCAATCGTTTATAAACCAAAGAAAGTCTTGGTGACTTGGAAGTTTCATCAACTTTGAGAGATTGAGTCAACTTTATATCAATACTGTGTCCAGACTTTAGTATGTATACAAGTTTTAAACTCCCTATGTCAATACCAAAAAGTCAGATTGCATGGTCAAATGTTAAAAAACAAACAACTTACTTTTGTAGGAAACTGCCAGATTATCTCCCAATGTAACTGTATCATTTTTCATTGATACCAACAATGAAAGTTCCTGTTGATCCATCTCCATACCAGCTTTGAGTGACATCATGGCTATGGACTATAATCATTCTAGTAGATTGTAGTGGTATATTGTCAGTTGAATTTGCATTCCCTTGATGTTATATTATATGAATCATCTTTTCAAATTGTCACTGTCTCTATATCTTCATTGGTAAGAGATCTTTAGCGTCCCTGACCCATTTTCAGTCAGTATTATTGTTTACTTACTGTTGAGTTCAAAGAGTTCTTCATGTATTTTGATTTCAGTCTTTTATCAGACATGTCCTTTGCAAACATTTTCTCCAAGTCTGTGACATGATGTTGTCTTGACAGTGTCTTTAAGACAGAAGAAGAGACATAATTTTAATGAAATCTGACTTATCAATTCTTTTCTTTTGTGGACTGTGTCTTTGATAGTATTTCTCTGAGGCCACTGCCAAACAGTGACTTTAATGATTTCTTCGAACAGTTTTATAGTTTTTCATTTTAGATTTATGTTTATGACCTACTTTTAGTACTTTCTTGCATTAATTGTATTAATTTTTCTTGCATATGAATATTATCTTAATTACTTTTATAAGACACCATAACCAAGGCAAGTAATAAAAGAAAAAGTTTGATCCATTGAGTTTCAGAGGGTGAATAGTGTGAAATAATCCTTCTGTGCACCACAAAGATGTGTTTCTCTTATTGTTAATAAAAAGCTGATTGGCTGATGGCTCAGTAGAATTTTCAAGGCAGAGAGAACATTGAGAAGAGAAGGGGCAGAGTCTCAGGAATCAAGAGGAGACACCAGCGAGACTCAAAATAAACAGCACAGCATGGGAAGTAAGTAAATAAGGTAAATGAGCCTCAGGGTAGCACACAGATTAATAGAAATGAATTAATATGAGTTATTAGGACTAGCTAAAAAAACAACTATCAGCTGAGCATGTATAATTAATAAGACGTCTCCATGTGGTTATTTGGAAGGAGCTGATAAGACAAAGCTGAGCAGCAGTTTAGACAGAAACCTCCACCTAACAGGTGAGTCCACAACCATCATGGTGGGGAGCAGGGCAGCAGGCAGACAGGCATAGCACTGGAGCAGTAGTTAACAGCTTACGACTGACCCACAACCATAAGGCAGGGAGAGCTAATTGGGAATCCTGTGAACTTTTGAAACTTCAAAGACCAACACACACACACACACCCAGTGGCCTGATTCCTTCAAAAAGTCTACACCACCTAATCCTTCCTAAAGAATTCAACCAGGAGTAACACAGGAGTCTATGAGGGACATTCTATTTCAAACCGTCATGAATAAACAGTTGTTCAAACACAGTTTATTGATAATACTATCATTTCCCCACTATTGCCTTTGCGTCTTAGTCAAAAATTGATTAATTATGTTTATATAGACCTATATCTAAATTATTTTCCTGTTCCCATGACCTATTTATCTTACCATTTGATGTAATCACTGTTGTGTTATTCAGGCCCCGTAATGGGATAGTGTCAGTCCTATTAAGTTGTTTGTTGTGGAATATTATTTTAATGATGAAAACATGTGTTACATTCTTTTATGTTGCATTTGTTTAACTCTGCAAAGCTGCGTTAATTTGCTGGCCTAAAACATCTGATTGGTCTAATAAGGAGCTGAGTGGCCAAGAGCTAGCCAGGTAAGAGAAACAGATGGGGCTTCCAGGCGCAGAGAATAAATAGGAAGAGAAATCCAGGCTCACAAAGAGAAAAGGGAGGAGCAACAAAAGAAGAAGTGCACACCAGGAGCCAGGCACTCCGTCACACAGCCAGCCGTGAAAGTCAGAAGAGAAGAAAGATACAAGAATAAAGAAAAGACCCACCCCACAGCAGACTAAGAAGTGAATGACACCCTTCCCAGGCCAAGCGCAAACCCCAGTCTCCAGAATCCCGCCCGGCCTAGGGACACAACCCCTGGGACCCCCACTTAGCTTTGCCCTAAATCCAGGCCAGCAGGAAAAGCCCCTGGAGTCCCAAAGTCGCAGTAAAACCCAGCTCGCTGGACACTCCAGCTCCAAAACCCCACACCATCATCCAAGGACCTTAGAGACCTCAGCGACAACAGGAAACCCACAGACCCTGGCCCACAATAGATTAAGAGGCTAAGAGTTCCTCAGTACCTATTGGATCAAGAACAGCTACATGAGACTCAAAGTTTCTCAGCACCTCCTAGATCAAAAGTGGTCATCTGAAACCCACAGTGTGTCAGTACATAGGGTCACTGTGACACAGAATACACCACCTCCAATGGATCAAGTATTGGTTTCGCATATGAGAACAGGCACACTACTAGCTGCCATACTAGAGTTTATTTGGGAAGTTCCTGAGTGGGCATGAGGGAAGAGAAGCAGAAAAGAAAATGGCTTTTACGTCGTTCGTGCCTCTTTATAAGAGAATGAGTGGGCACAGATTTACATAGCCACGCCCAGGGGCATGCCCTCTGTACCATGTGGCTGCTACATATCAGAAATCCTTATAGCCCATCCTTATGTTTATTATAAAAAGAAAGGTGGATTTATGTGTGTGTGGGGACACGACAGGGGTATATGGATTGGACCAGAACAGAGTAAATGATCTCTTAAGGCTGCTTCAAGCTGTCTTAAGGGTGAAATTTGTTTTTTCAGAACATGAGAGCTGTATCTTCTGGTGGTCGGTCTACTGGTTTTCTGTGGCTCATTTCCTGCAATCTGAGTGAGTTTAAGGTGTGGGATGATGAATTTTGATTTTCTGGAGCTTGGGAAAAAATTATGAGTTAGTGAGAGAATCTTGGAAAATGACAAAATTCAGATTCTGTGCCTTGCTACCTGACAGTAACTTAGTTATTATTTTTTACTGCTGTTCCTTCCTCTGTCTTTTTCTAATAGCCCTTGGATATTTAGCTCAATATTTTTCAAACTTTGTTGTCTTTAGTTTTCAGGTTTGAAGGGTTTCATTTGAAATGATCTCAAATTCATAAATTCTTCCTCCAGTCATGTCTGTTCTTCAAATAAACCCATGAAGGACATTGTTTCGGTCACAGTATTTTTGTTTTACTTTCCTCCTTCATTTTTACGAGCTGCAGTTTGCTGTGTAGCAGCACTCACTGGCCTGAAAATCAAGACAGTCTTGCCTGCCTTCTGAGCTCTACTGGAGTGCCCTGCCATGCCAAGCCCTGTTCCTGGGTTTTTATCACTGCTGGGTTTTTTGTTTGTTTGTTTGTTTTGTTTTTTGTTTTTTGTTTTTTGTTTTTTGTTTTTTGTGTGTGTACACATTGATTTCATTGTAACAAAACAACTTGTAGTACACTTCAATATTTAAAATGAGCATCTTTTTCCTTCCAGTGAAAACAAAAAGCAAAAAACAAAACAAAACAAAAAACCCAAAAAACAAAAATTAAAAAAACAGAGAATGTTAACTCCAAATAAAACCCTACAGGTTCTGCTGATTCTCCCATTGAGTGGCAGGGTTCAAGTCATCGTTAGGAGAGAATTTTATTTTAAGTGTCCTTAAACTGCAAGGATGTCCGTTAAACATCACAATTAAACATGCCAAAGGAGAAGCCATGTTGTCACAATGCCCACTTACCCCCCCAGACACCTCAAACCCACCCTTGCTGACTTTCTATACCCTCCTTTTTTTCTTTTTTTCTTTTTTTTATTAAACAAGAAAAAGTAGACAGATACATGTTGGCAAATGCTAACTGTCTGTATTCACATAGAGACACAGTGTAATCTCTGAGCCCAATATACAGAGAAAGGAAAAAAAGCTAGAATTCTATGCACTACTACACAGGGGCCTAGCAACCCCCAGCCTCCAGCAGAGCCAAGGGTGCCAGAGGGCTTTTCTTTTTTCCCACAGAGCATGGTGGTGGTGTTGAATCCACAATTTGAGACAAGTAAGGATAAAAATGAATTCAGAACAGAACAGTGAGTGGAGATTCTTTCTCGTTGTATTTGCTCAAGATATTTTCCCCAAAATAAGTTGAGAATCATGATGTTGAGAAGAGATCTCAAAAACAGGGCAGCTGAGCACAAGAGGGATTGGGGAGGGGAGGGAAAAGGACTGCAACTTGCTCCCAGGGACTAGAGAAAATTTAAAAAATAAAAAGAAAATTTAAAAAGCAGGTTGGAATCCATCAGTCTTCTGTGCTAGTCATCCTCGCCTTCATCCTCCTCTCCTTCTTCCCCTTCATCATCATCTTCTTCACCTTCATCTTCATCCCCTTCTTCATCAATATCTTCCAAACCTTCCTCCTCTTCATCATCATCATCATCATCTTCTGCCTCTCCTTCCTCATCATCCATATCGGGAACCAAATAGTACTGCAAGGGGTTTGGCCAAACATCATCTTTGATGACTTCTCCTAACTCATCTGCACCTGCATCAGAATGGTCAGTAAACCAGGTAAAGATACTCTCTGGCTCTTCCTGCCGGCCTTATCCTGTGTTTGACTTGAGCGTTTTGTCAAATCCTTTCCAGATTTCCATTTGATTTCAGTGGATTTCGAAGATGGGTCACCACTCTCATTCAGATGAAATTCTTTGGAGAGAACTTTATTTTCAAAGTAAGAATTTTCATCAAAATAAAAATCTATTCTGTAATCTGATTTAATGTCTTCAAATTCTGTCACTTCAACTCTGGTCAAGTAATGCAGAGCCTCTTCGTCTTCCTCCCCAAGCAGTGCAGACACTTGAGGATGGTTGACAAATGTTGTTACCCAAAAATTTGAGATTTTGGCGATCAATTCTGACCTCTTCTGAAAAAATGGTTGGCGGAGTTTGTTATATTTTTGTTCTACTTTCAAAATTTCCTCACTGGCTTGTTCATTAAGCCTGTCTATTTCATTTTGTACTTTATCAATGTGTTCAATCGCTTCCTGTTGTTCTTTTTCTCCCTTCGGCAGGCCCGGAGAGGCCGACTTGTCTTCCAGCTTCTAGACAGGAACCGATTTGGGTTTCTTGGACTGAGGCAGGAGCGCAGATTGCCGTTTGGGGGCCATGGCACGAGAGGAGGCCAGCACCGGAAGGCCGGAGAGCCGGAGAGCCGATGCTCACAGCAGGAGGAAGCTGGCAGGAACTCTCACTGCTGTTTCTTTGAGAAGATTTCCTTTCTCCTGCTGTTTCAGTCTGTCCCTGTCTTCTTTGTCCATTAGAGTTCCCAATGTGAAATTATTGTTTTCATTTCTATTCTGATAATTCCAACACCCCTGCCATGTCATTCTGATACTTTGTTCTATCTTTTCAAATCATGTTTTTATTCTGTTTGATTAAACCTTACATTTTTTTTTCTTGATTGCTGGGCATTATGTACCAGTTAAAAAGAACTGCTGTAGGACCTTGAAATGTGACATTAAGTTACAGGGGAGAGAGCACATCATATAGTTAGTGAAGTAGCGTCCAGTCTTTTAAGTGGGATTGTGGCACTAACGACTTTGCAGCAGTCACGGAGCTTGCACGGGTCTGGACATAGATCGTCTGTACATATGTTATGGTTGTTACCTTAGTGTTTTTGTGGGACTCCTGACAGTGAGAGTGGGGGTGTCTCTGACTCTTTTGCCTGCTCATGGGACCCTTTTCCTCCTGTTGGGTTGCCTCGCCCCGCCTGATGTGAGAGAGAGTTTGTACCAAGTATCTTGTTATTTGGTGTTGTGCCAGTTTCCCTGTGAAGCCTCTTCTTTCCTGAAGAAAAAAAGACAAGAAGTGAATCAGGGTGAGAGTGAATTGGTGAGGTGCTGGAAGCAACAGGAAGCCTGCAGTAGGGATGTAGCATATAAGAGAAGAATTTAAAAAAGAAAAAAAAAAAGAATAAGAAAAGACAAATAAAATGCACACATGAAAGTGTAATTTTGTTTAATTTGCAGCTTAATTCACAGTAAACTTACCTCTGGGCTTTGGGCCAGGTTGCCTCAGGCAGGAGGATGTGCAAGACTTCAGATGGCTAAATTAGACAATTGAGGCTTCTCATCAGCTGCAGCAAGGGCCTCTTTTGTACCTCTTTAAAAATCTTCATCTGTATCAATGTCTTACACACAAATACCACCAGGAGCATATAATGGGGGGAGGCAATCCAGCATAGGCCAGGAACATGTCCACTGCAATGAGAAGGCCAGGCTGCAATGCTACTCAGCTAGCTACTGATCTGAATAGTTTGTTTTAACTAGCCACCTAGCTCTGTGGTTTAAATACGTGTAGCAGCAAGGAAGCCCTGGGTGAATGTGTACTGTTGACACTGACACTGCCATGTCAAGGACTCCAGTGCCCCGGAGGCATGGGAAAAGGATAACACTCCTTCACACCATTTCCACCATTCCCCAGTGAGGCTCAAAGTGATGAGCAGATGCTAATCATGTATGCAGAAATTGTTCACCATAGCTGTCTCCCCACCCCTACCCTACGTTTATAGCTGTTCCTCTACAGTGTCTGTCTCCTTGTTCAGCTGTATGTAATTACCCTGCTTCCTTGTTTATCTTATGTAATAACTCCACCTTCTTGTTCAGCCGAATGCAATAACCAGCCTCGCTGTTAGACTGCATATAATAGACCTGCTAAACTCCTCTTTCTTTATAAGAGGGGCCTATTCTAGCTTTTTTATGCATCTGTGTGCTTGTCTTTTCTTCATTGACTTATTCCCTGGGTCAGATCCATCCCTGGAGCTGTGGTGACATGACAAACATGCTTTGTCCCCTCAAATCATGCTGAAATTTGGCCCATGGTGTAACACTAGTGAGCAATGGTAAGACCTTTATGAGGAGGTTTGTTCAATAAAAAGAATTAGTGCTGACACTCTGGAAAGTGATTTCAGTAGTGAAACTCTTTATCTCGTCTGGGAATCTTGTTTTTGTTATCACCCAGGAAACTGGTGGACTAAATGGTCAGTTTGCAAATACCATAAAAAATCTCAGACCTTTCATCCAGTAGCAACATTTTTCTGCAAAAGGATAACTAATATGTATTAGAAAATTCATGATATACAGGTGGTTTCTGTCTTTTTCTCTTTTTGTTTTGATTTTCTGTATTCTGTTTTTCATTTTCTTTCTTCCTTTGTTTTGAAACAACCTCTTAAAATGTGAAAAAAAAATTAGTAGCTTTCAGGCCACACAAACATGTCACAGATGGTATTGACCATTATGGTTATTGAACTCTTGTTTTTGATATACACTTATTAAACAAAGTGGGTTGGATCCATCGAATGTGTGCTAAAAAAAAAAAATACCAACCATACATTATATACACCTATGCACATTTCTGTAAGAGAATGTTAAATTGGACTTGTTCAGTGTGGGCTTATGGGCTAAGAATATAACTTAGTTGGTTGAATACTCTCCTAGTGTGCACAAATTTCTGAGTTGCATCCTCATTACAACAGAAACAGGGCCTAATAGCTCACACTTGTAATTCTAGCCCTCAGGAAGCAGAGGTAGAAAGATTACAAGTTCAGCTGGAGAGGTGATTCAGCAGTTAACAGCACCAGCTGCTCTTAGAGGACCCAGGTTCAATTGCCAGCAACAACATGGCAGCTCAGAACTCTCTGTAACTCTCAGAGGATCTGGTACCCTTGCACAGATATACATGCAAGCAAAACACTAATGCACGTCAAATTAAATAAACTTTTTTTTAAAAAAAAAACTCACAAGTTGGGGCTGGAGAGATGGCTCAGCGGTTAAGAGCACCGTCTGCTCTTCCAGAGGACCCGGGTTCGATTCCCAGCACCCACATGGCAGCTAACAACTGTCTGTAGTTCCAGTTCCAGGCAAACACCAAGGCAAATAAATAAATAAATAAAGTTGTTAAAAAAAAAAAAAAAACTCACAAGTTTACGGGCATCCTTGAGGCCAGCTTGGGACACTGTATTTATCCATCCATCAGTCAATACAATTTGGGGTTTGTGTTATATGATTTGGGGGAATACTGTATTTCAAATGCAGTCTGAGTATGTTCCCTGAATATTCATTTGTTAGTAGTATGGTCCCAGCAGAGATGTTAAGAGGTAGTAGAACATTTATGGACTGCTTAGTCTCATTCACATCTTCTTGTTTGATTTTTTAAAAATGATTTTGTTGTTGCTTTGATTTTTTTTTTTTCTTCAAGACAAGGTTTCTATGTATAGCCCTGACTGTCCTGGAACTCATTCTGTAGACCAAACTGGCCACCTGGAATTAGAGGCATGCATCACCACAGCCCAGGTTAAATTGTTTCAATGTGTTAAAAAAAAATTCTTTCCTAAGTATTGTGCAAAAAATATGAGCTGGCTAAGTGCTAGAGCATATACATAATAATGGCTCAATTACCAACACTAAGAAAAAGAGAAAAATTATGAATAGATTTGACCTACAGGGTTATGGTTTTCTATATTTAGAAAGTATGAATGAATAAAGAAATCAATGACGCTAAAGTTGTAATTAGAAATGTAGCTACTCACAGTGACCATATGTAGATGTGATCAGACGTACTTAGTGAACAGTCTTGCTTTATCTTGTTTCATAAAGTTGACCTGTGTTTTACTCTGACTGTTGATAGTATGAAATTTTCACAGAAGAAAATCATGGTCTAGCTGTTTTTGCCAGTTCAGATGCTGCCAGAACCTGCCTTTCTCCTGTCTGTGAGAAGGTAAAGGACTAAAATGATCTACCTGCAATGCCCTATTCAATTTACACTTTACAGTAAGGGTAAGTTTCTGGTAAGCTGGGACACTGGAATTAGAGGGACTTCTAACCCAATCTGTCTCATCATTTTTATAAGATTCTATTTGTTTCATTTTGTGTGTATGTGTCAGTGTCTGAATGTATGCTTGTATATGCATGTGTGCCTGGTGCCCAGAGGGGCCTGAAGAGAGTGGAAATTCCAGTTTCATCCCTTCTCACAGGACAAATTGCCCATTATTATAGACATATTACCTTTTCTGAACAAGAATAGTGTGGTGATTGCAATCATGGCATCTGAGGTCATCAGATCACTTGAAATAAAGACACAGTCTAGCAAGTGAATAACCTTAGCAAATTACTTAGCCCTTTGGTATTTTCTAAATTTTTTATACATAAAGTGAGGGTAAGAACATGCTTATTTCGTAGAGTTGCTAAGAGAGTTGAATGTAAAAAGCATGTGAATGTGTTCTTCCAAGTCCAAGTGTTGGAAGCTAATTCCCAGTGTGCCCATGTCCCCACTCCCACCCCTCCCCAGTGACTAAGATTTTGTTTCTAGCTTCCACTGTGGATGATGTAACAAGAAATATCTCACCAAATGCCAGTGCCTCAATATTGAAATTAACCTACAAAACTATGAAGAATGAGTCTATTTTCCTCCTAACTGATCCCAATATAAACAGACTACAGTAACACAAAATAGACCAAAACACTATAGCTCATTAAACAAGTTTTTATATGTGTACAATTCAAATGTAGCATCTAATACACCAATAAATATTCTCTTTGGGTACCAGTGATGCCTTTTTCTTCAGAAAAAATGTTTTTCTTTCCATAGTTTAACCTAGATTCTCCTATGAGGATTTTCAAATTAGGGTGAAAGACACAATTTAAATAGAAAGAGAAAATTTTAAGTTCTTATTTATTATTGGTGTATGTATATACATATATGTGCCTGCTGTGTATGTGTTTAGGGGCATGTATGACCTCAAGTGGAGGTCACAGGCTACCTTTCAAAAGTAGGTTCTCTCCTTTAGTATGGACTAAAGTCAAGTTGTCAGGTTTACATAGCAAGTGCCTTTACCTGCTGAATCATCTCACGTACCCCGAAAGTGTCTTACTTTAAAAATGTCGAAACTCCGGGGGGGGGGGGGTAAAAAAGGAGGAGGGAAGGAAAGAGCAAAGAGTGGGAGGGGGAAATGGTGTTCCAAATAAAAAGGAATGTCTGTCTACAGGTGTATTCCGTCACTGTATAATGTATGATCTTTGTATGCTTTGCTTGTGTACGTGCGTGCGAGAGTGTGTGTGTGTGTGTGTTTGCTCGCACGTGCACATGCCAGAGGTAAATGTTGAGTGTCTTCCTCTTTTACCCTTCACTTAGTTGAGTCACTTACTCAACCTGGAGCTCACACATCCAGACCAATAGGCAGAGAGCTCTGGGGAGCTTTCGGCCTCTGCTTCCCCAGTGATAGGTTCCTCCATGCCTAGCCTTTTGCACTGGTGCTCGGATCCTAATGCACTTCTGACTGCTCAGCAGGAACTTTAGCGAATGAGCTTTCTCTCCAACCCAGTGTGTAGACTTTAGACCAACATCTCTGGGTTACATTCACCAGTCTCTTTTATTAGGATAAAAGTATTAAGTCCCTTGCAACCTAAATTCTGATTGTCATCTTCTACAATTACTGGTTTAGAATATTAAGAAAAATTTGTATTGAAAAGTAACTATAGGGGCTGGAGAGATGGCTCAGCGGTTAAGAGCACCGTCTGCTCTTCCAGAGGACCCGGGTTCGATTCCCAGCACCCACATGGCAGCTCACAACTGTCTGTAGTTCCAGTTCCAGGCAAATAAATAAATAAATAAAGTTTAAAAAAAGAAAGAAAGAAAAGTAACTATAGACTTAGTATGAAAATACTTTGGAACAAAGCAATATGAAAAATGCTGTAGTTTCAATATGTATCTCAAATTTCATGTATTTTAAACTTAAACCTAAAATTTGTACATTTATGGTATTTGAAGGTAAAAGTGATACTATTAGTTAAGGTCTTCAAGGTGAGTCTTGTTGTCTCTCCATATGTGTAGGGTAAAAGGGACCACGGAAAGAACATGCTACCTTTGACTTGACTCCATCACCAAAGACTTGAAATCCCACCAACCCCTGAGATCTCTGAGCACAAAATGTCACCAATCCCTGAGCTTGCCCCAGAATCAAGCCACAAAACCCCACTAATCACAAGCCACCCTGGAAAGCCCCCGCAACCCTATGTAAACTGTATTCTGTTCAGTTTGTTGAGGCTTCCCACCTAGCAGAGGCAGCCACGCCCCAAAATCTCTTGAGTGAGGTTTATTGAGCAGCGTGATGCTTTTGCCATGAGTACAGCCAGCTGTAACAATTTTCGGCAGAGTGGAACAGTACTGTTTTACTTCTCCAGAGGGAGCAGAGCTGAGCTGTAACAACTTCATTGGGGAAACCACTCCCTGCTGGAGAAACTTTTCCCTGGAGCAGAGCTATGAGCTGCTACATTTTGTGGTATTCCTTGACTCCCAACTGTCAGGATACCTTGCCCTCAGAGCCACCCCCGGTTGAACTAGGAGCTTTGCAAGAAAAAGAGCTAAATCTTGGCCTGGCCCATAAGTGCCATATGTGAAAACCCTGCTACAGGAGGTCCTTTCTAGATGTTGGCCAGCGCCATTCTAGTGAGACAAACTTTTTGTTTGTAACAGAGTTTCTCTGTGTATCTATCCTGGAACTCACTTTAATCCCAGCACTTGGGAAACAGAGACAGGCAGATCTCTGTGAGTTCTAGGCTAACCTGGTCTACAAAGTGAGTTCCCCTCTCTCCTCTCTCCTTCCACTCTTCCCACCTGGCCCAGCTCAGCCTGGTCATGTCTACTCCGGACTCTCCCAGATGTCCCTACCTCTCACTATGTTTTCCTACATATCTACAACAAACTTTCTCCTCCGTCATACTTACAAGCAGCCATGTGTTTTCTTTCTATTTTCATTCATTTTTTTTTCAATTTGCAGTTTAGTTTATCACAATTAACTACATTAGAAGCAAGAACACAAATGTTCTGTTTAGTGTTTATTGTCAGCTTAATACAGATGAGTCATCTGAGAGAAGACACAGTTGATGATTGCCTAGTGAAGTAAGTTTTGGGCATTTCTGTGAGATTTTGGCACATCTGATATAGAAGGCTCCAGACTATTATGGGTAGCAACATCCTTTGGGCAGGTGGTCCTGGGCTGTGTGAAAAATAAAATAAAAAATAAAAGCATGAGCCAATGAGTAAACCACAGTGAGCCAGCAATAAAAAGTTCTACAAGATTTTTGGCTTCAGCTTTTCTCAAGGGCTGTGATCTTGAATTGTGGCTGAATAAACGCTTTCCACGTCTACATTCTGTTTGGTTAGAATGTCTTATCACAGCAGGAGAATCAAATTGGAACAACATAAAAGGACAACCCTGACTTACTCATGTTTCTCACAGGCTTTGGAGGGGTTGTGAGGAAACAGGCAACCTTCTGTTGCTGGCCCAGAGCCCTGTACATCCTCTTATCAGTCTAGCTTGGTTATCTCATGCTCAACTATAAGTCTTTTATCTTTCTCCCTGTTCCACACTTTGCTGCCTTAGCTCTTTTGATTGTTTGTTTTGTTTATTTGAGACAGTGAAGCTGTTCTGAAACTGGACCTGCCTTTGCCTCCCAAGTGCTGAGTTTAAAAACATGGGCCATATGCCTTACTTCTCTTAATCTCCATGTTAACCTTAGCCTTACTGCAACCTGTGAGCAACTTTCAGGTTTCACCATGAGCCCATTTCCCTTACTGCTTATAGAGACATAGCCCCTCCATCAGTGTAAAATTATTTTCTGAGCACAGGCTCTTTCTTTTACAGTTACAGTACGTATTTAGAAACTATATATATATATATATATATACATATATATTGCATTTTAAGTTCAAATATATTTTATTTATTTTTGACAAGGTTGCACATGTGAAAAATGTATCTTGATCATATCTTCTCCAGTGTCCCTCCTCACAATCTCCCCAGGCACTCCCATCACATGCCCTCCACCTTCCATGTCCTATCCTTTTATTCATAACCCACTGAGTTCAATTAGTGCTGCCTGTTGGAGTGCTGACTAATCTTGTTGGCTTAATATTATGCAAGGTAATCATAGCTTCAGTATAGGTAATTGTTGCTACAGTTTAGGTAACCATAGCTGCAGTGTAGGTAAACACAGATTCAGTATAGGCATAACTAATACTATAGTGTAGGTAACCATCGCTACAGTATAGGTAACCATAGCTGCAGTGTAGTAAGCACAGCTGCAGTATAGGCATAACTAATACTACAGTGTAGGTAACCATAGGTGTAGTGAGTTTATAAGTACAGTGGTCATATGATGTCCAGAAGGCAGCACAGTACTCCTCCCCATCCTCTGACTTCTTATTTTTTTCATTCTTCCAAGCCTCGGGGCGGGGTTGATAGAGATGCCCTATTTAGGGTTGAACACTTGATAAATCACTTAGTCTCAGTACTTTGACTGGCTATGAGTCTTGCGTTACTGATGACTTCTTCAGAGAAAGGCTTCTCTGGCCAAGGCTAAGGGCATACTGATCTATATTATAAACATAATTATCGAGCAGGCAGTTTGATGACATGTCCATTTAGCAAAGCAATAGTATTAGGTTCTTCCCTAAGGCACATAACCTCCTAAGCCGTGGAATTTTCAGCAGATTTATAGTACCAGGTATGAAATCCTCCCAGTCAAGCAAGCCTCAAATCCCATGCACAGGCTGTTGTTTATTTCCATAAACTTTATGTCATTATTGTATCAGTACATCATGCTTGTCAGATAGGTATTGTTGAATGTATGGATCCCAGCTAGCTAATACTAGGTTTTAGTTTTAAGTTGGTATAAACTAAATTTGTTTTTGTTTATTCATTTTGCAGAGCTGGAAATGATCCAGACCTTGTATGCCAGGCAAATGCTTTGCCATAAAGCTTTAACTCCAAACAAAAGTATTATTTAAGATACCACTTACTTGTAAAATATGAAAATATTTAGGAAGATAGAGAATATACACATAGAAATAAATAAGAGGTTCCTATGGAATTAGTTCACTTTATGTTAAGATATGTAAGTGAAGAATGAAAACATACATAATGATAAAAACCATAAAATATTTGGAGCTGAAAGAGTTGGGTCAGTAGTTAAGAGCATCATTGCTTTTGCAGAGGCTGCAGGTTCAATTCCCAGCACCCACACAGCATTTCACAACCATCTGTAATTCCAATCCTAGTGGGTCTGGTGTGCTCTTCTGTCTTCTGAAGGCAGCAGGCACACATTCAGTGCAGAAACATATATGCAGGCAAAACACTCAGACACATAAAATAATAAACTTAAAAAGAATGTCTTAAAAGAAATTATAAGGGGGCTGGAGAGATGGCTCAGCGGTTAAGAGCACCCTCTGCTCTTCCAGAGGACCCGGGTTTGATTCCTAGCACCCACATGGCAGCTAACAACTGTCTGTAGTTCCAGTTCCAGGCAAACACCAAGGCAAATAAGTAAATAAATAATAAAGTTTTTTTTTAAAAAAAAAGAAATTATAAAATGGGAAAAATTATTAAATGCTTTGTCACTATCACTAAAGAAAAAATACATATTTTGAAGTTTTACTCATAGTAGTAAAGTTTTAGTGTGGGAATTACAGAGATCTCTCTCTCTCCCTCCCTTCTCTCCTTCCCTGTGTGTGTGATTGTGTCTGATCTGTGTGTAGACATGTATTGGGATGCACTCTCCGGGGTGAGCATGCATATACAGAGGCAAGAACTCAATGTTAAATGTCTTCCTCAACTGCAGCCCTGCTTAATTTAGAAACAGAGTCTCTTACTTAAATGGAACTTGCCCTTTTGGATAGACTGCCTAGCTAGTGAGCACTGGAGACCTCCCTGTTTGCCTTTTCAGCATTGGGGTTACAGCATGCTCAGCCTCTATATGGGGGTGCTGGGAATCTGAATCACAATACCATGTTTTCGTAGAAGCACTTTCACCACACTGAGCCTTCTTCCCAGCTGATCACACAACTTTGTAATTCCAAGACTCATTTCACATCTGCTGAGCATTATTCTACTTGATCTTTCAGTTCATAAAGATTTATAATCTCTGATGTTGTAGAAACCACATATAGAACCCAACTTTCAGTGAGGATAATGATGTGTTGTGCAACTATTTCATCCCCATTGAAGCATTTCCTCCTGTAGGGAGGAGGGAATTCCAGAAGACTCAGGAAGTAAATAAAACTTATAAGCCAGGACCTGATGGTGCAGACATTTAATCCCAGCAGCACTCCAGAGTTTCCAGACTTTGGGTCCAGCCAGGTCTACCTAACTCTGGACCAGCCAAGGCTACATAGTAGACCTTGTTTCAAAAAACCAAACCAAAACAAAAATATGACCAAACAAAAAACCCCAAACAACAACAATGCTCAGGAAGCTTCAGAAATATACAGGATTCTTAGACCCTTGCCACTGTCTCTCCCAAGGTTAGAAGAACAGTGAACGATTGCTGCTGAAATGAAGCTTTTCCGAAGGCCAAGCCATCTACAAACTGTGCCAGGAGCTGTAGGAATGCACCTTTTGCAGCTGTCACCTTCAGCCTTTCATCATCCAGGCTTCTGTGAGTCACACCTCATCTACACTCTTGTAAGTAATTCTATTAAACTCATAAATAAGCCACATAGGTGGAACAATTTCTTTTGTCTGTCACCAATATCCAATTCTTTGGTGAATAGATTTGCAAGTCCCCAAGAACAAGTGAAATGATATAATTTACACCCGAATAGAGATTAGAACTAATGAGCTGGAGAGGACTGACTGCATGGCCCCTATTTAGGTGATTAGACATCCAACTAAGATGATTGAGCTGAGGGTACATGTCTACAGAGGCAATTATGATACAGCTACCTTTTCCTATGTGGTATGAAATTGTGTGCCTCTCTTAGCCATTGCATGCTCCCTGAAATGAGTGATAAGATATGGAGCCAAGTGTGAGACATCTGAGAGTTGAGTATCCTTAGTGGGAATCCTAGGGTAGCCACCTTCCTCCATATAGTATGGGAAGCCTGCCTTGTCAGTAAATAGGGCCTGCCACTCAAGAAGCATAGCAAGACCAGCAAAGTGGTGCGTGAACTAGAGAATATATGGTAATTTCTAAGAGGAGAATATTTGGGTCCTGATGTGGGATGTCTTTCTGTATGCTGTGAATTACCATTGGGTAATAAAGGAACTGTTTTGGCCTATGGCAAGTCAGCTTATAGGAAGGCAGGAAATCTAAGCATAGATAAAGGAGGAGGGTGGAGTCACACAGACATACTGCAAACTGCCACCCAGAAAATGCAAGATGTAAAAGAACAGGTAAGCCATGAGCCATGTAGCAAAACAGATTAATGGAAATGGGTTGAGTTAAGATGAAAGAACTAGCTGATAATGAACCTAATAAGCCATAGCCCAACAGTTTATAACTAATATAAGCCTTTGCGTAATTATTTTATAAATGGCAGCAGAACCGTAGGTAGAAAAATTCTTCTGGACTGCAGGCCCGGACAGGTCAGAAACTTCAGGGTACAGGGACCAGGTCATAAGCAGAAATCAAAGCCATTGACTGGCCTTTGATGTGAACAATAAGGCATGTAATCCTATTCTGTGCTTTGATGTTTATCTGTGAAAGTATAAAGAGAGGATGATAGAGATGATGTTGTTGGATTATCCTTTGGTATAGTGTCCCCCACCTGTGTGTGTGTGTGTGTGTGTGTGTGTGTGTGTGAGAGAGAGAGAGAGAGAGAGAGAGAGAGAAAGAGAGAGAGAGAGAAACGTAGATAATCATGGAGGCCAGAGGAAGGCATCTGTGGTGCTTCAAAAGAAAATTTCCTCCATAGTGAGTGGCACTATTAAGAGGTGTGGCCTTTGTTGGAGTAGGTGTGGCCTCGTTGGAGTAGGTGTGGCCTCGTTGGGTGAAGCGTGTCACTGTGGAGGTGGGCTTTGAGTTCTTTTGCTTAACCTGCTTCCAGAGTCACAGTTGCTTCCTGTTGCCTGAGGATCATGATGTAGACTTCATAACTCCTTCTCTAGTACCATGTCAGCCTGCACTCTGTCATGCTTCCTGATATTCTGATAACGGATCTAACCTCTGAAACCATGAGCCAGTCCCAATTAAATTTTTTCTTTTTATAAGAGTTTTGGTGGTCATGGTGTTTCTTCATAGCAATAGAAACCCTAACTAAGCATCAGATCTCCTGGAGCTGGGATATGAGTGGTTTGTAAGATATCCTACATGTGTGCTTGGAATTGAACCCTTGTCATGGGATTTCTGACCATAGAAGAATCAAGCAGGTATTAGACAAGAGGAGAAATTCAGCTTTATTACTTGCAGGATGAACCAAAGCTTATGTTAGCTCACTATCCCCGCATAATTTTTCCCACAGGTGTTGTAGGTTAGGTAATAATGTGAATTTCTATCACAGTTAGACATGCTTACAGAAGCAAACACTACAGGAAAAATATTTTCAGAAAGTAATACAAAAATTCCTTTCTTAGCAAATAGGTTCTGTAGTGTGACCTTCAACCAGATAGTTGTGGTAATCATTTGTGGAGGCAGCTTCTTGCAAGTCTTTGTTTTCCCAAGATAAGAGGTGGGGTCTTTAAACAAGCCCTAAGCACGCTAGAGTAAAATTTTAACAGTCTACTTTTTACTTAATCCTACAGTCTCAAGGCAAGGATTGCTGTTAGGCTTTCACAATCAGAGAGTTAATTTGATTTTGTTAAGTGCATCTGTACAGATCTCTATGTGTTTGTATATTTCCTTCTTTAGTATGAAGCAACGGAAAACAGCACAAGTTAGGTTAAGGTGATGAGTCCTTCTTGGGATCCAAAAACTTGATCAACAGGAAGAATTGGACAGTGAAGAGAAAGAGTGAGGCATATGTGACAGAAGATAGCCCTCCCATCTGACCTTTAAAGTAGAGGAAAGGAAACACAACCTGAAGGTAAGAACCTTAACAACCAGTGCTGGAGGCTATGATAAGCAGGAAGTAGCTAGCATCTGAGCTGTCTGAACTGGAGGAAAGGTTCTTGATTTTTATTTTTTAAATGATTATTACATTTTTATTTTAGTGTGTGTACCACACATGAGGTGATCAGGGGACAATTGTTAGAGTCAGTTCCTTCCACCATTTAGATCTTGGGATGGAACTCAGGCCACCAGGCTTGGTGACAGTACCTTTACCTACGGAGTCATCTGCTAGTGCTGGGGGTGTATACCTTTATAACACTGACTCAGAGTCTCCCATGAGGCTGTGGGACAAGGAGGTCAAAGGGATCAGTCTGGGTGCTGTAGACCAGAGAAAGAAAGTTGTCCATTTTAGAGACAAAGGCTCTGGATAATTGGTTATCTTTCTATTTTATTGCCTTCTTCTCTCCCATATTTGTATGGTTGAAATCACTAAAATGCAAGTAACTAGTATACTCTGAATATCATCATAATTCTTTTTTGCCTAAAAGCCACCAGCCATTGATTTCAATATTTTTTAAATTTGAGAATAATTTATGTATAGTACAGTTACAGCTGTTAATTTTCAAAGTACAAATTTCTGCTTGTTTTTACTTCAGCTGCAATTACTTTGAAGTTTATATTTAAATTTCAGCATGTAGTGTAAAGGCTATTTAAAATAACATTTAAAACCTAAACCTTGCATTTCTGTAAGTTCAAGGCCAACTTATTCTACAGAACAAGTTCCAGGTCAGCCAAGAATATGCAGAGAAACCCTCTCTCAACAAAACAAAAACCAGGATCTATGTTATCCAATCTGGCTATAGCCCATATTAGCTTCACATTTATGGTTGTGTGAATATATTCTTAATTTTGTCTAAACATCCCCCGTCAATACACATTATTTTTGTAGACAAAACACAAGCACATCTATTTCTCTCTCTACACACACAAACACACACATACACACACTTCTTTTCAGTTTTCTAAAGGTAAAAATGACAAAAACTGCCCCACCCCCAACAGTGTTTCTTTGTGTAGCTCTGGCTGGGTCTGTAGAGCAGGATGACCTCTCACAGAGATCCTCCTGTGCCTGCTTCCGGAGTGCCGTGACTAAAGGCCTATGGCACCACCAACTGGCTGACAAAAATTTCTTAGCTAAGGTATACAACTTGATGGCTTTAAAAACATTCTATATTTATTTATTTATGATTGTGTGTATGCATATACTGAATATAAAAAAGGACAAGAAAAAGAAACATAACTGCTTCTTGGTATGATGGAGGAGGTGTATTGCAGACGAAAAGAGAGTTATAATCAGGGATAGGGATATCTGGGAGATTCCAGAGTGGACCTGTCCAGACTGAGCTGAGCCATATGGTGGTGGTGGTGTGGGGGAGTGTAGCCGGAAGTTTCTCAGTCCCATCAGGCCCTGCAGCAACTTATAAAATAACCAGTCAAGAGGCATAGTATTAATTACAAACTTCTGGTTTATGACTCAGGTTGTTACTAGTTAGCTCTTACGTCTTAAATTAACACACTTGTATTAATCTATGTAGTGCCACGTGGCCAGTGGCTTACCAGTACAATTACATCTTGTCTCTTGGGAGGCTGGATCTCCCAGACTCCGCCCTTTTTCTCCCTCTATCTCTTTTAGATTTCCAGTCTCGCTCATATCCTGTCTTGCCACAGGCCAAAATAGCTTCTTTATTAGCTAATGGTAGCAACACATTTACAGAAAGATTATCCCGCAGCAGGGGAGGTGAAGGGAGAAGGGAGAGAAGGGACCAGATGCTGCAGACAGAAGGCACAAATGTAGAAAGAGATAATGGAGTGGGTACCCAAAATGATTGGATTATATAGGGAAGAATAGCACAGCCCCCTGGGCTGGAGTTCAGGGTTGGGGGCAGGGTATGATAGTAAGGAGGGCCCTGTAACAGATAAGGGTTGAGGGATGCAGGGAGAACCTGGCATCCAGGTCTGCTTTGCTATGTTAAAAAGTCATCTCAGCCATTTGCCCCAGGATTGAAACCCAGCCTATACGTGTGTTCAGGTTAGAGTACATCTTGAAGGGGTTGGCCACTGAGCCATCTCTCTCGCCCACAAATTGATGGTTTTTTTGAGACAGGGTTTCTCTGTGTAGGCTTGGTTGTCCTAGAACTCACTTTGTTCAAGACCAAGCTGGCCTTGAACTCATAGAGATCTGCTTGCCTCTGCCTCTAGAGTGCTAGGATTTAAGGCGTGCACCTCCACTGTTTGATATTTTAATGTATACAGACTTTATACTGTAACTACAGCAAACAAGATAATTAATATTACCATTATTCCTAAGAGCTACATTTGTTTTCTGTTGTTAAGAAAATAATCAAGCAGTATCTTTAGCAAATTTCAAGAATACAAGAATACAATACAGTACTGTTCACTAATCTTATAGAACTTATATATTAGATCCCTAGAATTTATTTTTATTATATAAGTAACACCCCACAATTTCAGTAAAATATTTATATTCCCCTTCCTCTCCAGCTGGCAGTAACTATCATTTTATTCTTTGCTAAAATCTTTTTCTGTTTTTTTTTTTTTTTTTTTTTTTTTGAGATAGGATTTCTCTCTGTAGCCCTGGTTCACCTTTGGTAGACCAGGCTGGCCTCAAACCCAGAGATCTGCCAGCCTCCCAAGTGCTAGGATTAAAAGCATATGCCACTACTGCCTGGCCCCAATATCCTTCTTATATTGTTGAAGTTATCACTATTGGTCCAAATTGACCACCAAAATGACAGTGCTAGTGACAATTTCCTAACAGAAGGACTCGACCAAGTCAGTAAACAAAAGCCTAAATTCAGCTTTTGTTTACCAGAAGCCTGCCTTAATCTATTTCCAAAGGTCAACTACGCTGGGGAAAGTAATCTAATTTTCTCTCAGTCAGAACAGCCTATATCAGCTCAAAGGCCCTGGCTGACAAAAAATTTGATTACTTTTCATCCAGTTCGCTCATCTGACATCCCCATAGTCTTAGCTGCTTGATTCCCAATAAACTTTTATTTCTAGCTGTGAAGTGGTCCAGTTGGTGGTTGTACTGCACCTACCCTTACCATCACAAGTATAAACAAAAAGTATCATTTTTATAGCTATTTCATGAAACATGCAAAGTTGAAAAGTATTGGTCTAGCTCAACACATTATGCTTGTTGGGCATAATACTGTTAGTACTTGCATTCTGAGATTTCGTTTTTTTCTGATGATTTCTCTGTGAATCCCTGGCTGTCCTCAAATTCACAGAGATTCACTTTCCTCTGCCTCCTGAATGGTGGGATTAAAGATGTGCACCACCACTACCTGGATCATTCTAAGATTTTTAAAAAGAGCAGTTGCCCACTAAAATCCCATCTACAGTACATTAAATGGTGCAAGAGGCATGGTGCTGTGTCTTATCCCAGCATTTTAGAGATGAAGAGATCAGGAGGATGACAATTTTGAGGTCAATCTAGTGTGAAACAGTGTATCTCTGGAAGAAAGGAGAAGGTAATTATGTTGTAACACATTGTTTCACCTGAGAAAAGAGGTAAAATAGTGCTTCAGAAATTCTACTTCAAAACAAAAAAACAGCATAAAAACCTCTAAAAATTATAGATAGCAAGCTTTAATTTTAAAGGTAAATTTGGACTTAAGAAAAAACATGTTATACTCTTGGGAGGTGTTTGTTTTTGCAACCAACTTTCATTCTTTTATGAATTAATGAAATACAGACCAAGGGAAGTAAAAAAAAAAAAAAAAAAAAAAAAGAGAACAATCGTAAACAGAAGTTCTAATTTTGTGCCTTGGCAACATGAACTTTGGGTTCAGCATGAACACTCATTAGGGTATGGATAATTTCAACAATTGTTATAATTTTAGGCAGAACATTTGATCTTTGGCTTTAACAGGTTCAGTGTCCTCAAAAACGAACAAACAAAAAACTTAAAAGCTGACTCCCCTGAATTTATGAAGAGACGCACAAAGGGCTATTATTACCACCACTGAGTGGCTTGGGAAGTTTTGTCATCAGGAGCTGTGACAGTCATGGCTGTCAAAGCCATGATGAAGTATCCTTGGGCTAGTTCGTTTCCTAATTTCAGTTTATTTTAAAAACATCATCTTGTTTTCTTCAGAAAGAACGTTCAACCCTGGATTGCCGTTGTAAAATCCATCCTCCCTATGGACTCCTTCAATAACTTAATTTCAAGATGACACCATTCTTTCACATCACAAACCCGTCCGACAGGAGGCGGTGACTGAGCTACCACCTTCAGGTGAACCCCGGGACATCACCGTGCCTGGAGTAATTTTTCTTGTGCTTCTCCACAGAACCTCTTTCTTAACCCTGAATGCTGGAGTGCGGGGCTCGGGAAAACTCGGCAGAGATCGGAAGAACTCGGCAGGCAGGTGAGCGCCTCGCTCTTCCGCTGAGGATGGGAACCCGCAGGCTCGGGGGCGCGCTGGGCGGAAAGCCAGGAAGCGCTGCGGTGCACTGAGCCCGGCGGTGGCGCGGGCAGCCCGGCGGGGCGGAGCGAGGCTGTCGGAGGGGCGGACTCTCGGCTGGCGCTCGCCGGCTGCTCTCCCTGCGGCTGTCCAGACGCTTGGCCATGTCCTGGCGCAGAGCATTTTCGGCGGGGAGGTCGCTGGTACCCACCGGGATCAGTTTGGTTTGGCGGCGCAGCGCGGCTGGAGCTGCAGGCTCGGGGTACGCGATGGGGCGGGCCAGCGTGGCCGGTGGGACCCTGCGGTAGTGTTAGTGTGGACCTTCCTCGGGAGCCCGAGCGGGTTTTGCGGGGGACAAACATCAGATGCCCTAGTTGGAGCTTCATATACAGAGCGAGTAGTTTTTAGCGCGGTGTAGACCTGGGTGACCCCGAAAAAGGTATTCCCTGCTGTAGGAATTTAATTAGCAAGTCACGTTTATTTTGATGTTTGACTGCCCTGTCGCAGGAAGTGAACATGACAGTTGCTTCTAAATGACCAAGGCTTTGCAGCTAGTTACTCTGGCATCCTGTAGATGTGGTTTCTGGCTTGATGGGAGTGTTGTTTTTCCTGGCTTCCCTGCTTCGCATACCCTAGGCTGAGCGACTAGCTTTGGCCTAGGCGGCTGTCAAGACATCTCAGCGCCTCCATTCCTCCGCTGTCTCCCAGAGACTTCCCTTCTGCAAGTGCCAGTCACGTGATGTTAACTCTTTGCCAGGTCCTTAGAGTTGTTTTCTATTGAATACATCGGAGTATGTCCTGCTTTGCCCATCTATCATCTCTTAGTAGGTGTTTCTACTAATGTTGCATCATTAGTTGGTGTTTTACCAATGTTGAGAAGTGTTTATTGTGCATTTACTCTGTGCCTTAATATGAAAGCTCAACTAGAAATAATGGGACTGCTTCAAGAAAAGTAGGAGGGGTGTCCTTTTGGAATTTTTTCTTTGGCAGGGAAGGGAATAATATTTCAGAATGTGTCGCCTTCACTCTGTCATTTCCTTAGAAAAGTTTATCTGCTGTAAATGTTGCATTGGTTTGAGCAGGAGGTAAATGATAGATTAGAGATGAAAAATAACCGTTTTCAGAGTTGAAACCCCAAATAGACTGGATTGATGCCATCCAGCACTCTTCCGGGCCAAGACTATCTATTTTCCTACTGCTTTGGACTTCACAAACTTTTTTTCTCAAAGCTGCTTCCTCCAAAATAGGGCACAGTCTTCCAAGCCTCCCGTTTGCTCCTCTTCTCCATCTGGTATAGCACACATGTGCTCTTATTTTAGTGGTTTCTTTGTTAATCTGTTGGGGAACAACAATCAATAATGGCCAATGCACATTCAGTTACAGTGATCCCTGACTGTAACTCATCTTTGTTGATGGGAAGTGATGCTTGTACTTTATTTGAAGTTTTCCAGAATGACTATGTAGATAGAGCAGAAATTCATCGTCTAGGGCCAACATGCACTGGAAAGGCCATTTAATGAGGATTCACTCAAAAACAGGACTGGAACTTCTTATTATGATTTAGGATATACTTTGACTAGGTCTTTTATCATTTCAACTTAAATTAGCTTACTTTTATACTTAACACGATTCAAGTTTAAATATACCCATAAGGAATGAATTGCTTATTCATTGCTTATTTGTGGAAGGAGGCATTTATTTCTTTTATGGTAAGTATATATTTAAACTGTATTTGATTTGTAATGCATACCTTTAATACCAGCATTGGGAGGCAGAGGCAGGAGGATCTCTGAGTTACAGCATGGTTTATTTACACAGAGACACTTTGTCTCAAAATAAAAAAACAAAAGCCAAAATCTTATAACAAAAAATATATTTTAAAAAACCATTTGAAGCCAAGTGTGGTGGCACACACCTTTAATCCCAGTACGTCGGAGGCAGAGGCCATTGAATCTGGCCAGCTTGGTCTACAAATTGATTTCCAGGACAGCCAAGGCTACACAGAGAAACCCTGTTTTGAAAACAAACGAAGATATTGAACTTTAGATTCTTTATTTTACCCTTAATCCTTAGGTATTTGAGCAGTTCTCCTTTGCAATTCTTGCCGTCCTAATATTTTTGAGAGATTACTAGTTTGCATCATATATAATTTGCTTGAAGAATGTTGTCAGACTTTGCTTGCCAATCAAGAATAATGATTGAATGAAGGAAAGAAATCCTAGGATCAGTGGAAAGACTTGATAGTGATTCCCTGGCCAATGTTTTGATAGCTGTACCTGTCCAGTGACTATTTTGTATTTATTCATCTGAGCCATGGTTTCTTTACATACTCCTGGCTGTTCTGTATAAGCCTTACTGTATAAGCCAGGCAGGCTTCAATTCACAGAGTTCCACCTGCCTCTGCCTTCCAAGTGCTGAGATCAAATGTGGATGCCACCACACCTGACTCAAATACTTCCTTTTCTAAGCTGTAAGTTTTGGATAACAAATGCTGAGGTAATGAAGGTCCTCATAATCAGGAGTTAATAGTCATGTCAAGTATTATGGACGTTTGCTGTGTATGAGATACGATTTTGTTGTCTGTATGTCAACCCATTTAATTTTCAAAAACTTCTTTAAGTGGGAGTGTTTCTATTTCCTGCTTGGTGGATTGAGAAATTGGGAACTGTAGGGAGTAATGCATTGATGAACTTTATTCCCTTAGGCTTTGTAGGTTTTTTGCTTCACAGTGTCCACGAAGTTTTTATATATTTAAAATATTATTTTATTTATATGTATATGTGTTCCTATGAGTGTATGCCACCACATGTATACATGCTCAAAGAGACCAGAAGAGGGCGTCAGATCTCCTAAAGCTAGATTTACAGGTAGTTGGTTATGAGTGAGGTTGATATGGGTTCTGGGAACTGAACCTGGATCTTCTGCAAGAACAGCAAGTGCTCTTAACTGCTGAGTCACCTCTCGACTCCTTACCCTCTCCTACACACCATTTTGTATGTTTTCAGAAGAAGTGCAAAACATACTTTATTGCCAGTGGCTAGTCCTTCATTAGGGCAGAATATCTGGTATTTGGTGATTATGAATTTACTCATGAATAATAAGACTGTATTAAATTTTAGACATAAAGATTGGTTTTTATCAGGGAAGATTTATCGAAAGGCTACTTAGATAATAAGCACAGGGGTTTGTTGGTGTTAGCAGACAAGTATTTTGCCAACTGGTATTTTTTAACGGATAGAGCTTTTTCCTATTTTGTGTTTTTGGACATATTTGTAGTTAAGCTTATCTTCCACTTGGGCCCATGTGATAGAGGGTCGCCTCATTAACTGGGCTGGTCTTTTCCTTTTTCTTTAGGATGGGAAACAGCACATCCTTGTCTATGGGGAAGTCAGCAACTACTCCTGTGAACCAGATCCAAGTAAGTGATGGGGACAAGGGAGGAAGAAATACTGTCTCACACATTTAATACACTTACTCTGTGTCCAGACTTGACATAGTTTGGAAAATAATTTACTAGATTGTTACTTATTTAAATATTTAATTGCTATCAAAATTATTATTGTGACAAGTCCTGTATCAATTTTTTGTTAAAATTTCTGGTTTATTCTTTGCTCTTTCTTTTTGTGTGAGAGGGTGGTTTATGTGTGTGTGTGCTATACACATGCCTGTATGTATTTGTAGAGGCCAGAGGAGGGATGTCCAGTGTCCTGTTCTGTCGTTATCTGCCTTATTCCTTTAAGATAGTGTCTCTCACTGAACCTGGACTTAGGCTGGTGGTCATTGTGCCCCAGCAATTCTGTCTCTGCCCTCCCTCCCACTTCACCTCCCAGGGCTGGGGTTACAGGTATGTTCATGACCACAGATGGCTTTTGGATGGATGCTGGGATCTGAACTCGGGTCCTCATGTTTATCTACAGAGATAAAGTGAGAACTCGGGTCTCACTTTACCTACAGAGCCGTCTCTCCAGGCCCTTCCCCTGACTTTTTTATTTCGACAGTACTGGAGATTACATCTTGGTTGTCCTGAACTGCTAGACAGATTTGTACCCCCAAGCCGCCTCTCTTCTTCATTTTTTCTCTTTTTCTTCGGAGGGAAGCTCTCCCTGAGTTGCCTAGGCTAACTGTAAACTGCTCTAACTCAGGCTACTCTTGAACTTACAGTGTTACCTTGACTTCTGTGTAGCTGTTTACAGGTCTGTCCTATTAGGCCTGGCTGATATTGTTTTTTTCTAAATTTTTACTTTACACAAAAATAGATTTAATAACTTGTTATATAAAATCAAGCATAAAATTTTATCAACAAGTCAAACTCATTTCTAACAGGGGGTGCTGTATTTAGGAAAACCAAACTAAAATGTATACATATTCACAACACTTGTAAGCACAACTGGAAAGCTATGAAACTCACATAATTCTAGATTTACAGCTGCAAGTTTCATAAATTTCTCTTAATCAAGTGTTCGGTGTTAACTGTGAACAATTATTAAGCAAAGGGCAAGAAGAATGGTAGATATTGACCTGTTTCTAAACCTTTATGACAAATAGTTCTCTAAGATAAAACAGGCAGTATGAAATTTATTTAAGTGACCAAGATTTCTTATTGGATCCCTGATGGTCATTTTTGGCAACTTAGTCCAGCCTGGTGGAAGGCAGTGTGCTATGTGGTGAGAAAGCCTTGCTCCGGTGAGTTATGTACTCTTGCTCAAAAGAAGGAAGCAATTAGCAACAGTTGTAAATGCCTACTTCATATAGCCCAAGACCTTCTGTTTAAATGTGTTCCTGAAAGGCTCCCTCTCCCTGCTTCAAAGGTGTTCCTTACATTAATAAGGAAGGGGACTCTTTAGGGAAAAGATGATCATATACATCATATACAAGTTCATCACAGTTAAGTTTCCAAGTCCTGTTTTGTATTTTGAACTTCACCCATGGTAATAGTCAAACCATCTTATTCCAGAAAAAACTTCACACCCAATAAGCAACTTTTCAAAAATGTACTCTCACCTTCTTCCTTTTTCTGAAAAATCATCTATTTTTAATGAAATACATCTATGAGTTTGAAGTCCTTATTTTTTTTATTTTTTTCATTGTGCCTGCTCTTAGTCCACTGTTGATACCTAAGAGTCAGCAGTTCAGAGCCAGGGTTATTGTGTGGTTTTGGTATGGGCAGCTGCTTCCCAGCTTTCTGCCCTAACACAGGACCTACTGTGCAATAATTATTCCATAAATTATTCTCTTAGGGATACCATAATGCTTGTATTGTTTGCTTCTTTCTTGCACTGCTTAGTTAATTCTGCTTCAGGAAATTTGTTTTTAAGCTGGATGTGGGGTCATTAGCCTGTTGTCCTAGAACTTGGGATGCTGAAGAAAGAGATGAGACAGTGTAAGCCTTCTTTGGACAATACATCTGCAATCCCTCTTTCTAAACAAAAATGAAAACAAACACCCCCTAAAATTCCTCTTATACATATATTTTTATTTTCTCCCAGCCCATGAGGCATATTTTTGTCTTCTTTATTATCTTATATTTTGTTATGCTTTGGACTGAGGCTGTAGCTCAATGGTAGAGCATGAGTCTAGCTTATGTGAAGTCCTGGACTTTGCTCCTCAGCAACACACAGAGGGAATCTGAGTTTGTTTTTAGCTAACCTCACCATGTTTTGAATATAACAGCAATGTGAGAAAACTTCTTGTGTGAGGCATTCTCTATTTTAAAACACAAAGATAGCAAGCAACATGAAACACTTAAAAGTAAAGATGAGATTGATAGAAAATGAGGAGTATTTTCAAACCCCCTGGCACTATGATGGTGAGGTCCACTCACTCTGGAATCTTCGTCAGTGTTTCTGTGCCATGGGAGCACTCAGCATGTTCATCTCTTTAAGTCTAAATGAGAGGCTCAGGAGCTTCTAACCTAAATAGCACGGTGGAAGATTGTTGGCTTTGGGTGTGACGTGGAGTTTGATGAAAGTGCAACAAACCTCTATGTCTTAGCTTTGTTATCTGTAAAGGTTCATTAGTGCAGTTTATTATCATGTGTGGTTGGCCTCCCTGTAACAGAATTTTAAATATTTAGTAAGCAGGAGAAAGAACATAAGACAGATCAACTTGCCCACATCTAGGCTCTGACTCTGGACACTTAGGACCCTTAAGGGTGAGTATAAGTTGTCTGGGTGTTTCACGTTGTGTTTTTGTCTTCATCTCGAAGTCACTGATTATGCTCTGCCATGTAAGAACCACCCAGGCAGTGCTCAGGGCCAGGCTTGTCCATTGAAAACATATGTGGATACCAGTGCTGCCTGTTCAATTCCTTTAAAGGATGTAGACACCCAAATATTGAGAAATAAAGAACATGCAACTTCACAGGCTGTGCAGACACATACCAAAGCCTGGGCTTTGTGGTAGAGGCCTGGAGAACAGGGAAACCCTGGCTGCTATCACAGAGTCATTTTGAAACCTGCTTATGACTTCAGCTTCAATCCACCGAACAAGGTTTTCTGGAAGTAGCTTTTCCAGGATCGGCTGGAAAGCACAGTTTACAGTCATAGCGTTTACTGTATGGAAATGGGGGAGTAAGCTGTTGTCCCCACCTGGGGAAAGCTGCTCATTTTAAGAAGAAATGAGGGGGCTGGAGAGATGGCTCAGCAGTTAAGAGCACCGACTGTTCTTCTGGAGGTCCTGAGTTCTATTCCCAGCAACCACATGGTGGCTCACAACCATCTATCTTGAGATCTAGTGCCCTCTTCTGGCACACAGGCATAGTGGATGCAGAATGTATTATGCATAATAAATAAATATTTAAAAAAAAGAAGAAATGACACATTATTTCCTTGCAACTGAAAGTCATCAGCAGTAGGGAGTAAATGCCTTCTGAGCACCCTAAAACATTTGAGAAGTACAATAGAGACTAAGTGTCAGGACTATAGGGCTGGATTTACCTGGACTCTCATATCTACTTATTAATTAAGGACAGCAGGTAAGTTACTTATTGTCCTCAGTGCCTCGGTTTCTTCACCTGTACAGTTTAAATACTATAGGATGAACCTTTATTAAGATTACAGTGTTGGGGCTGGAGAGATGGCTCAGAGGTTAAGAGCTTTTGCTGCTCTTTCAGAGATCCTGAGTTCAATTTCCAGCAACCCCATGGTAGCTTACAACCATCTGTGATGAGATCTGCTGCCCTCTTCTGGCCTGCAGGTGTACATGCAGACAGCACACTATACATAATAAATATAACCTTAAAAAAAAAAGAAAAAGATTACACTGATGTTGAAATGACTTTATGACGTCGAGACCAGGACTATTTGCAGTATAAGAACTGGTTGTCACTGGTATTGGTTCTTATTACACCTCTCAGGAACTTTTTGTTCCTAATGGCAAGTTTTTGGAATGAGTAATATCTTTAATTTATAGAGACCGCAGATAGATGATAGGAACTTAGTTTGAACATAGTTGTGCTCTATATACTCCAAAATCACACTCCTACTAATTATGATTTCATTCCAAAAGGTAATATCTAAGATGAGAATGCTCTATTTATTTTTAATTTCAGGAAACAATCTCTAACAATTGTGTGGTGATTTTCTCAAAAACATCCTGTTCTTACTGTTCAATGGCCAAAAAGATTTTCCATGACATGAATGTCAACTATAAAGTTGTGGAATTGGATATGCTGGAATATGGTAGCCAGTTTCAAGATGCTCTCCATAAGATGACTGGAGAAAGAACTGTGAGTGCACCCTCAGCCCTCCTGTCCCTGGGGATGAGCTGCTGACATGCCAGTCCCTGGACACTAGACATTCCTGGCAGAAAAAGCAAACTTGGCATTTTTGTAGAGCTCATGTCCATAAAGAAATGATAGCTCTGCAAAGAAACCAGGCTCACAGAATAGGAAACAGCATAGTTCATTTAAATTTTTATATTTACTGTGTGTGTGTGTTTGTGTGAGACAGAGGAGGGGTGGTGGATGGCTGAGGCAGCTAATGGAGTCGTGAGTGCTTGTCTGTGGAATATGAAGGGTCTTTTTGGAGTCTTTGTGAGGTAAAATCATCCTTCCCCTCTTGGACAGTAAACTCGATCAGTCTCCAGCCCCTGTGCTTATCTGTGTTCAGCTCAATGTTCTAGCCTCTGCAAGGTTGTGTATCTTTTTCATGATATGAATAGTCAGAAAAATAGTCACTGCTGCCATTTTCCTTCTTGTTAAAGGTTTGTAGAAGACATTGGTAAACATGTAGGAAGGAACCATGTAAGCATTATAAATGCTTACGTACCCCCTCCCTCCCTCCCTCCCTCTCTTCCTCCTTCCCTCCCTCCCTCCCTCCTCTCACCCCTTCTTGCTCAAGGACAGTTTTATTAGAGTTTAAAAGAAAAACTCCTGGGTCAGGCTTGCTGAAAACCTCAGTAGTTGCCCGAAGGAGAAGACTGGAGGAGGAAAGGAAAGAAAGCCATGCCCTTGAAGCCAGCACAGAGGTCAGGCAGACACATGGGAGACAAGCAGCCGGCTGGTGGGGAAGGGGTCTACAGAGAAACTAGGGAAGCTCAAAGTATCAGAGGAAAAAGTGTACGCAGGATCTACACTAAAGAAAGAGACAGATACAAAGAAAAGCTGAGCCTTTCTGACTCAGGCTTCTCAAGGGCAGGCAGACCCTGTTGAACCTATGGTGGCTGGTAGGGCCTGCCTCATTTTGTCTTTTAAAATTGATGTGGTGTCTAAGAGGAATCGGATTGTCTTGGATTTGAACCCTGCCTCTTCTGCTGTTGCAATGTTACTTTTCCTTATTTCTCCCCAAAATTGGCTTAGTTCTGACCCTTAAGATTAGGGCTCATTTACCTTTTGCTTATTCAACAGGTTCCAAGAATATTTGTGAACGGAACGTTTATTGGAGGTGCAACTGACACTCATAGGCTTCACAGAGAAGGGAAATTGCTGCCACTGGTTCATCAATGTAACTTAAAAAAAAAGCAAGCGGAAAGAAGTTGAATGATGTGGATATTCACTGTGACCAGAAAAATGTTAGTTAATGCAGTGCCACTTTTTAATTGTTTGAGGATGTTTTAAGTATGTGTACTACCTTCATAAAGGTGACTTAAAATAATGAACAATAAATTTTCATGGATCCCCTCTTCTTCCTCCTGGCCAGTTTTTGAGCATGAGATGGTGCAGCTGGGAAGTGGTGGCATACACCTTTAATCCCAGCACTAGAGAGGCCGAGGTGGGTGAATCTGTGAGTTCAAGGCTAGCCTGGTCTACAGAATGAGTTCCAGGAGGGGGTCCAAAACTGTACAAAGAAACTTTATCTCGGAAAAACAAAACAAACCAAGCAAATAAAAAAACTGAAGGGGTGTGTGGGTATATATTAAATATTTAATAAATCCTAAGATATCAGAGAGACCACATAGTTGAATTCTAGGCAAACAGCTCAAAAATCATTGATCCTTTAATACAAAGATAAACAGCTGATTCAATCACACATACACACACACACACACACACACACACACACACACACACACACCTCTAATCCCAGCACAGGGAAAGCCAAGAGTGAGATCAACATCCTTTATCTCATAACTCCAGAGATAGAACTCTTCTGTTTCTGTGAGTTCAAGGCTATACGCCTTTAATCCTAATCTGGACAGGATAGGGTATATAAAGACTCATAAAAACCAGGCAAAAACAAAAGCGACAAGCAAAGCAACCAAGAACAAGGCTAAAAAAGTTACAAGACAGTTTAGTAAAGATTGACAGGGTTGGAGAGATGGCTCAGCGGTTAAGAGCAGTCTGCTCTTCCAGAGGACCCGGGTTCGATTCCCAGCACCCGCATGGCAGCTAACAACTGTAGTTCCAGTTCCAGGCAAACACCAAGGCAAATAAATAAATAAAGTTAAAAAAAAAAAAAAGATTGACTATGGTGCTTTCTCTCTCTGATATCTCAGGCTTCCCCCATATTTAACTCGGAGTCTCATTCATGTTACTACAGGGGTGGAGTTCCATCAAAAGTAAAGAATGCTGATTAGGATTTGTTCTTGAATTTTACAATGAAAAGGAAGTAAGCCCTTGAAATTCTTACTCCCTTTAGTATTAGGGAATTAACACATTCACTAGCTTTCAGGACTGAGGACGGATGTGTGATTTCTCTAAAATGTAATGTGGTGTAGATGTTCAGTAGGTTAGGATACCACATCACTCTTCATGTTATATTGTAGATCATCAGAGACATATTAAACATGTAGGATGGAATAAAGTTTATAGTTGGGAAACCAAACAGCTAATGACTTCATCGTTACCAGTACAAGAAAACATGTCTATTGGCAAAAGGTTTCAATATAGTGAGGATGAGCTTTTCGAACAGTTCAGAAATGTATTTAGTCACGGTGTCAGAATATTTTACTTTTCAGAATGTGTAACAACTATTGGAATTTTGAGGTGGGGGGAGGGTAGGGGAAATAGAGTCAGACTGCAGCCCAGGCTGGCTTCAAACTCACAACAGTCCTGCCTGTTTCCCAACCTTGGATTAGATGCTTAGTCACTATTCCCAGCCTAGAAATGTTTAAGGGAACCAGTATTATATGTTTAGACTAAAGGTCCTTGCTATAGTTTAAATGTCCCTTATCACAGACTTCATGCATAGGAAATGCATGCTGTCATGCTTTGTGGTGTTAGTATTTCACGCAACTCGCTAGCATCGCCAAGGGAGCCATATTAGGTTTATTAAGGAGTGGGGAAGGGAAGAGAAGAGGGAGAGAAAGAGAATAGGGAGCAGAGAGGAAGAGAAAAAAAATAATGCTCTATTAAAGATTTAGTTATCACAGTAGGTGGTTCTTCAGTTTGTCTCCCTGTCATCCACCTGTGCTCTTGTTCTTCCTCTCTACAGTGTCACGATAAAGAAGAAAATCCCTAGATGCTGGTGCCTTACTCTCCAGCTTCCCAACCTAGGAGCTATAAGAAGTAAATCTCTTCTGCATAAATTCCTTAGTGTCTGTATTTCATTTCACTTTAATATTATCTTACTATTTTCTAACCAGAAATAAATTATTCAAACTCAATTCATTTCAGATAAGCAGCAAACAAGAATTACCCATTAAGAAGTATTGTTGTAAAAGAGTTGGAAATAGTTTCAGTCCTTTACTAATCTGGCCATACTTGCAGTCTCTGGTCAAGAATATGAAATAATACATTTCCTAGTAGATTCCTGGAGTCATGCTGGGTAGATTCATTCCTAATAGATCCCCAGAGTCATGCTGGGCAGGTTATCAAATGCTGAGCCTTCCTCATAAGTAGGAAGTGGACTTCAGAGTGAGTGCTTCAGCTTTCTGATCAAGAGGAAGTAAGGAATCTTGCTTGAGGAAGACAGTGGCTTGCTGTCCCTGAGGTTTCCTATGTGGATCTGAAGCATTTCGGATACCTTGACACAGTGAGAAGTAACTCTTCTCCCCTGGCAGTTCATTTAAGTTGTAATGTTGGTAGAAAAAGAAAATGACACATTTTTATTACTTTTACTTGTATTGTATCACGAGAAATTTTATATTTTTGCTGTGTCACGAAACTCAGAGAGTAGAGGAAGTCTGTTATGCATGAGAAAAGTAAAAATCGTCACTGTTGCTTCTATTAATCATATTTAGATATAAGTTCAGAGGCAGGTTACTTAAATGCATAGCCATGGTGACCAGGTGATAATATGGTACTTGCCTTTGAAGAACTTTTTTTGTGGTAATCTGAATCTGACCGAGGGCCTGAATACCTTACCACTGAACTATACAACTCACTCTTAAGAATGTTTCCTTAGTTTTTCCTAGGCTTGTGGAAACAGCATGAATGGTACTTGTTCTAAGATAAGCCATATTAGCAGAAGGCTCAGAAACATTGAAGGTAACAGAGTGTCTTATTATAATTTTATTAAGAAAGAATAAACTCTTCCAGTGTTTACCTAGTAAGTGTTCTGAATTTTATTCTTAATGACTTAAAAAAATTACTTCTTGGGGGTCTAGCTTTACATCAAGGAATTAATTTGCATACGAGCACTCTCAGACACATAGACAGGGACTAAGAGGTGAAAGAAGTGACAGGCTCCTGCCTCGTAGCAGATGACATGTCTTTTCAAAGACTAACAAGGAAGTCTTTGCCTCTCTAAGTGTTTAGAGTGATGAATGTGAGATGGCTCCATCTGTGGGTACAAATGCTGGCTACACAAACCTGGTGAGCTGAGTTCAGACTCTTGGACCACCATGGAAGGAGAGAAATGGTTCCTGAAAGTTGTACTTGACCTACACGTGCAGGCATGAGGGCACAAATAATAATGTAAGGAAATGCTAGGTACAACTTAGAAATACACACACACACACACACACACACACACACACACACACACACACTTGTGTATGTTGGGAGGAGGGCTGCATGTGGTATTCATGCATGTGGAGGTCAGAACAACTCTGGATTCATTTCTCTCCTTCCATGTTAACAGGGTTCCAGGGCTTAGAACTCAGGTATTAGTCTTGTTCAACAAGTGCCCATTACCCACTAAGCTATTTTGCTCAGCCTAAAGGACATAATAGTTATTCAAGGTCCCTGGTTGGATCTCCAATACTAACATAGGTACACATTCTTTTTGATGCATGGCAAACTAGTTTTTAAAGGTGTGGCTACTGAAGGGTACTACATAAAAATCCTGGAACAAGGTAGATTTCCAGAGATGTAAGCAAGCACTGAAGTCAGCAGCTGCCATAAAGATAACAACCTATGCCAACTTTAATCTGAACTCTTTATGCTGCCTGCTTGGGGGAAGGAGACCAGAACAGGACTACAACTTTACATGAATAAAACTTGAGTGGATTTCTTAACTGGTACTTTATTAGAGCAAGAGAAAGAAATGTTCTAGTCTCCATGAATTAGCAGGTAGGTGACAAGTGATTGGAACCCTGGGTCTTTTGAATGTACTGATAAATGGAGATTCTAAGTCACCTGGAATGGAGTTCAGTATTGAGACAATATGTAAAGTCTACTCTTAATCACGGTGTGTGGGTTTCTTTTGGATGCTTTAGAGTTTTCTAAGTTCCTCACTTGCTTAACCAAGACATTAGGGGGACTGGGAAGACTTGAGGCTACGAACGCTGCTTTTTATCTTGAGGGTCTTGCTTTGTTTGCCCAGTCTGACCTTAAACCTGTGAAATTACAGGTGCATACCACTATGTAGGCTTTTAATGTCTCACACTCTCTTTCCCATACCATATGGCCATAAAAAGGGTCATATAACATAAAGCAAAACCCTATTTCAGAAGGGAAAGGTGTTTGTGCCAAGCGTAATGACCCAAGTCCAATGGTTGGAACCTACTTTAGGGAAGGAGAGGACTAACGTGCTGTAACATGCACTCCCCCATCCCTCACACACACTCAAACATACACTAAAGATTAAATAACATTTGCACTTTGATTAAAATCAATTTTCTTGATCCTGTGATGGAACTTGGCTGGAAAAGAATCTGAAGCTACATATATACCGTATGCACATGTAACTAGAGACAAAAGAGCAGTATTATAGAAAGCTAATTTTTTTTTAATCTTTTGAATTGTAACAGATTGCTTCTGGTTTTTACATATAGGGCATATTATAACCTTAAAATTCATGTTTTTAGAAAGAAAAAGACAGTTATTTGATATGCATAAAATTTATTTGGTACACCTATCAATTTCTACAATAAACTGGTGACAAACAGTTAATACAGTGCCCACTCACTCCACACCTAAAATAACTTACTTGAGCATCCCTAATTTTAAAATCCAAAAATTTAAAAAGCTTCAGAATTGGAAACTTGAGAATGCTAACATGATGCCCCATGGAAAGTTCCATATTAGACCAACTGACAAATCACAGTCAAATGGAAGTGCATTAAGACAAATTTTCTTTCATATGATATATATGAGGTTCACACAGAATATTCCAGGTATTGCATTATGAATATGCAAATAATTCTAATCCTTGAAAACAGAATCTTAAAATACTTGTGGTCCCAAGAATTTCAGGTAAGAGATAATCAACTTGTATGCAATATGTTATTTTGCAAAGGTCAAAGGAAAGTCAAAATATCTCAGTACTGGTGAAAACTTTTATCATGAAATAAATGTAATAAATGAAGCATTCATCCACTCCTCATTAGAAAATAGCAACATTACATTGTTACACATTATGTACACTGCAATCTTGGAAGACTTGACAGCATCAGTTAATCACAAGTCCTAGGAAAGGCTTGTTTGCCCTCTCTAGGCTCCTTTCCTTGGAAAAAAAGCTAGTTATACATCAAGCTTAATATATCTTTAAGCACCAGCATGACAATTTAAAGCACTCTTTTATTTTAACAAGATATTTCTGCTTTGAAAGGCAAAGTGAACACAAAATGTGAACTCAATGAAACAAGTCACTGGCCTGATATTTTTATTGCAAGAATCTCAATGTCTTAATCCTATAGTCATTCCTCTAAATGAGTTTCCTCATAGGCTTGAACCAAAATGTTTGCCTTTTGCCTCAAAAAAATTTCCCTTAAAAAGCAGTTCTTTTTGGAGCTATACAACTGTACTTTTCATTCAGTGTTAAATATGCAACGTGGTCCTTGGAGGTCATGTTATGGTCAGGAAGTTAGCTTCTGGATAATTGATTATACAAAACAATAAAAAACCCTTAAGTAACCATAAATATGTTTATGATGTTGAAGTCATGTATTTATTACACACCAGTGTAGCCAGATTATTCTTTTCATGTTTAAATTATTAATGTACAATCAAGTTTAATACCTAGCAGTTAAATTTCCATTTATTATGTAAAATTAGAAGCTCTAGAAGACCCTGTTGTAAGTTCTACTGTTCAGAGACGTCAGGACACTATTAAGGCATTACTCAATCAGCAGACCCTAAAGAAATTAGGATGACTGCAAAGGAGAGCTAGTCACATTTTAAGGCAGTCAAGAGTCATTTTTTTTTCCACTTTAAGGCTCTTATATAGCTATAATTTATTTCATGCAGACATTATTCTGGATACCTGAAAGATCCATCAATTGGCCAATTATGGAAATGAATGTAATTGTAATAAAACAAATGGATAGTTTAGGAACACACTGTAACACTCCTGCTTCAGTTCTTTTAAATACAACTTCATGCATCTCATTCTTTTGGAGAACTCTTCATTATTAAGTTTGCAATAAGAAATTATAACTCAAATAAATTACAAAGCTATTTTGGCCAACTGTACCAAATACATACTCTACGTTATTAACAGTGCACCAAGAACTATTTTCTTCATCAGTATTCATTCACTATTTTAAAATCTAATTCGGTCATACTGGGGTTTGAGTTTATGCTTCAAACAAAGCCTAAGCAGTCACTTACACACGAGTTTCAATGCAGTTTTTTCACTGATATAATTTACCACTTACACATACTAATCAGGATGCTAACTCATTCATTTCTGTTAACCCGTATTTCTTTAATAAGCCAAATATACAGTAAAATGAAACCAGCAGAAATGAAGATAATTTAGTTTCTTTTTTCAAATCCAGATTCTGCTAACTTATAAAAGGTACAGAAGCTCAAACATTTTAAAATTCACTTGTGTTCACAAAGTTAAGGTGATTAAAGGCAGGGATAAAGTGGAAAGGCAAAAAATATCTCTAGGATCAGAAATAGCTTTTGTATATCTTCATTATATTTATAAATGCTCACTGGAAATAATCACTATTTAGGAATAGAATCTTGGAAATCTTCCCTTTTTTCTAACATACCTCATTTTTAGGGTTTAGAAAAGGTGTGTCATTTGTTATAATTTATTCCAATAACACATTTAGCTACATTATTAGTTTTTTAATATAAAAATATTTTAGAATTAACTTTAAAGTTCACAGTCATTTTTTTTCAAAAATGCAAATAGTTACCAATTAGGAAGACAATAAATGCCAATATAAGTCATTCTAAGGCTTTTTACAGCTTAAGCTCAGTATATGTGAATGTGTGCATGGACACTTGGGTGAAAGACTTTATAAACTTGGAGTCTATAATGATGGAACTAAGGGGATGTAGGAGCCACTTTCTGAAATTGTCAAATATTCGACTGCTTATAGAACACTTCTCAATGTTCATCGATAATTACAAACAGATTCTGAATAACTGAATGGCCATAAAATTTCTGTAATACCTATATAGGTATTCATTCTCTCCCTTGACTTGGGAAAGAATGTATCAATCCAGGTATTACTTTAGTAATCTGGAATGATACATTATTATGATTTTTTTTGAATTTACTTTTATTTTTTATGTGCATTGGTGTTTTGTCTGCATATATGTCTGTGTGGTGGTATAAGATTCCCCAAACTTGGAATCTTAAACAGACAGTTGTGAACAGTCATGTGGGTGCTAGGAATTGAGCCCTAGTCAGTCCTCTGGAAGAGCAGCTAGTGCTCTTAACTGCTGAGCCATCTCTCCAAATCCAAAAAACATGATCTTAAAATGAAAAACAATCTGCCAGAGATTCACCCTAAACCTGAAGGTGGATGACTTTCTGGTCATGCAATTTATTACACAACTGGCTCAAACTGGAAAAAAGACAAAAATGTGAGAATCCTTGCAAAGAAGAAAAATGGATGTGAAATAATCTTTTATGAAATAAAGAGATTTGGAGGCAAGTATCTAGGAAACAAAGTAAATTCAGAGTTAATACTGGCTCATTACACTGCAGAACCTATTACCTTTTCACATCCTTCCTTATGGATGTCTGACATTTCCCCAAGAGGACAATTTAAACCTTAACAAAACTCACCTAGTCCAAGACTAACCACAAGCATACCACGCAGCCACCAAATCTGTTGCAGTATCTTTTTCCTTCCTTCACTTTTTTTACACACAAATGCACATGTACAAATGCCATGGCATGCATGTGATCAAAGGACAACTTGCAGGAATTGTTTTTCTCTTCCTACCATGTGGGGTCCAGGGACTGAGCACATACAATTCAACAGGCTTGGTGGCAAGTGTGAAGACATCTTGCCAACCCTGGGACAATGCTTTTAGTTATAAGAAAATAACTCCAAGAACTTACAATGATTTAGCCTTCATTTCCTGTTTAGATGTACATTCTAAAGATGGTTCTTAATCATTATATTCTCAAAATTATGCTGGTGTAATTTTTTTTTTTTTTTGCAAAGTCTTGAAAAGTGAGAAATGATCTGCCAAATGGTGTTTTGTCAGTTGCAGACTAGTTATTCACATAGATTGATAAGTAAGTGCTTGTTGGTAACAGCATGGCATTATTCTGAGCTTTGCTTTCACTCTTTCTTGGAGTATATTTCTTCTTTCTCTTTATAAGAGAATAGTGACATCTTGGTGTTTATAATTAAAAATGAAGTTTGAACTTGAATTGAAAGGCTTCCTTTCTGGTTTCAATTTTAGGTAAATATTAAGCTACTGGTTCATCTCTGGTCTAAGAATAAGATATGTTAATTTGTAGGAGAGCCAAATTTTACCAGGTATGTTAAACTGGTTGTCTGTAATGACACAGCACATGGAAGAAAACAAGAGGCCCACAGGGTGAAGTACATTCTACTCACTAGCATCTTACTCCTAACACTCTTAAAACAGTTACTATGTAATAGTTTTAATACTAGGAAAAACCAGTGAGATGAAAAGGTTACTGTTTTGTTTTACTAATAACAACTAAATTCTGGAAATATTTACATAGTATCTAGGAAATAAAGTTTATTTTTCTTAAGATTGGTTTTTAAAGCAGTATTTTCCATACTATTTACTTAAGAGTAATTCTAGTGGTAATTTGAAAAATAAACTTTGCTTAGCACTTGAGTATACCCTATGTTAATGAGGTAAAGCCTTTCTATGGGGCTATATTACATAGCATCAATTCCTAACATCTAAATAATTTTGCATAACTTTACCATACCTCTTACAAAATCAGTGTGCTCTGATGTATGAGAAAGGAAAAGCTAGAATAGTAACCAGAGAGACAAAGCCTTCTAGGCCACCCTTCTCCAAAATCACCCAGCCTTATGCTGGGCATGGTGGCACTTGTCTTGAATCCCAGCACTTGGGAGGCAGAGGCAGGAGAATCTCTGTGAGTTTGAGGCCAGCCTGGTCTACATAGTGAGCACCAGGTGAGCCAAGACTATGCAGAGAGACCCTGTCTCACAAAAGAGGAAGAGGAGGAGGAGGAGGAGGAGGTGGTGAAATAATCATCATCTGAGGTTTCTTTTACTCTTAGCCCTGACTGACTTGGAACTTGCTATGTAGAGCAGGCTGGCCTCTAACCTAGAGATCAACTTGCCCCTTCCTCCCTAGTACTAGGAATAAGGCTTGTGCCACCACATCTGGCTTCTGTCTTCAATCTTAACCTATTTAATTAGGCCTCCCTAAACACTGTAGAAGGGTCACCTCTAATCTGATTTCCCTGATGGATTAAACATTCACTCCTAGACATACTCTGCTTGCTTAAAAGCACTATCTAAATAGCATAGAAGTAAAAGAAATAAGCATTTATATAATATTCGATGTAACATTTCATAATGTTAGATCATATTAAAACTAAGATCCTGGGTTTAAAGAAGTCAATAGCTCTCATGTAATTCTTAGGGTTTTTAACCTTAAATTCAATTTAAATATTAAGCTTTAGTGTATCAGAAGAAAAGATGTGAAACATCACATGTGACCTCAGTTAAAGCCAGAACAGCATTAGAAGCAATGGTGTTAGAGTGGGAGGTGATACTATCTTTCTAATAATACTCTAAGAACTGTTGCTGTCTTCAAAGAATAGCTACATATCAAACCTCATTAATATGTCAAATCTACTCTAAAGGGAGCATTTTCTTATTCTCAGAGCCTAATTATCTTAGGAGAGAGAAGAAAATATATACACAAATCCTTACAATAGCAAAGACCCTTTCCTCCCCAAATAAAGCCTTCACCCCCTAAACACATATAAGGTTATATAACCTACACTTAACTAGCTTTTGACTTTTCATATAAAGTGAGAGAGCTTTGTAAGTAAGCTCCCAGTAAACCTTTAATATTTCAAGAATACATAAAAAATTAAAGTTTTAGTATAAACTACCTTAGACACTGTTACAAAAGCAAGAGAAAAGCTACTCGCTTTTTAATAAGCTATTTTCATGCTACATTTTGAATGAAAATGTGACTGCTGAAAAAAGAATGTAGGTTATATGGTGAAAAAGAAGCTTAATTTGTACAAAACATGTCTTTAAATTTCCTGTGTAGACTGACTGGTAGTTGCCCACTCTAAAATATCCTTTGAACTCGAAGGATATAGCTTTCTTATTATTTCTATCAAAAATAAATCAAACACAAGATGTATAGTGGACAAAAATATAAAAAAAATTAGATAAACTTAATATTAGAAAAATGTAAAAAATTGTTAAAGGTATTTTAGGGATTGGGGAAAAGCTATGTCTTTACAGTTGAGATTTTAATTGTTATACTATCAGGATTACAGATGGGAGGGGCTTAAATATTGAAAACATGTCGTTTTCATTATGAATATAAAAACTGAAAAGTGTTAAGTACATGAGCCACTATTGTTGCTCAAAGGGAACCGTTAAGAATGTCTCCACTTACAGCTGTAAATACAAGGATACAAAGCAAATCCCTCAGCCTATGTGAAGTTAACAAGCCCCTTAGGGATTTCCATCATGTTTTGGCCAAATGCTAACAAATTCTAACAAGTGTAAGTAAAATACCTGAAATAAGACATCTTTTTCATTGAATAAGAAAGCTGTTCTTCATATGATCTTAGAAAACTCTGAATTTGTAAAACCCATTCATAATTTAGTTTTACCAAGTGTCTTAGTATTTTTTTTAAACCCCTTGGTATAAAAGTTTCCTTGTGAGGTTCATTTCCATCACAGTCACATGGTCTAGTGCACTTCAGAGTAGTTGGACATTATCAAAACTGCCCTTTCCCAATGAAAACATTTTAGAAAACTAGCACTTCTCAAACAAGTGACATGTGAGATTACTTACACTTTTGCATCTGACCTGCTTTAAGTACAAATGTGTGAGTCACTGGAGTAAAACACGACTATTTTACAGTGTCTATTAAAAGGAAGTTCGCTATAGAGAAAGCTACAGTATCCTGAAGTCTTCTCCAGAGCTAGCTGAGTACATGCACCTTTGGGTTCAACATGTTTTTGTTGCTTCCTTCTTTTCCTGTTCTTGGCAAAGTCCATTTCCATCATGCACACACTGATGACACTTCGCACTACTCCATTTAGCTGGGAAGTCGCTGTGAATTTTCAGTGAAGTCCACTGCAGTAGTGAACCCCTCCACATCATTCTGGTACTTAGAGTTATATGATATCCAAAGCGAAATTTCGAATTACATCCAGAGCTGGAGGATCAAATCCACACATATCCAACATGCCTCTATCATCTGGGTCTGCGATGATAAAACCATTTGATGACAACCCACAAACAATCAATTTAGCAGGAATATCCATTTTCTGTATGGAAAATATAGGGCAAAGTAAATACATATAAAAGTATATGCAAGAAAAACAAACAAAACCACTTCATAATTAAGACCTTTTTTTTGGTCATGCTGGCCTAGATATCACAATCATGATTGACCCTACCAAATGCTGGGATTATAGGTGTGCGCCACCAAGTCCAACCTGCAATTTTGATATATACAATAGATCTTGCCCTCCAGAACTATAATTCTACTCCATTCTCTCCCTGACTCTCTGCTGTAGCTCCCATTTCTTGTTTCTGTTCCTCTTCCTACCTGTCCTTTGTGCTATGGACCAAAGCAGGACCTTGAGTATACTAGATAAGCTTTCTACCCTTGAACTACTGAGCTATAATCCCAATCTCTCTATATGTAGTTATGATCACAATAAATAAATATTAAGGAAGAAACAATCAATGAAGGTTCATTTTGTTAGGCACTATAATAAACCTATGAAAAAATATATTTAATGATTTTGTTTGGATAAACTTTCCTCAAGACAGAATTTCACAAATTTGGTATACAGCTGGGGATGACCCTGGACTTCTGATCCTGGAGCGCTGCTTCCCAAATGCTAAGATTGTAGGTATGCACAACCATGCCTAGTTTTATGAAGTGCTGAGAATTGAGCCTAGGGCTTCACGTATGAAGACAACTACTCTACTAACGGAGATACATCCGCAGTCCGTCCATCCTTCCTTATTTATTTATTTACTTCATTGGGACAAGATTTCACTGTATGTGTAGCCCAGGCTGAACTCCTTATGTAGCTTAGACTGGCCTCAACCCAATGATCCTCCCGCAAATCAATTATTCTCCTGCTTTAGATACTTTTGTTTAAAGACTTTATTTTACCATAATAAAATAATTTACTACATTTTTCAGTTAATTTGTTCAGATCTAAAATTAGCAGAAGAGATTCTGGACTACTATCCATGTTGTGGAATATTATTTGAAGGTGTGTGACATTTGTTTGTACTGTAGAACATTTGTTTAATGATGCAAAGGTGTGTTGTATTCTTTTATGTTGCATTTGTTTAACTCTGTGAAGCTGTGTTATTTCTTGTGCCTAAAACATCTGACTGGCCTAATAAAGAGCTGAACGGCTGATGGCAAAGCAGAAGAGGGATAGGTGGGGCTTGCAGGCACAGAGAAAAGCAGGAGAAGAAATCTGGGAAGAGAAGATTGAGGAGTGAAAGGAGAAGGACAGGACGACTCCAGGAGAAAAGGTATATATATATAGAAAGATAAAAGCCCAGAGGCAAAAGTTAGGTTAATTTAAGAAAAGCTGGCTAAAACAGGCCAAGCTAAGGCCAGGCATTCATAAAAAATAAGCCTCCGTGTGATTAGTGGGGAGCTGGATGGTGAGCCCCCCAAAGAGTAAACCAAGCAGCAACATATCCAGACTGATTTTAGTCCAAATACTATTTTCTCCTTTATGAAACACAGAACTAAAGCATTCATGAGAAATCTGAATCCTATCCATACGGTTTAACTCAGCACAGATGTCTGGTGGGGTCTGCGATTTACATTTTTTTTTTTTTTAAACACTTTTATTTATTTATTTATTTAATTATTTGCCTTGGTGTTTGCCTGGAACTGAAACTACAGACAGTTGTGAGCTGCCATGTGGGTGCTGGGAATTGAACCCGGGTCCTTTGGAAGAGCAGACTGTGCTCTTAACTGCTGAGCCATCTCTCCAGCCCCCGCGATTTACATTTCTAAAGAGAACACAAATGATTCTATAGCTGGTAGGAAAATTATGTTGTGAGGACCACTGTTCTTTAAAGAAAGCTCTCTTTGTACTTCTAGTCATGTGAGCCACATGTTCATGCTCAATTGCTAATGACCAGTGTCCACCATAAGGGACAGAATAGTAACAGAACATTTCTGTCAAGAAGAATGATCAAAATAGATATATCCGTAAAGATTACAATGAAGACTAAAAAGTGTGCTGTGACTTTATTTAGGTCTTTAGTTCTCACAAGTGATAATTTAATTTTCTAGGAAATGCAATGTATCATTAAAAATGTTGGCTGAGGTCAAATACTTATTTGGTTATTATCAAAAGCTACTGGCGAAGAACATTCTTAATAATAATTAGCACTGGAGCTCAGTGATATATGTATAGTCCTTTTTATTTCAAGTACTGCTGAGCCCACCTGACACTGGGTTTCCTACACAAATGAAGAGAACATACTCAGAGGGAATGGAGCACTGTTTTGTGTGAAACAGGTTTGTATTTTACCATTCGGTACTCCTTCAAGGCAACAGCAGGATGCACCTGTCCGGCACAGGTCTTATTATCAGTGAACACAATGAAGACATCAGCAGCTGTGTTTGTCTTCTGGGCCCAGATCATTGGAAGAGAGCAATTGACGCTACCACCTGGGACCTATCTCAGGGAAAAAAAAAAAGTAGCAATAAAATAAAATCACCTTGGTGTCCATCACATATATGAAATGAATACATAAAAGCTCTAATTTTTAGAGCACCATTTTATGTAAAACCAGTATTGAGGCTTTGCCATGCCTGCAAACGTATGTTTTTGATTGAGCTAAGTTAGAACAATTCCTTCCTACAGATATTAAGCATGCCCCAAGTAAAAAAATTACAAGACATGTTACTAAAACAGTGTCTTACTTTATTCATAGTTGATAAAACCTGTTGTAAGGTCATGTCTGTAGTCACAGGAAACGGTAATATATCACATGCAAAAGCAACTACCGAAGACTCTTTTTCTGTTCGTGTGACCACCTGTAAAATGTAATGGTGACAATTTTCAGCATATTGAAATAATTACAGTCTCTTAAAGGCTTATAAAACTATCTCAGAAATACACACTATGGTGCTTATTATTCCTAAACTTGTAATTTGTGTTTCAGGATATAGTCATAGCACTGTTCATGGCTTGTGTGATGGCTCAGTGGGCAAAGGTATTTGCCATCCAATAATCTGAATTCAGTCCCTGGAATCTATGTAGTGGAAGGCAGAATGCCTCCTGTAAGTTATCTTCTGAGGGTTCCCCTCCCCAGGAGCCAATGCAATCATTAAATGAAAACAAATAAGAAGCGTGACTCAAAAAAAAATCTCTGAGAAACTGGTGTTTATAGGACCTTCTGAGTTAAATAAACAAACACAAGCTTGTCATTCTAGTGCATTAAGAATAAAGGCACAGAAGTGAAGAAGGCTTCCTTGCTACATGGAAGGAAGCTCAGTTGAGAACTGAACCTCTCTAATGCCCATCACTAGTTTCTTAAGCTTTTAAACATTCTCTGTGTTGGGAATGTTTGTCTGTAGGCTGTGAAAATCATTCTGTGAATAAAGGAACTGTTTTGGCCTATGGCGAGCACCATAGCAATAGGTAGGAAATCAGACAGGTAGAGGAGGGAGGAGTTAAGTCGGAATTGATCCAGCCACCGAAGAAGAAACATATATAGATGAGCTATGTGCCATGGGCCACGTGACAGATAGAATAATGGAAATGGGCTGAGTTAAGATGAAAGAGCTAGCTAGCAATGTGCCTGAGACATAGGCCAAACAGGATGAAATTAATATAAGTGCCTGAATCATTTTGGGGAGGTAAAAGCTGCCAAATGGGGCCAAAAATCATTTACAACAGTTCTCTCTCTATCTCTCTCTCTCTCTCTCTCCTGAGACAGGGTTTCACTGTGTAGCCTTGGATGTTCTGGAACTAGCTCTGTGGACCAAGCTGGCCTCAAACTCGTAGAGATCTACCTCCTCTGCCTCCCAAGTGCTGAAATCAAAGGTGTGCACCACTACTGCCTGCCAAGCATATTTTTTTTTTTTAGCCATAATCTACTTTTGCAAATACTAGTAACATTTAATCCTGCTATAAAATTTGGCAGTTCAATTCTAATCGTACTTTGCACATGTGTTTTCAGTATAACTAAAAACTTGTTGTTTTTAGATAATAAAAATGATAAATGTTACATAAGAGAATAACCAAATAAGTGAAAAACTAATCCTTTTTTGTTTTGTTTTATTTGCATTAGTGTTCTGTCTGAATGTATGTCTGTTGTGAGGGTATAGAATCCATTGGGACTGTAGTTATAGACAGCTGTAAGCTGCTTTGTAGGTGTTAGGAACTGAACCTGGATCCTTTGGAAGGGCAGCCAGTGCTCTTAATTGCTGAGCCACCTCTCTAGTCTTGAAAAACTAGTTCTGGATGCTGTTTACCTTTGCAGTTTTACTTTAAACATATTTTAGGAGATCTCACCATGCACATTGCTGCAGCAACAGTATTAGCATTGAGCATACTACCCGAAACTCTCCGGTCCATAGAAGCACTGATATCAACAGCAAGCAAGAAACGCTTCCCAGTTGGCTCGATTGTCTGAAAAAAAAACCAACAAAAACCAAAAGTCGTGAAAAAGTCAGAGACTGTAAATAGATTAAGCTGAAAATTTTTTTCCCTTTATCTTTCATTCAAAAGACTCCCAGAGGAAAGGCCTGGTTTTTTGATATGTAAGTTAAGTGATATTATATTTAAAAATCTACTGCTTTAACTGGTAAAATTAAGAAAACAATGTAATCCCACTTTATTTTACCTGAAAAAGTTAAGGTCCTAGTTTTGAACACTTTTCTCAATGATGCAAATAAAATAGGAATGTCTAAGATTTATTTATTTATTTATTGTGGTAAAAGATAAATAACACTGTTTAGCCATTTTTAAGAATATAATTCAGTGGCATTAAGTATGTATTTAGAGCTTGTAAGCACTGCCTCTATTTCCAGATACTTTCACTATCACAATAGAAATTTCATCCAATTAGGCAGCAACTTTATTCTGATGCATTCACCTTGAGCAGTTGTGCACCTAGGTCATTTTCTGACTCTGCAGTATACACTTCACAAAATTTGATCATAGAATACACCTGGGTAGCTTTCGATTCCTTGAGTAATGCTGGGATGAACACTAGTATACAAGGACAAGGTCAAGCATCTCCTTTTAGTCTTCCGGGGGTATATACACAGGCTGAATTCTTGATGGTTAGGAATTTTTTCCCTTGCTCTCCCTCCTTCTCTCCTTTCTGTCTGTCTCTCTCTCTCTCTCTCTCTCTCTCTCTCTCTCTCTCTCTCTCTCTCTCCCTCCCTCCCTCTCTGTCTTTTTGAAATAGGGTCTCTCCATGTAACTTTGTCAGTCATGGAACTTGCTATGTAGATCAGGCTGGCCCTTAACTCAGAGGTCTGCTGTCCTCTGCCTCTCTAATGCTGGAAAAGGCATGCACTACCACCCCAAACAGTTTGATAGTTTTACTTTTCTTGTGTTGTTTTCAATGTTTCTTTTTTCAGACAGACAGGGTATTGTTATGAAGCCTTATTGGTTTCACACTTACTATGTATGTATCCCAAACTGAACTCTGAACTCATAAGTGACCCCTCTGCCTTAATCTCTCTCACCATGCTCACCATGGGGATTTATAGACATGTGCAGCGTGCTGAGCACTGAATGTTTAGTATTTGATCCTCATTTTCACAGGCTGCAACATTTTACATTGTCCCTGATAATACGAAAGGTTTCCAATTTTGTCACATCCCAATATGTGTTACTTTTCTGTACCCAATTAGCTATTCACTGATGTACAAAGTAGCAACTCATTGTGCTTTTGATCTGGCTAAGCATACTGAGCATCTTTCATGTACTTATTGGCCAATTATATAATTCTGAAAAAGTATATATTCAAGCACTTTGCTACTTTTTACCTGGCTTGTAATTGTACTATTGAACTGGAGGGCTTATGGATATTAAACCCTTTCCAGATAAATGATCTGCAAATATTTTCTTCCTAATGTGATCCTGTTCCCACTTTCTTCATAACACTCTCTGATGCATACAAGTTTCTTTTTTTTTTTTCCTTTTTGGACACAGGGATTCTCTGTTTTTCCCTGGCTATACCAGAACTCACTTTGTAGACCAGGCTGGCTTCAAACTCAAGAGACCTTCCTTCCTCTGCCTACCAAGTACTGGGATTAAAGGAGCGTCCAACACTGGCTTGCTACAAGTTTCAAATTCTGAATTCAGTTTATTTAGTTGTTGCCACCTGTCCTTTATTCTTCTTTTTATTTTTCAGTTTTAGTTCATACATTTAGACCATTGATTTCTTTTGAAATATTTTTTTGTATATGCTGTAAGATTCATTTTGCTTCTTCTGTATGTAAATGTGAAGTTTTTAACAAGAAATTTTTGTGTAGCTCTAGAGCCTGTCTTGGAACTGGAACTTGATCTGTAGACCATGCTGGCACTGAACTCAGAGATTCGCCTGCCTCTGCCTCCTGAATGTTGGTATTAAAAGTGTGTGCCACCACCACCCAGCAAGGAAAATTCTTTGAAAGCTGTTCTTTCTGAATTAACTAATTCTGGAGTCCTTAAACATAACTGTCCAAATGTGTCAGTTTGTTTGCAGCCTCCTGTTTTATCTCTTTGGTCATTATGTCTATCCTTTTAAGAGTAGCAAAATGACTGGTTACTGCTGCTTTGTAGTTGAAGTTTCAAATCCAGATGTATGAATCCTACAAATCTGCTTTTTAAGACTGTTTCGGTTATTTGGAATTTTCTATGGATCTTTAATTTTCTGTAAAACATGCCATTGAGACTTTGAAATCTGTAGATTGCTTTGGGCTGTCCTATTCTCTAACACTTTTTTTCTTTATAAAGATTTATTTATTATGTATACAGTGTTCTGCCTACACATGTTTCTGCAGGCCAGAAGAAGGCACCAGATCCAGATGTCATTATAGATGGTTGTGAGCCACCATGTGGTTGCTGGGAATTGAACTCAGGACCTCTGGAAGAACAGCCAGTGCTCCTAACCTCTGAGCCATCTCTCCAGCCCCAACACACTGTCTTCTAATGTAAGATCATGATGTCTTTCCATTTGCCCTTATTCTTTTGGTGATATTTTATAGTTTATAGTATATAACTCTTGCATACTGTATTTATTCCTGTATTTCTTCTACGGCTATTTTAAATACTTGTATTTTCTTAATTTCCTTTTCAAATTGTTTATCGCTACTGTATATAACTGACTTATTATTTACTCCCTCCTCCCCCAGTTTTTTGAGACAGGGTCTTAGGTAGCCCAGGATTGCCTTTAACTTGTTGAATTGCAGAAGGTGGCTCTAACCTTCTGGCTGCTATTTCCTCTACCCAAGTGTTAGGGTTACAGGTCTGTACCACTAAGTCTGGCCCAACTAAGTGTGTGTGCTTAATACACCGCTTTATAACCTACAAGCATGTTGAATTCACTTAACTCCAACATGGTTTATGTGTGAATTCCTTAGGGTTTTCCATGTAGAATAATGAGCATGCTATGTGAGGCTTTTTTCTTATAAAATTACCACAACTTTCTATACTACGTGGCACTGAGTGGGGAAAGTAGCCATCCTTATTTTTGATCTTTTTTTTAAAATATATATATTTTTAATACTTTTATTTTATGTGAATTGGTGTTTTGCCTGCATGTATAACTGTGTAAGGGTGTCAGATCTTGGCATTACAGACTGTTATTAGCTGATATGTGGATGCTAGGAATCAAACTTAGGACCTCTGGAAGAACAGTCAGTGCTCTCAACCGCTGAGCCATCTCTCCAGCCTCTTATTTTTGATCTCAAGGAAAAAGCTTTTGATGTTTTATCTGAGTATGATGATGTCTATGAATTAAAAAAAAAATGTAAGCTTAATCATGATGAGAAAGTCAACTTCTATTTTATTAAGTGAATTCTTGATTTTTATTTTGTTTTTTACTGTTAAGATTTAATTAAATGCTTCTTCTCCAAAACTGACACTATCATGTGAGTCATGGATAAATGTCACCTGATGATTATCATAACCATTTTAATTTGCTACTCAATTCGGATGTTAGATTTTGTGGTGTATCCAGAAATATTTGAAATAAAAAAAATTTAACATATAGCTCTGATTTCCATTTTGAAAACCTGATTATCAAGACTGATGAGACTCAGCTCCCAATTAGAAATGAAATTAAAAAAAGAGTACTAAGTTGTAGGAACCCACAGAAATGTAAATTCTCAAATTTAGTAATTTATCAATATGACCTTTAAAAGTATTAAAATCACTTGTGATAAGTAGGTACTACTCAGCGTAACAAGAATTACTCATAAACTTATTTCAGTTTTTCAGCCATCTTCATACCAATTAAGGAAAACCCATGTATTAAACTGGATAAATTATCAGCATTACCATTAAAATGTGTTTTTACAAAATATACAATCCATGAGTCTTTTTTAAAAATAAGCAAAACAGAACTATTACCTTAAATGTTTTATAAAAAGCAGCATCCAATGCTTGCAAAATTTCTTTATTTGGAATCCACTTCAGTCTTCCTTTGAGCCCACGGCCTAATCTGTAGTTTTCTAATGCAATTAAAACATGAAATGGTTGTATGCGAGCCTAGAAACAAGACAGACAGAGGTGATTGCCAACTTCTAGTAAAAATAATAAGTCTTCAGAGTTTTATATTGCTGTAGGTAATAAAGATATTTAATAAAGAAAGAATATTAAACTTAGATTTAGGGATGAAATACAACTTGTCATGAGAGAAGCCTTAGTCCACCTGAGAACCAACTTCTTTAGCTAACCAAGCCACGGGTCACACATACCTTTTTGAGTAGCTTCTCATTGCACAGTTTTTCACAAACTAAAGATACTTCAGAATTTCCTGGTGCAAGCACTGAATTCGCAGTCATCTTCCCCAGATTCCTCAGTAGTGCAGTAATTGGCATTTCTTGTAACAAAACCTTCCATATCTACAGGGAAAAAAGGAAAAAAACACAAGGTGAATAGCATAGCTAGAAATGTAAATTAAGGGCAAATGAGTCTGTGTAACATAGCTAAATCAAGCATACTAGCAATATATTCTGTAAAGCGCTTAAAATAATACTTCTAAAATGCACATCAACTGATTAAAGGCTTATCAAATGAGAAACTAAAGGTTTTGTGGAGAAAATACAGAGTTTTTTAAATTTTCAAGGTAGCTTTTTTTTTCTTTCTATTTTGAGACAGAATTTCTCTGTTTAACAGCTCTGGCTTTCCTGGGATTCTCTCTGTAGATCAGACTGGCCTCAACTCATAAAGATTACCTACCTCTGCCTCCCAGAGTGCTGGGATTAAAGGCTACCCAGCTATGTTAAATATTTTTAATAAGTATCACTTTAAAGATATGTTTGGACTCATCTCTCTCTCTCCTCTCTCACACACAGAGAGAGAGAGAGGCCTGATGTTGATGCTGGGAATCTTCCCTACTAGCTTCTCACCTATCTGTTTGAGGTAGCATCTCTGAGTCAAACCCAGAGCCCCTTGGTGTATCATTTGGCTAGTCTTCCTAGTAACTTTGCTCTGGGATTCCATCACTCTGTTCCCACTCGGCATATAAGCTCTGGTTAGTCCTCTTGCCTGTTCATCAAGTGCTGTAAACATCTCCCTAACCCTATCTTCTTTTGGAGCTGTTGGAGCTGAACCCCAGAGTCTGGAATCCAAGGTTTCTCTTTTCAAAGGAACTTACTCACCTCTTTGGACTTCAAGTGATGTGTGAGCAGATGTTCCCTAGCTAACTGGTGTTCTTCAATTATATGGATGACTTCCAGCTCATCTTTCGTACGTTTCACTTTCTCCACAGCCTCCAGAAACTTTAAAAGTTTTTCGGACTCCACAGAAAGTGCTTTTTCTTTATACAGCTCATGGACTTCTTTCCAGCCCTTTGTAATATATTTGGTCACAATAGCAAGTCCTTTAACAAGATAAAGAATTGAAAAGGCAAGTAGGATTAGTGAAAATAGAATGAACATGATCAGCTTAACTGAAAGCCAGGAGCTGACTCCCTTCCAGCGAGCGGGATGTTATATTCTGCCATGTAACAAACGCAGTAAAGAAATGAAGGGAGTTTTGTTTTTTAGACACACCATTACTGCCTAAGTATGTGGTGGTGGTGGGGGAATCCATGTATAGTTAGCACAGAGGCACTTTTAAGACACTGAAATTGTAAACTTTGTAGATAGCGTCTATTTCATGTCTATTCTAATGACTATTGTGCTGATTTGTCTTGCTTCTGAATAAATATGCATTTATAAACAGTAGTGATTAAATGGAAATAATATGTTAAATTGCTTAACAACAGAAATGATTAAAAGCCTAATACTTTAAAAAAGGAAAATAACTTGTGCATTCTTCTTACAAATTTTAACACTAAAAAAGAGGTTTGGAGTGAGAAAATTTATGTTGTAGCCTATAGTTTGCTTCTGGTAATATCTTATACTGAGAACCTTTCTTGCCTTTGAAGAGACTGAACTTTTGTTCAGTCAGACCTTGAAACCTTTTAATATGCCTTGAGATCATTGAAAACTATGTTTTCAGGGCTGGAGAGATGGCTCAGAGGTTAAGAGCACTGATTATTCTTCCAGAGGTCCTGAGTTCAATTTCCAGCAACCACATGGTGGCTCACAACCATCTATAATGAGATCTGGTGCCCGTTTCTTTTACTGTATATGTAATAAATGCATCTTTAAAAACTATGTATTCAACCTGCTGTTATTACTACGCCTGTCTAAAGCTAATAAAAACCTAAATGGTCAATATTTCACAGGAAAGGATAGGCAGTGCCGGTAGGAAAAGAGAATAAATGAGAGGAGAAATCTGAGGAGATAGAAGACGGAGGAGCAGGGGATGAAGGGACCAGCCACCCAGGCAGAGACAAAGAAGTAAAGAAAAGATATCCCAAAATAGGGGAAGGTAAAGCCCCAAGGCAAAAGGTAGGTGAGCTAATATAAGAAAAACTGGCTAGAAACAAGCCAAACTAAGGCTGGGCATTTAAAAGAAAGAATAGGCCTCCATGTGTATTTATTTGGGAGCTGAGTGGTGGTCCCCCCCAAAAGGGTATAAGAGTCAAAGAGTGAAAACAAACCAACAAACACCCACAACTCCAATCTGAGATCCTACTGTATACTTAGTTAAGCTCAACCTGCCTTAAAAACCATTGGAACCAACCTTACTATGCCTTGGATTTCCCATGTAATCAGATTTTACAACCTAAGCAAATTTTAAAGTACGTACTCTTCAATGCCCCTGACCCACACTAAGGGATTTATGTGTGTGTGCTGTGGTAATTATATAGGTTAAAAGCAACTTAAAACAACAAATACCTCAACAATGTTGGACGCCACATACAGATGGTTTTAAGAGCTATTTTGGTCAGTGTGGTTCAGCAAAGTAACTTCTTCCCTTGTAAACTCTGTTAAAGATTTTTACAGAAGAAGTATTCCTTATGCCTTTCCCAGATCATGCTTTCTGTGCTGTTCAGCAAATACAGAGCAAAGCCCTTTGTTGGGACAGAGAACAGGAACAGACTAGAGACAAACTACATATAAGCCACAGACCACAAAGTACAGACTGAAGGAAGGGAAAGAGTGGAGAATTCAAATTTGGGATCACTCTTGGTCTAAACTACTCCAACAGGAAGTATCTTTATTCATTCCTGTATCTCTGATAAACTGTAATCTTTCTACCTCTTAATTTCCAAATCTGTAAAGGGTAGAGATTAACAAATTCAGGTAAAATATAGGAGCAGGGCACGTTGACCTAAAAACCATTAGGACTATGATGGGCAGAGAGAGTCAACTGACATACACTGGTTTAGTGCTGCCCCCCCCCCTTGAGCCTCAATGTACAGGCCTCTAATTCCAGCTCCTTAAAGCCTGAGTCAGGAGGATCTTGAGTTCAAGGTCAGGCTGGGCAATTTCATGAGACCTTGCTTTGTAAAAGTTTAAAGGGTAGGAGATATAAAAAGTTTAGAGAGTGGGAGATATAGTTTAAGTGATAGAGAATCTACCTTGCTTGTGTATAGTTTAGGCCTAACTTGGAATGAATGAGGAATAAAAAATAATAAAAGAGTTGGGGATATAGCTCAGTGCTTTATAGAATACATGCCTACCATGTACGAAGCCTCAGGTTTAACCCCAGCACCATAGTCAGCTGATCTAAAAGCTGGTCAGAATATAGGTTTTATATGAAGTCTTCTGATATTTTAATATAATGACAAAATTTTTTTCTTAAGATATTTTTATAGGCTAAATGAAACATATCTCTAAATAAAACTGGGCCAGCTTATGTGATATTTTTGAACATTAATTTAGATTTGATCGAAAGTTAACATTAACATGCATACATTTTACAGTATTGTAACTTCCTGCCTTACAATTTTGGGACTAAGCTGCCTTAAATGCTTTACATAAAAAATATCTTCTAGCAGGATGGTGGTGTTGCAGGCGCCTTTAATCCCAGCACTTGGGAGGCAGAGGGAGGTATATCTCTGTGAGTTCAAGGCCAGCCTAGTCTACAGAGTGGGTTTCAGGATAACCTTGACTGTTACACAGAAAAACTCAGTCTCTTCTTTGGAGACAAATTTGTTCATTATCTTTAGTCATCAGGGTTCTTTCTATACTTGAATACTTGCTCTACACTTTGAGTCAGTGTCAAAACACAGAATAAAATAATATCCATTGTATATTGCATCAGATTTAAAAGAAAAAAATGGTATGTTTAAGAAAAAAAAACACATGTATTTTTCTTGTGTGTGATTTTAACATGGAAACAGGTTTTTTGGGAGGAGATTTTCTTTTTTTTTTTAAATTATGAATAAAGTCTCATTGTTTAAACCTAGAAAAAATTGAGGGAGTGGATAGAGACATGGTTTAGTGGTTTAGGACACTTGCTGCTCTTACAGAGGACCCAAGTTTTGGTCCCAATACCCATGCCAGCTGCCTGGATTCACAAAGCATAATGTTGATTAATTAATTCAAATTTAAACCCAGCTGGAAACTAAATACTTGCCACAGATAATCCAGCCACTAATAAGAATCATGACTGATTGACAGGTTTATAGTTTATATTCTAAAATGTGACTAAATTATAGAGAATGATCAGCAAGTGAACATGATCTGTGAGTGCAGTGTAGACAAGGTTCAAAGTTAGTGTGCCCTATCTTCTTGATAGTAGGTGGCAGATAGCAAACCACAGTACTCTAGACTGTGCTTCTTCCCCTCTCCTGCTAAAATCTGCCTGTAATGGATCTTGAAGGCTATGCCGAGTCAAACATTTGAGACATTCAGGTATAAAAAGTGCCTGTGGATTTGATAAAGAGCCCAATATACTCAGTGGAAAAAAAACAAATGGTGTTGGCATAGCTGGATAGTAGTGTATAGAAAAATGCAAATAGATCCAAGCGTATCACCCTGCACAAAACTCAAATCCAAGTGGATCAAAGACCTCAACATAAACCCAGTCACATTGAACTTGACAGAAAAGAAGGTGGGAAATACTCTCCAACGAATTGGCACAGATGACCACTTCCTAAATATAACACCAGTGGCAGAGACAATAAGAACAACAATCTATAAGTGGGATCTCCTGAAACTGAGAAGCTTCTGTAAAGCCAAGGACACAGTCAATAAGACAAAACGACAGCCTACAGAATGAGAAAAGATTTTCACCAACCCTACAAGTGATAGAGGACTGATCTCTAAAATATATAGAGAAATCAAGAAACTAGAGCCCGGGGGCTGGAGAGATGGCTCAGCGGTTAAGAGCACCATCTGCTCTTCCAGAGGACCCGGGTTCGATTCCCAGCACCCACATGGCAGCTAACAACTGTCTGTAGTTCCAGTTCCAGGCAAACACCAAGGCAAATAAATAAATAAAATAAAAGTGTTTTGAAAAAAAAAAAAAAAAAAAAAAGAAACTAGAGCCCAAAACCTTGAATTACCCAATCAAAAATGGGGCTCAGAACTTAAAACGGAATTCTCAGCAGAAGAAGTACGAATGGCTGAAAGGCACTTGAAAAAGTGCTCAGCATCTTTAGTCATCAGAGAAATGCAAATCAAAACAACTTTGAGATACCACCTTACACCTGTTAGATTGGCTAAGATAAAAGACAGAGATGACAACCTATGCTGGAGAGGTTGTGGAGCAAGGGGAACACTCCTCCATTATTGGTGGGAATATAAACTGGTTCAGACACTCTGGAATGCAGGATGATGGTTTCTCAGAAAACTGGGAATCAATTTTCTCAAAGACCCAGCAATACCACTACTGGGCATATAGCCTAAGGATGCACATTCACACTCCAAACGCATTAGCTCAACTATGTTCATAGCATCATTATTCATAATAGCAAGAACTTGGAAACAACCTAGATGCCCCTCAACTGAAGAAAGGATTAACAAACTGTGGTACACAATGGAGTACTACTCAGCAGTGAGAAAAAAAAAATGATATCCTAAAATTTGCAGGCAAATGGATGGATTTGGAGAATATCCTCCTGAGCGAGGTCTCACAAACTCAGAAAGATAAACAGGGGATATACTCACTCATTGGTGGACTTTAAACAAAAAAAGTTAAGCATGTCCAAGCTGCAAACCATAACCACTGAACAGCTTGGGATCTGAAACACCTTGGACTGGCACCTTGAAGCCCATTCCCTCCAGAGAAACATGTGACTCAGTCTTGATGTTGGGGTGAGGAAAGCAGATCTGCCTGGAGTGGATGTTGAACTAAGCCACCTTGGGACCTTGGGACCTCCTGCCCTTGCTGGGGAGGAGAAAAGTGATGGAGAGGAGAGTGAGTGACTGGGTGGGGTGGGAGGGGAGCCTGAACAAGGGGATACATGGATAAAAAATATGACTTTTTTTTCATAATAAAAGAAAAAGAAAAAAAGTGCCTGTGGAAAGGAACTAGAAAAAGTTAGTTGCAATTATAGCAATTATTAATCTTTCTTAAAAGAGAAACTAAAGTCTAAATATTAATAAACCAAAGTATAAAATCAGCATGTTCAAACTTGATTATCAGTGTCTAGATTACTTGTGGCAGGTCTTTAGTTTCAAGATGATTTTAAATATGTCAGGATTAATTAAACAGCATTATGTTTCTTTGTAAATTAAGATTTATTTATTATGTATACAGACAGTACTCTGTCTGTATGTTTGCTTGCATGCTAGAGGAGGGCATCATATCTAATTATAGATGGTTGTGAGCCACCATGTGGCTGCTAGGAATTGAACTCAGGACCTCTAGAAGAGCAGTCAAAGCCCTTAACCTCTGAGCCATCTCTCCAGCCCCACACACACCATTATATTTTGTAAGTAAAAGGTCATTATAGAAAATGAAATAAAATTTTTGCTACTTCTCAATCACTGATGCTTTACTACTCAGTAGGACATCTTATGCTTACCTTCACTGGAAGGTTTAAGATGAGACAGTCTTAAGAGGTCTTTGTGAGACCAGCCATTTCTTTGTTTATATTCTGTCACTGCCAGAGCAATGGCCATACCACCTTTTTCATTATACCAGTCTGCGACTGCCTTCCGGAGAGCGCGACCCCACATACCACATTTCATGCTCTCCTTCAGATCTTTCTTAAACTGGATAAAAGTGAAGAGGTGGGCTGGGACGCGACAGACTTCAGGGACAGCTTTAAATGCGGCTTGTTTTGTCTTTATGTCTGAGCACTGAGAACAAATGGCAAGTGCAAACAGCAGAGGCTCTTGTTTCGCAGTCCTGCCTTCCTGACTAAATGACTTGATTTCCTGTATCACTTCACATCCTCTGCCATCTTCAATCAATCTAATTAAGGCTTCAGCACTTTCAAGACACAGATTCTGTTCTCCGATATAGTAGGCGCCACCTTCATAACCAAAACACAAGAAGCGATGCAGTCGATTCATGTCTGTGACCTGCCACACATATTCGCCCTCAGAGTTGGCTACTTGACTCTCACTCAGTGGCTGCTGCTGGCCTGCAGACTCATCCATCTTCCTTGTCCCCTGGAAAACCTATCAAAAAGGCAAATGTCATGACAATTAAATGGAGTCAATATGATTTTATAAAGGCAAACAATAGTATGTGTATTAAAATTTTTTTTTTATTTTTGGTTTTTCGAGACAGGGTTTCTCTTTGTAACACCCCCTGGATGTCTTGAAACTCACTCCATAGACAAAGCTGACCTTGAACTCAAAGAGATTCACCTGCCTCTACCTCCCAAGTGCTGGAATTAAAGGCATCCACCACTACTGTCTGTCATTATGAACCAGTAAGTTTTCCTCACATCACTATAAATGTCCTTAAGAAAAATTAGAAAAGGCAAAAAAATCAAAAAAACAAAACACTCAAAATCACATGTGACCATCTAGTAGCAACTTAGAGTAAGACCTTGCTCATGATTTTAAACTTTTATTATCTACTCATATATGTTTATAATTTGAGAAATCCCAATTCTTCAAAAGAAGTAGCAAGTAATATAATGATCACAAATAACAACTAGTGTTTAAGGCACAATATATTATGTCCAATTAATCCAGCAGGTCAGTGTAAAATCTGAGGTCCAGATAAGGACAGAAAAGGAGCAACTAAAGCCAACACTGAGAAGAGTCAGCTCCCTAAAGAACTGTGCATTTCTGTTCTCCTTTCCAACATCTGCCCTCACAGGGTCACAGGGGACCACAGCCAAGAGGACTTCAGGGAAATAATGTTTAGCTGGGAGATCAACATCTGAATTAAATAATGATGGGAAATGACTGTTGCAGTGGCTTGGAAAATAGAAGAGACTAGAAAACCCAAGTATAGAGTGGCAGAAGAAGGCCGAGTTCAGCGAGAACCGGAAACTGTGAGGTAGCAAGTGACTCCACAGAGCGGCTTCCGTCACAGAAGCACAGGTGTAAGCTGTCAAGGAGGCTACGACAAAATGTTCTTGTGCCCTTTGGGGGTGTGATACTCAAGCTGATGTTCCAGGAGTCAACCTGGAGAATGGATGACAAGACGGAGGGGACAACGGAGCAAGTGAGACTCCCAGAAGAAATAGGACAGGAAAGATCACAGAATTGAATTTGAGATTGGCTCATGGATGACAAAAGTGAGACACTGCCTTCTCTCTGAGGGTCAAAGATGTGCTTAGAAAGAGAGCTCTGAGAGATGAGAAATGAAGAAATTCCCATCTGGCAGAAAATGCAGAGTCCCACGTGGTAGGTGGGGAAGCCAGGCAGCCAGGGGGAACTGGGGTATCACCAAGCAAACAATGGTGCAGAGACAAGGACACAGGCCAACTGGAGGGTCTTACATTCGAACTGACAAAGGGAACGGTGATCATATTTATGTTAGAAATATCAGAGTCAACATTTCCAGTTAAACTTACAAAGCTGCTTATGTTAGGGCAAATATAGAGCAAGGCTCATGAGGTTGCAAAGAAAGTGACCACACTGGGGTTTAGGGAAGCTTCTATAGGGGACAGGCTGAAATTCCTGGTGCTTAAAGCCCACTGCCATCTTATTCCCTATTTAGTTTGCAAACAGCTTTTAAAAGGCAGAACATTTCCAGTTCGCACCTTCACTCAGATTCCAACTACAAATCCTTATTATTTGATCTTTAAGATGTAGTTACCATTCCGAGCCTCCTCTTAGCTTTCACAAAGAGGCTGTGATGGTCTTCCAACCTGTCGGCTCCAGCTTATTCACGTGTGTTAGCAAAGTAACACTAACATGATATTTAACACTATGTTGTTCTATTTCTGTTTTTCTTCCCCAAGGCTCAAATGGTGGGATTTAAAGATCTGAGCCCAAACTTCAAAACAGATCTTTCTCATTCTTTTCCTATGGTTATTTATCACAAGTATAGCCCAGCATAAATATATCACTGGTTCTTAGGAGAGCAAGGGCTGAGTTTCATGTTAAATTTTTTCTTCTACATCTACAACATTGCAGCTAAGTAAGGAGTAAAGTAAAACCAAATAGCATCAAAATTGATTGTGTGAATTATTTGCTCAATGAAAACAATACACAATGAATTTTCTTTTCTGCAATTCACTTCTTTTGAAAAAGCCTCAGTCTTTATGATGAAAAATCTACTACAGTTCTTTACGATAAATTCTGCCAACAAATTCATAATTTTGTTTTGTTGTTTTTCAAGAAGCCCTGGCTGGTCTGGAACTCTATGGTCTTTGATGGAGTTGAAGATTAGATAGTTAAATGTATAGTTTTCCTTTATTATAATAAAAGGTAAATTATATAAGAAACTTTGGACCCACAAGGATAAGATAGATTAGATAATATTTTCTATAATATTGCTAAGTACAAATATTGCTAAGTACACATAGATTAAATATTGTAATTGTAATTCTTGCTTGATAGCTGTTTTGTTATATGTAATTTTGCTATGCTGAAATTGAAACCTTCCGTTTTCATTAGAAAAGAAGAAGTGATGTGGGATGTCTTTCTGTATGCTGTGAATATCACTGGTTAATAAAGGAACTGTTTTGGCCTATGGCAAAGATTCTTAGAAGCAGGCAGGCAGCCACCCAAGAAGTGATATGTAAAGAAACAGGTAAGCCATGTGGCAAGACAGATTAATAGAAATGGGATAAGATTTATATAGATTAAGATATGGGAGCTAGCTATCAATAAGCCTGAGCCATAGGCTGAACAGCATATAATTAATATACGTCTTTGTGTATTTCTGTGGGACTGCGGGTCTGCATGTCCTGATCTTGGACTGGACAGGTTGGAAATTTCATATTACATGCAGCGCTTTCTGCCAGCACATGTTGGCTTCATCACATGGCTGGCTGTCCCAGGAATCCTTACACCTGTTTCATGGCTCACATACAGCTATCTTCTCTCCAATGGCTTATTGGACAACTCGTAGGAGGTCTTCTATATGAATCCTGATCTCTCCAATGTCATCACATTGTGGATATTATTATATTATTATAGAGGCTTAGAGAGGCAAAAACATTCAGTCCATAGCAAATTAGATTTCTTGTTTTTGTTTTTTTTAAATGGGAAAGTTGTGTTTTGTTTTTTTAGGAAAGTGCTGGTTTACAATAAGTTTTCAATTTGGAGAAAGGGTACTGCCACATTTATTCTGAGTTGGGTCTAACTCACTGCTTAGTAGAAAATGACCTTGAACTTTTTAATTTTTAATCCTTGCTTTTTGTTTATAGTTCTATTCATAGGCATAGTTATAGGAATGTAACAGGTACACTGTAGCATACTAGTTGATTTGAATTATTACCAGCTTTTATATATTATGAAGCTGAGACTCAGAGAAGGTACGTAGTTTATAGTGAGAGTAAAGCTAAGATCAGATTGGATTTTTCTCACCTCTCCTCTGAGAGATCTGTCATACTGACTCAGGGTCTGGAGGTGTGAGAGTTAGTACATCATTTTCCTAGTTTACACAAAGTCCTTGGTTCAATACCCTGCCCTGAATAAACCAACTGGGTATGGTAGTATACCCAGAAATCCTAGTGGTCATGAGGATCAGAAATTCAAGGTCATCCTCAATTACACCTTGAGTTTGAAGCTAGCCTTCAAACTCAAACAAAACAAACAAGAAAATGAGAGGGTGGAGATCCATGGGAGGTCTGCTCTTTTCTAGAGGGAAGCAAAGGAGTGGATCAGGAGGGTGTGTGTGTGTGTGTGTGTGTGTGTTGGTGGTTGAAAGAGTTGAGGGAGGGTAAACTCTGGTCAGGATTTACTCTGTGAGAGATAGCACACTTGTTTAGCACCAATTAGCATGCATAAAGTCCCAAGTTTAATCCTCAGGACTAACCATGTAAATAAGTACAGGGCCAGGATCTGTATGTTGCTCTGAGATTATTTACTTTATCTAGGTTAAAGAAACCTTAGTTAAGGATAACTACTCTGGCGATATACTATGAAATGCAGCCAATAAATCATACATATTAGACTGGATTTTGTTATTTGGTCATTCACTTTCTTAGCCGACAGTGATGTAATCCAAATGAAATTCTTCACCCACAGGTTGATTCTTTTGTTCCCATACTTTTCAATTTGAACCAAAGCAGTCTTTGCATACTTTTGTGGTTCCTACATATACCCTTGAGAGTCATCACGAGAATCTCACTATTACTTGGCAGTACCTTTAATAAATGCCAGAGATCCAGGTGCAAACACCAAAGCCTTCCTGGTGATCATTATCACAAGCACCTTGAACTTCTTGTTCTTCTGCTTCTGTTTCCCATGTGCTGAAATTTAAGACTTGCCACAACAATTCAGTTTTATTCTGGGATGAGAAATCTAACCCAGGGCTTCCTGCAAGCTTGAGCTACACCAACGTCACACCTTTTCAAACATTTGACAATTTTTTTATTCATTTTCCGATTTTGAAACATGTATTTATGTAGTGATAACCTTTATTCCCATCCCAGTATTTTTTTTTGTGTGTGTTTTATCCTTTAAATTGACCTTGTTAGTTGCATATGACTTCAATTAATTTTGATATCAAATCTTTGGTTTAGGTGGTCTTTGTATTAAGCATTTATTTATATCTCCTTCTTCTCTCCTTTATTGTCCTTTTTCATTTTCATTAAAAATAATTTGTATGCAAAAGAGAAATTTCACGCTACATACTACTTTAAGTGTAAATGGAATTTATGAGTGATACTATTTCATTCTGAAGTCTGCACTAGTCTTCAACAGACTAGACCAAATCAAAACATAGTGATTACATCATGATTACATGCTAGATAACTTAGAGTCAAACCGAAATCTTAAAGGAGTAGACAGATCCTCCAAAAGACCTCCCTGAAAATAGGAACTGCTAATCTGAGTCAACAAGGAAGCCCCTCCTAATTTAATTCTCATAAAAAAAGTAGCTGATGCAAACCAGGCAGTTTTGTACAATTATTTTCTCTTCACCTTCAAAGATCCCTGCTTTGTCAATGTAATGAGACTACTATATTTTACAGAATAAGGTACTGACAATTCTAGAATTGGAAATAAGACAAGCAATATTTTAAAGTTTGTTGTAGTTTTATCTTTTGACACAAGAAGTAATTTGCCAATGGACTCTTCCCTTCAGTAATTGTGTCAGACAGCCAGAAAGATGTGCTCCTCCAGTATTCCTTCAACATAAACTACTTAGCTTTCCATATACTTCTCTGGCTACACTTTCCAGAGTGCAATGTAAAACAGTAGGACAGACAGAGGAAACACAGAAAGGCAATGAAAGGTACATTACAGAGACGTAATAAAGGAAAGGAGTCCCCAAACTACATCTCTCAATGGCAGAGAGTCAAGAGCTTTTACAAAAGACCAAAACCTTTCATGACTCCTTTCAAAGAACAATACTCTGCTTGCTGAGACCTATCGTTAACAAGGGCATTAACATAACTAATGGCCACTCTTTAAGGTCAAGACATATACCTTACGCATTTATAACCTTTGATTTTAAACTTACCAGTAACTCAATTCTCATCTATAAAACTGAAAAATGTACTTCATCAACTATCCCACAATTTTAGTTACAAAAGGAATTTCTTTAAAAGCAATGAGAAAGCTAGCTTGTTTTTCATTTTAAGCTTCATTTACTTAATCTTTCAATCTAGTTATCTTCTGAGTAATACAAATTTAAAAGCAACAATCACTCACACAGTTGCTATTACAAAACCCCGAAGAGATTTTGTTAACGCCCATATTCTAACCTATTTTCCTAAGTTATCTGTTTTCGGTGTGTGTGTGTGTGTGTGTGTGTGTGTGTGTGTGTGTGTGTGTGTAAAGGCTGATGGACTGATTAAGATCCTGGACAGCCCAAACAATCATGAGCAAAAAGAACAATTTTGAAGGGCTTACCACTCAAGACTTCAAGATATATTACAGAGCCAGAGTAATAAAATAAAACTTTAAAAAATAATACACACACACACTCACAATAGACCTAAATATGACACATAACTACAACCTTCTAATTTTCAACAAAAATGTCAAAAACAGACACTGGAGAGGAAAGCAGTACCTTCAACAAAGAGTACTGTGAAAACTAGATGTTCACATGAAGAAGAATGAAATTAGACTTATATCACCTTGCACGATTAAATACAAACAGATCAAAGACCTAAATGTGAAAAACGATGATGGGGGAGGGAGGTCAATACAGGAGAGGAAGAAAGAAGGGTAAAATAGTAGTATGGATATCTGGAAAGTCATACAGAATCATAGTATTATCTACTTACCTAAAATTACAAATCTGTCTGGGCTAACAATGCTTCCACTAAGATCTAGAGACCATCTAACAAAAACCCCAACACTAGGTATGAAAAGTCCCCTTTTGAGTTGTTGGTCAGGATTGTCTAAGAGATTCCACAAAAATTATAGGATATTGCTGTTGCCTGTAGTTGCCTCTATGGCTGCAAGGTAAGTCCTTTCTTATTGCTGAAGACATCATGTATTTCAGACACATGACCAAGAGGGCCTAAGCTGGATTTGACCTGAAAGGCTCCTCCCTGAGCATTAGCTTTCATGACACCAGAAGAAATCATGCAAGCTTCCCGGAGAGGGAATCTGTAACAGTCCTACCTAGCTATGATGCCTGCAAACCAACATGGCTTCTCCAGAGAAGTCCATTCTGCAAAGGACAGGGGAAGAAAACTCCTTCAGGCTGCAGAGCAGGCATCCTGAAATTGCATCATGCTGTGCTAGTGACTAAGTCACCAAAGCACTTCTTTATTTCCATATATATCAGGATGAAAAATTTAAATACCGAGAACTGAATGACAGTATATCTTAAGCTATATATTCTCCTTTTTGTCACTATGTGCTGAAATATTGATTACTTTAAAATTGGCAATGTTGTATGACATGGTGATATAATGGTTCCTGGTAGTTTCAAAATCCCTTGGAATATACCAACTGCTAGGAGAATCTCAGTAATACTAAATGACGTGACTCATCCTGAGCCCCAAGGCAGTTTCAAGATGCCCATCAACTAACAGTAGCTTAATTTCTTTCTTCATCTGCCAGTGTCCCCTTTCTCAAAACCTAAACTCCAATCCAGTGGTTTAGAAGGCAGCTGCCTAGTGAAAAAATAAAAGTCTAGCTATCTGGTAATCTACTCCAATATAATTAAGTATTATAAATCTAAGTCAACAACAAGAATAAAGTTAATTCTTTGAGTTGTTCTGAACTTTTTAAGAATTTACACCAGTTGAAGTTTTATTAAATTTCTATAAATTAAAGCTTTGGGAGGCATTAACTTAAAAAACATGGCAACATTTTGAGTGTGTTACACTTGATCTTAGCTATAAAATTAGCCAATGATGTGCTGTTCTATAAGCTGTCCATTCTCTTCTGGACTTAGAATGTAAAACAGACAGATACTAGTAAAATACTGGGGTAATAACACTTCTGCTTCAAATTTGGATCATCAAAACTACAATTTTTTTATCATTACTAATAGATTCCTGTATTTTCCTTCAATCTACCCATCTATTCAATCAGTATCTCTTAGCCCTGTTACTTGAAAATGCTAACTTTTTTACCCTGAGAAGTCAAGCAAATATGAAGTTTCTTTTAAAATGGAAATTAAGGCTACTTTACAGCTATTAAGTTATACTACTTTACAAAAACTAGGGCCGCAAGTTCAAATAGGTATGCCATACACAAAGATAATAAAAATAAGTGCCTCAAGTGCGATGCAATAAAAAGTATTGAGGACTGTGGCAAGATGTCACTATGATAGTATGCGCTGAGCAGTACTTTTTCCTCTGGAAGCCAAAAGCCTTCCTTGGAACATGCTTTTACAAAATGCTGAAGAAAAAAAAAATTCTTTAAAACCATCGTAATACCACGGCACTCTGTAGGAGTCCGATGAATGAGAAATATTAATGGAAAGTAAGCATTTTTGCTTTAATTCATTAGAACCATTTCAAGTATTTTAAAACCATTTTATAGTGCTTTTAATGCACTATATTAAGGGGATGGGGAAAAGAAAGCTCATTTCTCTGTAAGGCACTGCATACCGATACACGAGTTTCTCATTCCTTTGTACTTTTAAGAAGGCAAATATTTTAGGACAATTAATAAACAAACTGTTTATTATTTCTCCAAGACAAATTCGCTGTCTTCCCACAAAGCTCTTTCCCAAACCTGCATCCCAGACAACGCCTTTGTACCAAAGCTGGGGGTGGGGAGGGAGGAGAAAGTGAAGAGGGCCTTGGCCCGCCAGGAGCTCTGCAAGCTAGCTTGGAGTCCCTAAGACTCCACCCTCCGGAGCAAGGGGGCTAGGCCCGAATTTTCCCGAGGGGAAATCGGTCCAGCTGCCCGGCTGGAGCAAAGAGGCAGCTAAAGCTTTGATTGGCCTCTGCAGCTGGGATGCCAGTGGGAGAGAAGAGTGCGCACCGGCCGGACCTCGATGCCCAGCATCACTTGGCCCGCACAAAACCCGGTTCCCCGCCCCACAGTAGGCCTCCAGCGACTCACCTGTGCCTGGAGGCCGACGCTCAGGACCCTTGCAAGGAGAAGCCCTGCGCAGCGCGGGAGAATAGGCGGCGGCCAGAAAGGGCGAGGACAGCTCCAGGTCCAGGTCGGAGCGGGCCCCGCCCCTTTCCTAGCCCCGCCCCTCTCATCGCTCCGCCCCAGCTCCGGAGTGCCAAGAGTCCCGGATGTGCCTCCCTTCTGCGCTCCGTGTTTTGTCTCCCGCCCGGCGGAGGGCGCTTTCGACGTCTCCTGGGTGGCTAGAGCGTCTTTCTGTGCTCCGTCGCGCTGCAGGTGACGGCGCCGGGAGGCTGTCGGGAAGTAGGCGGGGTGACGTGAGGTTGACGCTCGGCGGCGGGTTTTGCTGAGGTCCGCGGCCGGTGGCAGCTGTGTTGCTTGGGCGGCGTGTGGTCGGGGCCATGACGAATGCTGGGGAGTGGTGTCTCATGGAAAGCGACCCTGGGGTCTTCACCGAGCTCATTAAAGGATTCGGTGAGCACCAAGGGGACCGTCCTGGGCCGGGGGTTCCGGGAGGAGGCCCACGTTGGGCCAGGTGGTCACCTGCCGCAACCGACGCCCGGCGTCGGAGAAGTGACTTCAGGGACTGGAGTCGGCGTGCGTGGAAAGTAGGGCTTCGGCCGCGTCCTCGGTCCGGGGCAGCCGCGTCTCCGCAGTGATCTTGGGAACCACACCACGAGGGCAAGGATCCCTCCCCTCTGCCTTGTGCACTGCTGTGTTCTCCGGACTTGGGACTCGACTTTGAATTGACTCGAGCATCTTCCTTCCCTGTCTCCCTCCCTCATCATCTCCTCCGTGCTTATCTTGTCCTTTCCACTGTCCCTTCCCTGCGGAGCCTCCCTGTCCCCGGTGTGGTCAGGTGCATCGCTCAGGCCGTCGGTCATGCGGAGCAGCCGGTCTAGGGCGTGTGTTTTCCAGGGTGGTGTCTGCCCCGGGCGCCCAGGAACTCGAGATTCTAGTTTGGCAAAGCAGAACTTGCACCTTTCATGTGTGGGCACCTCTTCCGGACCTCCACAGATGCCGACTACGAGGGCCTGCACGCTGCTTCCCTGGTTCTTTTACGCCCTCCTTTTTGACTACCGGTGAAGTGAATTTGCTCTCGCCTAGAGGCCACATACTTACCTCTGAATTGCTTTCCGACTTTATTTTCTTCCGTACAAGTCAACCAATAGGACGCATTTATCCTTATTTCCTCATGTTTTCAGTCTCTTTAGTTTTTTATTTTATTTTAGTTTTTTCTCAAGTATTCTTTTTAACCGCTAAAACTTGTGCCAGAAATAGAGCAAGCAGTAACGTAGATCTTGTCCATTGTACATGGTTGAATATTTAGAATATTACTTAACATATGTTCAACTGTTTCTCAGGCATACAGTTATGAATTGGGAACTTTTAATGTGAATAACCAGATTGTTGCTCCTTAGAATTAATACTATAATAATAAGTTCTCTTACATTAAGACTATACAGAAAGTGTTTTAAGCATAAAGATTATGGAAGAGCCTGAGCAAAAGGAAGTAGAATCCAGATGTAGTTATCTGAAGTGCAGTTATCTGAATGTAGCTTATGGAGCATCGAGCAGTCACTAAAACATAGTGTAACAAATAGGTGGGAAGAGTATATATAAACCTGGGTGAATGCCAATTTATATGCCATATTGTATGGATTGGATTGCCCTGTAGTCACTCCAAAAAAGATTTGAATGAAGATCCAAAATATTAAAATAAAATTAGTTTGTGATTAAGATTGATTATGCCTACAGTGTTTAGAGTTATGATAGAATGAGATGACAGAATCTTCTTGAAAATGGTAAGTTTACAGGCAATTGGCTTGACATTAAGTCCTGGACTACAGAGGAAGTAGAGTTAGTATTTACATAGCAATCAGGTTGCATGTGGAAATACCTTCTCCTCATTCTCTTTGGAGCAGGAATACATCCAGAACATGCTACAGTAAAAGAGGAGTTCTCAGGGCTGCCAACCTTGTAGTAGAGGTTGAGTAGTAGTATATTTCTCCTACACAAAAAGAAAACAATAATGAACAGAACTTCTGGTTTACTGAATGCAGGAAGAAGAGGCAAAAATGATTCTAGTTTTTAGCCTGAGTGACTAATAAAGTGCAATTAGAAGAATAGACTTGATAGGAAAGAAAATTAGATCAGTTTTGAACATCGAGTGAGTGTGAAGTGTTTGCAGGTTTAGTGATAAATTTTACCTTGAGAATCTTAACAAGTTGACTTTTACAAGTTGACTTTTAGAGATAGTGGCCAAGTAAGTTTATTTTTAAATTAATGCATGCAGTCTAGGGCTGGTGATAAAACAAATGGGCAAAAACTGCTTGCTGCCCAGCCCTGATGATTAGAGTTCCATCCCCAGAAATAGTAGAAGGAGCTAATACCTCCCAAAAGTTGTCCTCTAATTCCACACACTCATTGTGACACATGCACATAACTACTCACACACATACACCCTAAAAAGAAAGAAATTACTGTAGTCAATAACCAACTTTTTAGTTTCATATATACAGAAAACTTGGTATTTGAAAATAATTTAGATAAAGTTAGACATTAAATTAATAATATGGAGTGCATTTGCACATATTAAAAATAAAGCAATAGCTATTAATGGATGGGTTCCTAATGTTTACAAAAAGTTAAATGTAGGTAGTTTATGCCATCAGCTGCTTCAGAGGAAAAAACTCAACTTTATTCCAATTATTTCCATCTTTTTCTCTGTCTAGTTCTTGTATTTACAATAGGATTTGGAAGTAAATTCTTTTGAAAATGAAACTATTGCAGATTTTTTTGAAATGAACTCAGTAACATTGTCTAGACTAGTGTCTACTATTTATACACTTTTAGTTCACTGTGTTAATCCAGGTACAGCAAGGTACAGAGTTCTTTGCCATGAGAGAGGAAATCTGGAGTAGTTTGCTCATCTATAACTACTGACCCATGCCTTAATACAGATGTGAATTACTTGGTTCCAGCGTGTTATTTCCTTGAGATTAGGTCTCTTGTGATTACATAAAATGTATTTTACTTTATTCTGAGGAAGGAGACAAGCTAATAACTTGGCTTTCACACAAGTAATGTAGTTTGGGGAGGTTTATAAGTATTGTTTATAATTATTGGGATCCCCGAAACAGCACCTGATTCCTTTAAAGGGTATCAGTCTCTAATTTAGGGTTCTCAGTTAAGTTCAAATTGTGTGATCCTTTTTAAAAAGAGAGGTTGCTTATTCACTTCAGTAGCCACATGGCATATCTGTATACACTTATCATGTATACTAACCATTGCACCATTGGTTAACTGAGAATGGGATTGAGGAAAACTTGTGGGGGATATAGAAGCTGGAGTCATCCCTACTGCTTTTGGTAGAGTTGGTGATGTTAAGAGAATGAAAAATTGGTTGTGGAGCCATCTGTTGGAAGATAGCATAGCAGTTGTTTAAGGCACTGGCTGCATTTTGGGAGAACACTACCAAAGTATTTTTCATAGGGAAAGATGCTCTCTGTGTATTTTTAAGAAAGTTATTGTTTACTATGGCTTGGAGAGTTATCCCTGAGAACCATACTCTTGGTTTGGAATACGTGAGTTTATTAAATATATAGCAGGCTAAAGTAAGAAAACATAGCAAAAGATGGAGGGATAAAACATCAAATCAGGACTGGAGAGATGGCTCAGTGGTTAAGAACATGTATACTTATAACTCCAGCTCCAGGGGACCCTTCTAGGTCCCAAGGACACCTGAACTTGAGCATAAGCACCATTAAAAAGACCCTTAGGAAGAAGCATTATCATAGGCTGGAGAATTAAGTTGACTGGATAGTTAAGAGCACCAGTTGTCTTCCAGAGGTCCTAGATTCCATCTGAGCACAAGGCAGCTCACAACCTCCTGTAACTGTAGTCACAGGAGATTTGGTGCTTTAGTCTAACCTCTATTAGGTGTGCATGTGATGCACATACAGGCAAGCAAACACATAAAATAATAAATAAATAAAAATACTCCCAAACCAAAACACTGTCAAATCAGGTATTCAATTCAGCAGAAATCCACTGGAGAATCCCTTTGAGGCAGCTCACTAGAGTTCCCCAGAGAATTTTGGGCAGAGCAAAATGTCCCCTCCAGTCAGGCTTCCAGGTTAAAAATAAAAACAAATCACAACATTCACAGCATCCAGCAGAAACTAACTGGGAAAGATGAGGCCATTTTAATGACGTTTTGCTCTCTACCTTTAATTTACTGATTGTTCATTTTCTTTGACTTGCTATGTACCTAATAAAATTACTCATTCACAACCAAAAGTATGTCTATTGTAAATCATTCTTCAGATCATACAAAACAGTTTTTTTCTTAGCCAGGCAAGGGAGGTTGATGGCATGAGAATCACAGGTTCAAGGTCAACTTCAGTTAATTAGTGAAACTCTAAAGGGGCAAAGTAAAAATATTTTTGAAATGAGATTTGGAGTTTTATAATTGTATAAAACCACTTGTATCAGTATAGTATGTTAGTGCATAAATATTTAATAAAATTCTGTCATTTTAATTTTAGAACTTCTTTATAGAGTGTTTGTTCTGGTTTGGATGACAGATTATATGATCATACCATATAGGATTTAGTTCAATTACTCGTGAAAATGTTCTCAAAAACGTCAGTAGTAATGAATGATCTATTCAGCCCTGAATTTGCAAAATATGTTCTATATATCCTTCATATATAATATATGCATCATGTACTATCTTTGGTTTGTATGCATCTGTTGGATCATAGGACTTACAATGATTTATTGTCAGGGCTTGCTTACTTCTTGTGCATGGCACACAAAAAGTATTTGATAACTATTAGTAGTTCATTAACTTTGAAAATTTTTTTCTCAACTTTGTGTGTGTGTGTGTTAGTATGCATGTGTTCATCTTTGTGGAGGCTAGAGGTTTCTTCAGCTACTCCCCACTTTAGTTTTTTGAGATAGATTCTCCTATTGAACCTGGAGCTAGGACAGCTGGCCAATAAGCTTTAGAAATCTACATGTCTCTGGTCATCCCCAAGCCTCCCAAGGCTTAGGGTTAAGATAGCCTGTCCTCTTTGGCTTTTGTTTGTGGGAACAGAGAATTCAAATTTAGGCCCTCCTGCTTGTATGCAAGGGACTTTACTGCCTGATGCTTCACCTCAACTTTTTTTATTTAACATAGTAGAGTTAAGTTCTTTGTATTTGGCATTTTTTCTCTCGTCTGTATTTTTCTCTCATCTTTTTTCTTTTGCTTTAGACAAAACAGATACCGACTTTGATTTGTATGTACATGAGGAAAGCAAGGCTCACTTGTCCTTTTTTCTCAAGTTTGAGCTTCTAGACAGCCAGGTATGCTAGCTTATACACCTATAGATTCAGCACTCCAAAAATGAAGCAAGAGACATCAGATGGTAGGAATTTGAGCTTACACTTTCGTGCTAGGGATTGAATGTTGGTACTCTACCACTAAACTAGAAAACAATTAAAAAAAGTTTTTTATAGGAATTCTGAAGTCTTCTTCAGTACTCACTTGAAAATAATCAAGAAATTAGATTTCCAGGCAATTGCAAGCAAATGTGAGTTTTAATTAGTAGTAGCTGTGGTGAATGTAGGCAGACAACTTAATATCCTTAATCCTCTTCTGTTAGTCATATACTGTAAGTATTAGAGAAAGTCTATCCAAAACACTTTACACATGAGACACTGATAGGCATAGTCATTTTTATGTATTGTAATACTAGCCTATGTCTAGTGGCCTTCAGTGTTAGGCACTGTATTAAACAAGTCTTATTCATTCTCTCATTTGTGCCTCACAACAGTTATATAAGGATGGCACTATAGAGGCAAAATGGTCATACATAGGAATTTAGCACTTAAGACTCTGAGTGCTTACCACATGACTACAATGGTTCATTTAGAATAAAATTTCTTAATTGAGGCTAATACTATTGGTTAGATGATCCTGGAAGCCTCTTTATGTAGTCTAGGCTGGCCTTGAACTCCTGTATTCAAATTATCCTCCCGTCTTAGCTTTCCTAGTACCTGGAACCATAAATATGTTATCTCTTCCTACTAGATGCCAGTGACCTGTACTTTCCAGACTAGTGACAATAAAAAAAGGTCTATAGACACTGCTGTAGATTCTCAGGGGAGTAAAATAACCATGTTTGAAAACCAGTAGTATAGAAGAAGAGTGCTTGGGTTAGGGAAAAACTAGTAGAAAATATGTATCAAATGTATGCTTGAATTTATCAAAACTAAAGATTGAAAGTCACAGTTAAGTGCTGTTCTTTCATGGAAGAAAAAAGTATCTAATGATTTAAAAAGAGAGTTAAGGACAGTAAGAAATATAAAGAACCAAAGATTTAGCTACATAGAAGGCAGAGATCACAGGGTGAAGATTTAATTCAAGTAAACCCTTGAAACTTTAATACTGTGTTTTCACAATAAGTCACTGGGAAACAATAACGGTGGCAGTGGGACTTGGCTTGGGAGTATTAGCAGGTTTATCATTTTAACTTGTCATGACCTGGATTGTGTCTTTCTTTTAGTTAGTATTTATTTATTTATTGGTAAAGGAGAAAATCAGTTACTTGTTTTCTAAAGAAAAAAATAATTTCTTGTTTCAGGTTGCCGAGGAGCACAAGTAGAAGAAATATGGAGCTTAGAACCTGAGAGTTTTGAAAAGTTAAAGTAAGTGAAGTTTTAGTTTATTTAATTACATTTAAGCACACTTTTAAAGATACTCAGATTTATCTGTTCATTTTACTTGAATTATCCTAGGCTGAGTACATTTAATTTGCTTTATTTGGTCCCTTTTTTTTTTCAGTCCCAGCAAGTGATGGGTATATAGACAGTTCTGTGGGCCAGGCCAACCTGGAATATGTAGTAAGATTCTGTCTCTACAAACAAACAAAGAAATGGACTGTAGCCACAAATGGAGGACCAGATGAGTTTTAATTTTGGGAGATTTCTTAGAATCTTAAAGTGGGGACAAGAAATGGGCTTTTCAAAGGGAAAATGGCAGTCAGGCTTGATGCCTCATTCTTTCTAATCTCAGTTTAGGAGGCTGAGGCAAAGGACTGTCATGAGTTTGAGGCCAGCTTGGCTTTATGGTAAGTTTTCCTCAGGCTACAGAGTGACACTTTGTCACAAAAAGCCTATAAAGTAAATAAAATAAAAGGGAAAATATGTACTTATAGCTGCTGTGTTTTTAGTAAGAAAAGGTGAGTTTCTCACTTTCATCTTTCCCATATAAAGAGCAGTGATTTGAGACAAAATGAGCGACTCATTTTGGTTGAAATCAGGAAAGATGAAGATGTATCATTTGAACTTTATTTTAAAATATAGTAAAGATTTTTTTTAAAGGAAGCTGTCAAAGATAGGAAATCTTAAATAATGACTTCATGAATGACTTCATGTTTCTTATAACTCCATTAAGAGTGGGTAACTTCATTATGTCTGAAATGGCAGTAGCCATTCAAACTGTAGTTTGAGGCTTCTACATAAATTCAATAATTATGCAAAAGTGTGTACCATCAGCTGTTTTTATATGAACACCCTACAGAACTTTATTTGTACATAGTGGAATTTGATGTAAATTAATAGCTTTCAGTTTTACTAGATTCCTTCTTTTTTATTTCCCTTGTTTGTTTTACAATAGAGCCACATGTAGCTGAGGCTGGCCTCAAAAACCTGCTGTTTTTTATCTGTACCTTTAAGTGCTGTGTCTGTAGGTTTGTGTACCATATTCACTGGTTATTTTCTAAGTGAGTTAATACAATTGTCTCCAGATTTGAGAAAAAAACTTTATATAATTCTGTTTTAGTTTTATTAGCTTTTAAGCCAACATTCCAATGTCTAGAAATGACTGCTTTAGTTAAAAATTTTTCCATATTCATTTAATTTGGTTAATTGCATTCTCTTTGTTAAATAGCTGAGTAAGATTTAATATATTGATAATATGGTCTTGTGTTGCTAATTTGGTTTTTTCTTTTGTAGGCCAGTTCATGGGTTGATTTTTCTTTTCAAGTGGCAGCCAGGAGAAGAACCTGCAGGTTCTGTGGTTCAGGACTCCAGACTTGAAACAATATTTTTTGCCAAGCAGGTATGATCTACAGATTCTCTGAAAAATTGCAAGAGCCAAGGAAGTTGCATCTATTTTAGTACTTTCTTTCTTTCTTTTTAAAGATTTATTTATTTATTATGCATACAGTTTTACAGAAGAGGGCACCAGACCTCATCATAGATGGTTGTGAGCCACCATGTGGTTTTGCTGGGAATTGAACTCAGGTCCTCCGGAAGAACAGTCAGTGCTCTTAACCTCTGAGCCATCTCTCCAGCCCCTATTTTAGTACTTTCTTGTGGGGTCCCTTTACATATTTATTATTTATTACCAGAGATCACTTTTGGACTATCTCTTAGTATTTAATATATTATACAATAAAACAGAGACATTTAAAAAGGGATCAATTGGCTAAGATAAAAGAGTGTTAGATGCTAATATGAGGAGTTTACAGACAAACTCTGGGTCCCTACAGGCAGCCATTCTTAACAAAGTGATTTTGTGAGCTTCAAATAATATTTTAAGTGAAAATTTAACTATATTTACCAAACCAAAATGTAGAGGTGCTTTTAAAAAATCCTTTGTTTTATATAATTTCATATTATGAGAAGATACTGTACTTTTTATATTTCTGTTTAGATGATGATGTTTAGTATTCCTTATTTAATATGGAGGACTAAACATGGCTAATGTTGATGAATTTTTCTTATATTGTCATCTTTCATGTTCATACCTGCACTGACCAGTTGGTCGTAATGTGGTCTGTCTATGATTTAAATACTGTAATAATCTGTTTAAGGTTTTTGGATCACTATTTATAAGCAGTATGTGTCTTAATTTTTCATAATGGCTTTGGCTGGTTTAGCTTTAGTATAAGGGCTATGTTAATTCAATGAAATAAGTTGGAATTTATTTTTATTATCTTGAAGAATTTTTGTAAAGTCAGGATGATTGCTTCTCAGTGCCAGGCATAGTGGTCTACGCCTTTGAACTCAGCACTCAGGAGGCAGAGGCAGGCAGATCTCTGAGAATTTGAGGCCAGCCTGGTGATACCCTGTCTTGAAAAAGCAAAGCAAAACAACAACAAAAAGGTGTTGTTTTTTTTTTCTTTTCAAACTTTGGTAGATTTGGCCTATAAGGTTATTTTGATTTGACATTTGTGAAAATCTTGTAAACTACTCTGTTTAATTAAAAAAAAAAAATTCTTCTTGAGTTCCCCCTAGAATTTCTCAAATTTAGCATGAAATTTTAGTATTATTTTATATGGTTATTAGCATTTCCTTATTTTATATTTTAATTTTAGAAATACTTTTTGAGTTCCCCCTAGAATTTCTAAATTTGGCATGAAATTTTAGTATTATTTATATGGTTATTAGCATTTCCTTATTTTATATTTTAATTTTATGCATATTCTTCAGCTCTAGATTTCTTATTTACATATTTATATAAAAGTAGTCCTATTAATATTCTATCTCTAGTATCTCACACTTTTGTTAGGGTTAGGATAACAACCTAATTGATCTTGTTTGTATTTTTAATTCTCTCCTTAATTTCAATTGAGTTTTTCTTAAATGCCTTTTATTATATAGTTTCTCTTTTAAAAATCTTTTAGGAAATCTTTGTGATCATTGATATGTAAGTGATCCCTATGACTACAACCATATCAATACAACCAAAAATGCTTTTTAATTCTTAAATATAGCATTATAATTTATTCCTTTATAAAACTCTTTCCATATCTTAGAACGAATTTCATTCTGTTTACTTTATTGAGTCAGTTCAAATTTTCAAAGTTATATAAAAATATGAAAATTTCATTTAGAAAGGACCTCTGATGTGCCAATTAAAATGATTTTTTTCTTTATTAGTTTGGTTTTCATTTCTTCACATCTCTTTGTGGCTCTATATTCTCCAAGTTTCTTTATAAGCAACGTGCTTATCTCAGTACTTTGTTTTGTATTTTTGAGGTAGGGTGTTACTATGTTGAGCACTAAAGCTTAAGGGGTCCTAATTCTCAGCCTTCTAAATTTACTTTTTCTTTTTTTTTTTTTTTTAAAAAAAAACTTTATTTATTTATTTATTTGCCTTGGTGTTTTGCCTGGAACTGGAACTACAGACAGTTGTTACCTGCCATATGGGTGCTGGGAATCGAACCTGGGTCCTCTGGAAGAGCAGACAGTGCTCTTAACCGCTGAGCCATCTCTCCAGCCCCTTACTTTTTCTTTTAAAATTTAATATTATTTCTCCCCCCTCTGTCTCTCTCTGTATATTATGTTATGCATCTAGCATGCATATGAGCCTTTGGGCGTGTATAAATTCAGAGACCAAAGCAGGATGTCCAGCATCTTCTTGTTTTGCTCTCTGCCGACTGAGCATCTTCCCATATCACTTTGAAAGTATTATTTTTCCTTGTAAGAAGCCAGAATTTACCTCATTCACAGTTGTGTGTGCAAGTGTGTGGGTTTTTTTTTTTTTTTTTTTTTTTGAGGGTGAGGGTCTTGAGTGGTGCGATTAAAGATATACACCATCATCCCAGGCTGATTGACTGTTTTTCTTTTAATTGTGTATACGTCCTTGTGCCTGTATGTGGGTCTATGTACATGAGTGTTCCAGAGACCAGAGGCATTGGACCCTTTGGAACTGGAGTTACCACCAGTTGTGAGCTGTCTGATGTAAACAAAATCCAGGTCCTCTGAAAGAGCAGCAAGTGCCTGAAACTGCTGAACCATCTCTCCAGCCTCTTTTTGCAACTAATTTTGTTGATGTTTACATTGAATGTAAAATTTTTGTGAACAATGTAGAAGATAATATTTTATAAATTAGTTTATGATCTTGTTGGAGAAGCCCATATAATTTAAGGTCCATATGCAAAAATAAAATAAGCTTGGCGTGGTATCTACCACACAAATTCTAGAGTTAGACTGTCTCTCCGTTAGCTATGTGACTTTGGGAAACCACTTAATTCTTTGTGCCTCAGCTTCCATAAACGTAACTTGAAAGTATTATTTTCATAGCTTGATGGGAAGATTAAAGTAATTAGTGTAAAGTACCCAGAAAACTATCTGGTACATAAGAGGTACTACTATTTTCCTTGGCTCATATTTATATAAGGTTCATGTAGTCTGTTGAATATAAAGTATGATGACAGCAGTGTGGCTTGTGATTGAATGAAAGTATGCGAACACTATACATTTGCTGGGCATTCAAATGAGAGTGGAAATGACATTGTTGCAGAGTTTCTCTCTGAGCGGCACCTAGTGGAGTTAAAGCTTGGGCTACACACTGAACTGTGGTTGAATTGGATAAGAGTAAGTCAGGAAGAAGTAAATGGGGGAGGACAAATTCTTTTGTTTTAGTTGGCTGTTAGGTGCTAGGTTACCTGGACTTATTTCCAGTTTTAATGGTTACTATGTGTCTTTGACTATTTCATCTTCAACTCAAGAATATTATCAGGTCTCTGAAAGTAGACCAGAGCAGGGACTGAATGTTTATGCAAATGGCTATCAGAAATAGAATTTGAATACTATTTCTGTTTAGGGGGTGTTTTGTCAATTAAAAAGATTTAAAACAAACTCATAGTATGCTTTTTCTATTTTATAGGTAATTAATAATGCTTGTGCCACTCAGGCTATCGTAAGTGTGTTACTGAACTGTACCCATCAAGATGTTCACTTAGGAGAGACACTATCAGAATTTAAAGAATTTTCCCAGAGTTTTGATGCAGCTGTGAGTAGTCTTCTTAATCTTAAAATGACCTATTTGTGACTGTTCTTGTTATAATAGGCTACTTTTCAATATTATTTTAGATGAAAGGCTTGGCATTAAGCAACTCAGATGTGATCCGACAAGTGCACAACAGTTTTGCCAGGTAAAACATGTCTGTCTATGTTTTCTCCTCCCACCCCCTCTCTCTTTTGTATTTGCTCTTACTCCTTTTTTGTTTCTGTAGACAGCAGATGTTTGAATTTGATACAAAGACTTCAGCCAAAGAAGAAGATGCTTTTCACTTTGTTAGTTATGTTCCAGTTAATGGAAGGCTGTATGAATTAGATGGATTAAGAGAAGGACCAATTGATTTAGGTAATTTGCTTTCTGTTCTGATGCTTTACATTGGAGAAAGGAAAAAAGATTTTATGTTAGCTACAGTTCTTAAATTTTGAGGATGAAAGCTACTTTGAAGTAGTATATGATGGCCTTGGGCACTTGATGAAATTAAATGATATAATATAATAAGGATGTACTGACTGACCCTATTTATTTTGGTTACTCATCACTGAAATAAATAATTAAATAAGTTTATTTTGCTTAATTTTGTAATTTTTGATCATTTTTACACTTATAACTAATAATTTATTTAGTGATTTTTTTTTGTATTTAAGAATATTATTTTGTTTCTGTTACAATAATTTAGTAGATATGGGTTTTTCTTAGTTTGATCATTTTATCTCTGCATGTCTTTTTATGACTTTTGTCTGATCAGCAACTGTATATTCATTATAATTATCAAATATAAAGGCAGTATTAGACAACGTAGAACCAACACATTTGTTTTACAGCTGGTCGTTTTCATGTAACTTATGGGAAAAAAGGATTAAAGCATTTTGGCCAAATTGTCTTGCATCATAGGTGGCTTTTAATTTTGTTTCAATTTCTCCTAGCATATAGTAATTATAAAAAGTAATTTAACTAAGCCTTCAGCTTTGTTAGCTGTAAAACATAACCTGAAAAAAGTTGCTTAAAGAATTTGTGTATAGTGGAGGGAGAGAAAGAGAAAAAGAAAATATGAATAAACATACCCAGGGCTATATGTGTGAAGGACTCTATAACTGAGTGTGATTATCTTTATCACATGGTTGTATATTTCAGTGAGTTATTTATTTTTTACTTCCTCAAATATTTTATTATTTACCAACATGTCTCTTGATAGGATGTCACAAGGTTAAATGATAGTATAACAGTGCAAATAGTAGTATTCTTTCTGTTATCAGAAAGTAAGAATTGAAGCTTAACATAATTACATTTTAAAAAATTGGCAAGATGTTTGGTGGCTCGCTTAAGTACTATTGATTAAAACTTTGGGAGAATGCTACTGTTGTCTTTTCTATTTTTGTTTTAACTGTTCTACATTTCCTTCTAGGTGCATGCAATCAAGATGACTGGATTAGTGCAGTGAGACCAGTCATAGAGAAAAGGATACAAAAGTAATGCTCCACTAATGTCATTGCTGTATAGATCTGGTTTTTTGTGTTTTTTTTTTTTGTTTGTTTGTTTGTTTAATTTTTAATTCTTTAATGTTATAAGTTAAACATTTAACCTACTGTTGATTAAATTAATACATTCAGAGAATGTCTTTTAGAAATTTTATTTAGTGATATGGTTAGTGACACATTAAATGAGAATTTTTTGTTTGTTTGTTTTTGGAAGAAATTGTGTAGTATCCCCAGTAGAATCAAACAAATATAAAGTCTTGTTGTAATTTTTTTCTCTGAGATCTTAAGTAATAATTACCCTGTTTCTTATAAGATAAGGAGGAATGATGAAAGCATGTATTTCACATATTTTAAGTGAAATTCATAGTAGTATAGAATGTCTAAAAATATCTGCAATTGATGGAATTTAGATAATCTTGCTGCATCATACTCTTTCATATACAAAACCTTATTAAAATGACAGTTTTTATTGTTAGCTAGCCTAGTGATAGTTTTATTTATCCCATTATATAGTAATCATTACAATGTAGTATCTTAATACTAATGGTTTTTATAATTTTTATTACAATAAAAACTTTTTTTGTAGGTATAGTGAAGGTGAAATTCGATTTAATTTAATGGCTATTGTATCTGATAGAAAAATGGTATATGAACAGAAGATAGCTGAGCTACAAAGACAACTTGCCGAGGTTTGTGGTCACATATATATATATATACATGTATATAATTACAATGAGGTATTTTAATACTAAGGATTTTATAATTATTATGTTAGAAAGCATGTTGTACATGTAGTGAAGGTGAAATTTGTTTTAATATATGTCCTTGGTTATGTGTATCTGAAGGATTGCTGGGGGAAATATGTGTGGAAACTGGAGGAGGATATTTAGTATCCTGTTCTATCATAGCACATTATTTTTTTGAGACAAGGTCTCTCACTAAACTTGGAGCTAGGCTAGTGGCCAGCAAGTCTCAATGTTATAGGCATGTCTGTGGCCATTCCTGGCTTTTTCTTGGGTGCTGGTATATGAACTCAGGTGATCATGCTTGAAAAGGAAGCACTCTTGCCCATTGAGTCTTCTTTGCATTCCCTGTGGCCTTTAAGTATAAAATTTTAGCATAGGTATTATATTCTCTCAGGGGAGAATTTCTTTTCTTTTGTTTTTAAAATTTATTTATTAAATTATTATTCAAGGCCTTGCCTTGAACTGGGAACTGGAACTACAGACAGTTGTGAACTCCCATGTAGGTGCTGGGAATTGAACCCTGGTCCTCTGGAAGAACAATCAGTGTTCTTACAACTGAGCCATCTCTCCAGCCCTGATTTTCTTTTTTAAAATAGATTTATTCAAGTGTTTAGATTAAAAATTAAGAGAAAATATTTGAATTTTTGCTACTTAGTTTAATTGCTAGTCTTACAATTGTTTTTTAAAATGTAAAATGAAGATTATAGTCTTTATCATAAAATATTATTAGAATTAAATTTATGTAACACTTAAAGACTAATGAGAACTAAATTGAATTATTGTAGCTATTTTCTGTTATTTCATTATATAAAGGGTATATTTCTGTAGGAGTTAATTGGGTATCAATAATTGTTTATGTAATCTTTACTAATCTTAATTATTACCTTTTTACTGCTGTAAATATGACTGGAAAAGAGAGCTAATGGTAGAGAAAGTCATTTAGAAATTCTTTGATCACGTCTTAAGATAATTTAAGCAGATTTATTTTGTAAATTAATAGATTATAGCAATATGGTATGTTACAGTATTGGTAGCAGATGAAAAGGTCATGTATTATTATAGAACATAGAAATGTGGAAGGTATATTTGGGACTTTATTCTTTCAGTTTTTTTCTTATTGGGCTGATATTCTTGCCAACATTAAGTTAAAATTGGAAAATAACTATATCATCTTAATCATTTAAAATATAGTCAGGGCATAAGCCACAGACATTAGGGTGCTGTTTCTTTTTCTTTTCACTAAGGAGGAACCCATGGATACAGATCAGGGTAGCACTGTGCAAAGTGCTATTCAGTCAGAAGTTGCCAGAAACCAGATGCTCATTGAAGAAGAAGTACAAAAGTTAAAGAGATATAAGGTATGTTTTAAAGAATAGGCTACTTTAACATTTTAGAATATTTTGAGATGAAGGTATATTGAATGATTGATTGCTTTTCTTTCCCATCATCGGTGAGTTTTCAGAATAATGTATTGATTATCTGGCATTTGACATAGTTTCACTTTTTTTTTTTTAAATCATTTATTTTTATGTATACAGTGTTCTGCTTGTATGCATGAAGGCCAGAAGAGGGTACCAAATGTCATTACAGATGGTTATGAGCCACCATGTGGGTGCTGGGAATTGAACTCAGGACCTCCGGAAGAGCAGCCAGTGCTCTTAACCTCTGAGCCATCTCTCCAGCCCCCTAGTTTCACTTTTTAAATGCTATTATGAACAGATTTTTACCGTGTAAGATGTCTCAGCTTACTGTCCTACGGTTCTTCTGACGTCCTGGACATCTATCTGTGATCATGTGGGCAAACCAGGACCTGCTGTCTGTAGGCCTTGAGAACATCTGTGCTGTGTGTATGATGTGCCTCAGGCTCTTCTAGTACAGTGCCTGACCAATACTTGGAGTCATTTTTTGCAGAAGTTAACTAATTAATTTATGTATTTTGAGCCAGCCTCAAATGTAGCCCTGGCTGTGTAGCCATGCCTGGCCTGTAACTTACTATGTATGAGTATGCTAGCCTTCAACCAGTGGTGATCCTCCTGCCTCTGCCTTCGCAAGGGCTGGTCTTACAGATACATGCCACTACAGACTAGCTGAATATTGTATTTTAAAAAGCACTAGGTGTTTGCCTGACTGCTCATTGTAGGCTTTTGTCAGGTTATAAAGTACATTTTTGTTTCTAATGCAATATGAATTTATATAAATACTTGCTTAGCTTTCCACTTAATGCATAAATTGTATTTCTTAGTATGAAAATTTTGGTTTCTCTGAAGTTGAGTCATTTGCTTCATGAATAGTAATAATAATACTTAAAAATTTTAAATTTAATTTGTTAGTGTACAAAATAATGGATCTCATGCCATTTTCATACATATGTGCCAGTGTTGTTAGTAATAATTGAGTTTTTCTCATAGTCTCTTTTATTCCTTATTATTTATCCCATTTTAAATATACAACCAAATCACTATGTCTTAAAATTACTTGAAATTTTTGTCTCTTGATTTTTGTCTTAAAATTCTTAGGTTTTTAAGAATCCTTATTTAATTTTGTTTAGTTATCACAAATATCGATGTAATTCCGCCACCCTCCTTCACTTGTAGTCATTTAGTAAGCTGAGAATCCTGCCTACCTATGGTTGTGTATGTTTTTCACATGAAGCTTGAAGGCAAGGACTCTATTTTTGTTGTTATTTTTGCTCTGTCAGCACATTTTCACAGTATACTTAACAGTCAACAAATGACTTTTAAAGATTAAAGAAAATAAAATGGATTGTAACTGAATTCAAGTAGGATATTTTTCAGGTAAAAGTTGGGTAGGCTCCCAGACTACTGTAGGCAGAAAAAGGGCCAGATTTTATAGGGATAAGAAAGTAAGAGATAATAGCTTCAGCCATTATTTTTCATGTTACATAATACTAAAAGGGTGCACAAACTACCTGTGACTTAATTGTGAGAACTGTAACAAATCACACCTAGCTTAAAATAAATTATAAATTCAAATTTACATGAGGGAATATCTAGATGACCTACGAATGATAGAATCCTTAACTATGGGAAAGCAGTAGTCAATCGAACAAGTTAGATGGAACATATAACTTGAAGTTACCATGAAAGGCTAGAAGCACATAATTTTGGAGACTGTTTACTTACTTTTCAAAGAAGCACAGATATTTTTTCCCTAACATTACTGATTAAAAAAAAAAACAATTCCCAAGAAAATTTGATTTTTTTTTTTTTCCTTTTTCTTTTTAAACTGAAGCTGATCTCTCATTAGTCTGGTTGTTAATAGTTTTATAGTTACAGTAGCAAGAGTCTTGTAGAACTTGTTTGTTTTCAGAACTTATGTTTTTATAAATATCTTTGGAATGGTGTGTTTTTGGCTTTTTTCTTACAATAGCAGATCGTCTGAAATGGACTTCAAAACAAAACAAAAAAAAACTGCTAAGCTGAGGGAAAGTACTTGTGCCTAGGAAATGTTGCTACATGTTTGTTGTACAGTTTTTATTATCACTAGGAATCAAATCTCATTTCTCATACTGTTTATGAGAATGGAGGATTTTAAATTGAATGCAAAAATAATTAATCAAAAAATGTGTTTTATTTTCAGATTGAAAATATCAGAAGAAAGCATAACTACTTGCCTTTCATTATGGAATTGTTAAAGACCTTAGCAGAGCACCAGCAGTTAATTCCACTTGTGGAAAAGGTACGAATTTCATGGTGACTATTCAGACTCAGATTAGATTCTCCCCCAGTACATTGTTTTGGGCATGGATGGAGATAAGGTTTCTATTGTAGTTTTATTCTATTGCCTAGCATTTTGCATTCTAAGACAAGTAGTATAGCCTAATACACAGAAACAGAGTATTTTCCCACTACGTTAGCATTCCATACTTTTTAATATTTAGTAGAACTCGGGAAACATTATTCCTTTTTTTTTTTTTTTTGAGAAAAACCCAAATTTTCAGTATTAATAACTGAAATAATAGTTATTTTTTTTCTTAGCTAATTTTGTAAAATTTTGCATTGATACTATAGAATTTAGAACTAGAATGAACATTGATGGGGATAAAAGAATAATTTGGCTAGCAAATCGATTTTTTATTCCTAATCTAGAATCTGTCCCACTGAGGGAAAACTAATATAAATATGTGGAAAATTCTGATTTATTTTTCAGTGTTAGGCACTTAATAAAAATAATTGTGAAATAAATGAAGTACAGTTAAATTGTTTGTAAGTTTATATTGTAAATCAGCTTTTCTGAAAATGACCATCTCTGGATGCTCTTTAAATTACATGTTACCTGGCCCCCTCCCCAGATATTCTCACGTAGGGGAAGGAGTCTTTAATAAGTTCCCCAAGTGATTCTAATGCAACTGATGTGTGTACCACATTTTGAGAAACACTTTGAGAAGACACTACTAGGCAAATAAAAATTTGGACCATTAATTTAAAGACAAGAATACATGGTAGGTATATTTTTCTTATTGATTTTAAAGTGTACAAAGCAAAGATCCATTTTATCCCAGATTATTTCATATTATAAATTTCAAATAATACTGAGATTTGAATTCATAATATGTTTGTGTTTACCTTAGTACCTGGGACATATGACCCACTTTTTCCATTGAATGCAAACTTACTGTAGAACACTGATAACTCTTCTCTTTTCCCCATAGGCTTTTCTGTTCATGCTCCTCACTAAGATGGGAAACTGATTTTCGAGCTTTTATTAACAATTAGGAATTGTTTGTTAGCAGGATATCTAGATACAGTATTCCTTGAAACACCATGAACTGTTTTTGTTTTGAAAATACTGAGACTTAGGTGTGGTGGTATATGTCTGTAATTCTAATACTTGGAAGAGGAGGCAAGTGGATTCAATGTTCAAGGTCATCCTGAACAAAATTTCTCACTGGGAACCTGTGGACAAATTTTCACTTTATGCAATGTAAATTTTGCTTTAAAGTTTGTGTTCAAATACAGTCTTTTGTATAAATTAGAAAAAAAATTTTGTGTGATTTAAAAAAAAATTATTTTTCCATGACAGTGTATTTCCCAGATTGTTTACCTTTTTTTTTTTTTTTTTTTTTTGAGAAATTAGAAACCATCTTTGCATTAGAACCATAGTTACTTAGTTCACATTGTTTCTAACACAAGGTGGCAGTATGGGAATGTGTAATAGTGTAACAGCAGCTCTGTTGATCTTTCTGTGTGTGTATTTTTTAAGGGAAGTAGTTATCAAACTGTGTAGTTTACTTATTTTTCAGAAATTTTTAATTAACAGTACTATATAAGCAATGTGTGTATTTATTCTTTCTGTATATACAATGCTAATTGCTTAGTTTTGAAAGTATTAGATTCAACATTTGAATTGTGTATCTCATTTGTCTAGCTGCACTTATATTCTAGATATTTTGTTATGATACATAAGTTTACTCAACCTGGCCTGGTTTGGGAAAGGGTGAAATAATTATAGTGTGCTAGGTAGTATAATGCGATTAATATCAACACAAAGTCATGCTAAAAATTTTGGACAAGCAGAATAGCTCCTAAATAATTTTCTTAGAACAAATGTATTTTTGTCATTCTTTTTTGGAAAACAAAAAGCAAATTATTATACAACATTGAAATTTTCTGCTAATAAATGCATGTGTTGAAAAGGAAGCAAATTGAGTAACAGGTAAAATGGATTAGAATTAGATTTTAAAATTATATGAGGTTAGAGATTTCATGATGTTTGTTAATTATAGTAGTTTCAAGAAAAATTACCCATAGAATACAGAAGTGGATTTGGATTTGGAATGTATGGAATTTAGTTTGTTCCCTCCCCCTACCCCACCCCATGCACACTCCCAGCAGCCTTTAAGGACTAACTATTAGAGTGTAACAGGGAGTGGGGAGAACCAGACAGAAAAGGTGTGTCACTTTAAGTAGTGGTGCTAAATGCCAAGCAGAGACATTGTTTGCAGCCTATGGTGAAAATAGTTGGCAAAAAAAAAATCTTTTAATTTTATTGAATAATAAGCAAAGCAGAAGACTTTGATTTTCCCTTGGTCATATGACTATAATGACATTGACTGAAATTTTATGGTTTTGTTATGAGAGTTGTATACATTGCATTAAAAACTGCTCAGGAGGTAACCTAAAAGTAATTTTAAAACTTACTGTACCATATACCAATTTTGTTCCTTGAAACATAAAATTAGCTAGATTATGATTCTGTTTGTGAGTCTTCTATTTATTTAAGTATATTTATAGTACTTAAAAATTTTTATTTCAGCATGTGTGTATGTTTATGTATTTTAGCATACATATGTATAATTCTAAATCATTGTCAGTTCTAACTTTTTAAACTTCTAGTACCTATTCAGTAAAATCATGAATGTAGTTGATAGAGTCCAAACTGATTTTACAGCATTGAATTTTGAATCAACTGGGTAATAAGTAGCTAACCCTTAAAACTTTTTTCTATTAAATAAAGAAGTAAAGTAGAACAAAGATCGTAATATTTTTGTTAATCTTAGCAAATATTTTGTAAACTATAGTCACAGACCAAAAGCAAAATAGTAGATACCTTTTTTTGTATTGTACTTAAAATTGTATTTTCATTATTTGAAAATAGGACGCATTTTTGGGGATTGTGTTGCATGTCTGTAATGTCAACACTTATAAAGCCTAGGCAGGAAGATTGTGAGCTGTAGAGCCATTTTAGGCTATGAGATGAAACTACGTCAAAAATAAATAAGCCAAAATAAAAGAAAACAGAAATTTTGTATAGGATAGCATATTCATATTAAGTTCCAAATTACGTCTACTGATTTAAAATGTTAATATAGCAACTAATCTTGCCAATATTGTGCATAGTTACACTTTAAATATGCCTACATTTTTATACATCATCTTTCATTATAATAATTTGCTCTTGATTTTGTGTGGTTTGGTTTGTCTTAATTTTGTGTGTGTGTGTGTGTGTGTGTGTGTGTGTGTGTGTGAGAGAGAGAGAGAGAGAGAGAGAGAGAGAGAGAGAGAGAGAGAGAGAGTTAAACCTGAGGGCTTTTCACAGGCCAGCAGGGTTGGTAAGCACTCTACCACTGAGCTACACCCAGCTATTTTTATCCAACTGGCCTTGAACTAACCATTCTACCTCAGCCTCCCAAGTCGCTGAGATTATAGGCCTGTGCCACCACATCCATTAATTCTAATGCATAGCTCTCAGTTTTTTTTTTTCATACTGCTGCATATTAGTTACCTGATATAATAGAAAGTTATGATTATTCTAAGTATCCTATATTTTAATTGTACAATACAGAATTCTTATTTACTTATTTTTTTTTTCAAAGACCAGCAAAATTGGTGTCGCCTGAGACTTTGTTAGAATTGTAGAACCTCAGGCATTTTGATTTCTTTACCATCATTCTACATTTAAATAGGGGCCCCAGTTGGTATATATATTGAAAAGCACTGTTGGAGAGTAAGTGCTGTTGACCTGAATTGAAACTTCACTATTTGTTAATTGTGTGGCTTTGGTCAACTTTGGTAATGTCTATGAGCTTTGGTCTCTTTACCTACTAAAGAACAAATAGAATTACTGTATTTAAGATGTATAATTATGATGTCAAGTGACATCATATGGAAAAGCATTTAGGTCAAATAAACTTATTGATACCACTAATACATACGTTCTTTTAGTGATATTTTATTAAACTCACTAAAACTGTTACATTCCTTTATTCCAATATAACAAATATAGAGAATTTTATTTTAGACTTAATTTGAATAAGAAATGGACAAGTATGTGTACATTTGAAATTCTTATGGATGAGTTTGGCTTTATAGAATGAATATATTTTAATCATTACAATTAATACATTTCATCTTCTGTAAACCAAAAATGATCATCTCTGTTGAGGGTAAATAACTTTAGAATTCAACAAAAGTTGTTGCAAAGTCTCAAGTTATAAACTGCCATGTTCTCAGTATCTTAGAACACACTCAGAAATCTCAATATTTGTTTATTTATTTTTTATACCTATCCTCTCTTTGTTGTCTAGTCTCTAGTATCAACCTCTCCAGTAGCTATGACTACAGTGCACAACATAGCCCTAGTAGTGTGAATTGTAAATAAGCCTTATTCTTTGAGAATGCCATTGGATGCATTTTATTTTAATATGTTCTAAAACAATCTTTGAGGAGTTTGTAATATGCTATCTTTAATTTTTTAGGCAAAAGAAAAACAGAATGCAAAGAAAGCTCAGGAAACTAAGTGAAGAGGATATTTGAACCTGTGTACACTGTTCTGCACTTATTTTCATGGAAACCATTAAATATGAAGGGAATTTGAACATACTAATTGGCTCAGTGCACGTTTGGCATAGTAACAGTCTGTTTTGTCCTTTATGCATGGATTCAAAAACTTTTTCCTACCTGCATCATGTGCATGTAGTGCATATTCAATAAAAGTGGCATAAAAAGTGCTGGCCATATTGCGTTATTTGATAATTGGATCTGAGAGCTCTTGGTACTCTGGAAATATAACTATAATAACAAACCTGGAAAATGCACAAATTATGTTTTTTTATCTGTAGTTCTGATTAATGCTTTTATTTGTCAGCTTAAATATATCCAATTTACAAATGTCGGATTTTACTTAAATGGGTCATCTGTTTCTAATTATTTGTGGCAAAAATAATCAGTATTTTGTTTTTGATATCTGTTTTGCAGATCTTAAAAGTGGATTTTATCTTATACCAGTTTGATTTTTTTTTTAAGGCCAGTCACTTGGAAAATACATGATACAATTTCTAATTATTTACATTACTATCTGTAAAGAAGACAATAAACATCCCAATTTTATTTTAGCAAACTTTCTTCACTTGTCTGGGGTTATTTATTTATATGTTTTAGGATTATTTTAGGAAGGTCTGAATATTTTGTTTCGAAACAACCTGGAGATTAGAAAATGAGTTAACTCTCAAGTTTTTAAGATCTTGTTCTGTGAATTCATTGAGAATAAAAGGATTGATAGTTTAAGTTATCTGATTCTTTTAAAACATACATGCTACAATTTCCAGGAGCCATGTATATGATTCCACATTAGATATGAAGTCCCCACATTGGGATCTTTGTTTCTCAAAAGTTTTTTTTTTTTTTTTCAAATTAAACATTTTTTAAAAGATTTGTTTCTCATATGTACAGTGTTTTGCCTGAATATCAGAAAAGGCACCAGAGCTCTTTATAGATGGTTGTGAGCCATTGTGTGGTTGCTAGGAATTGAACTCTGGACCTCTGAAAAGGCAGAGAGTACTCTTAACCTCTGATCTAGCTCTGCAACTCCCCTTCCCCCAATTAAACGTAATTTTCAGTATGAAAATACTGTTTATCCGACTACACTTTTAAAATCAATGCATGAGTTTTTAATATTTTTATGAAGAATAATGTAGTTTATTTTGTTAGATTGTGTACCCATTTTCCAGTTTTAGCTTTGATTCGAATTTTATTTATTTAAATTAGCATACAAAGTGGTAGTTTATATTTTGTCATTTTCATACATAATTGGTTTTTTGACTTTCCTTCTCTTTGCTCATTCTTGTGTTTTTTCACATAACATGTATTTGATTTCCCCACCTTCTTTAAAACCAGTTCTGTCTATCTTGTGGGCCCTTTATAATTTCATGATTATTCTCATTTTAAAGAGATCCAGAGAGAGAGGGAAAGTGTGTGTCATGCATCTTCTGAGTCACCCCACTTAGTCATTTCTGCTGCAGATTCTGTACTTTTCTTTACAGATGAATAAATTTGTTATGAATAAGCTTATGTACAGTACCACATTTTCATTATCTATTTGCCTGCTTCCATTTCCTTGCTATTATGAATAGAGAGTAGCAATAACCATGAGTATCTCTGGGTTATAGAATCAGTTGAGTAGATAACCCAAGAGTGATATAGTTGGGCTACATGGTAGTTCTGTTTTTGAGAAAGAAGCCTTAGTGGTTCCACTTGTTTATGCTCCCGGCAGCATCGCCACCTATGGCCTCAGTTTGTTGTCCTATGTTTTCCTGATACCATTATGACTGAGGTGAAACAGAATCTCAAAGTAATTTTAATTTGCATTTCCCTAGTGGTTGAGGATGTTGAATATTTCTAAAAATATTTATTGGTTATTTTAATTTCTTATTTAAAAACACTATTTGGCTCATTAATTTATTTATAAATTAATTTCTTTTTGGTTTTTTGAGACAGAGTTTCTCTGTGTAACAACTCTGGCTGTCCTTACTTTGTAGACCAGGCTGGTTTCAAATCACAGAGGTCTGCCAGCTTCTCCCTCCCAAGGGCTGGGATTGAAGGTGTGTGCCACCACCTCCCAGCTATAAATTAATTTCTAAGAATTATTATAAAGCCTCTGAGAGTAGCATTATTTGTCTCAGAACTAACAAAGTTGTGGAATAAAACTGAAAAAGTAAAACTTTCAAACATAATTTCAGATGATGTGACTTTTCAGTTGTTTTTTTGTGAGAAAGTGCTCTTGACAGAATAGTACTTATCAACTGTTTCCAAACTGTGATACAGTTATTTAAAATACTTTCTTGGGGATTGTCTTGGACTCACATTGATGTAACTCATTTGAGCTTAACTTCTTTTTTTAAAAAAAAGTATTTTAAAAAGGAGGGTGAGCTGGAGAGATGGCTCAGAGGTGAGCACTGATTGCTCTTCCAGAGGTCTTGAGTTCAATTCCCAGCAACCACATGGTGGCTCACAACCGTCTATGATGAAATCTGGTACCCTCTTCTGACATGCAGGCAGAACACTACACATAATAAATCTTCAAAAAACAAAAAATATTTTTAGTTTTTGAAAAGTTTACACAAATATACAAAGAATTTTAAATCGTATGTACCCCCTCTGCACATAACTCTTTCCTTCTAACTTCTTGTTTTGTTTTTTTTTTTCATTTTTTTTTTTTTTTAATAATCCATTGAGGGTGTGGGGCCATCTAGTGGCCGCATGTGAACCCAAAATTGACTCTTCCCTTCTCCCAGCTACCAGACTGTCAATGGTTCCTCAGCTAGGAGTGGGGCCTCTGTGCCCCTTCCCTGTCCTTGCTGGAATGTTGGCTGGCTTCATCTTCCCAGGTAACCACAGCTGCTCTGTCCTGATGCTGTCTGTGTCAGGCAGTCTTCTCTGACCTCTGGTTCTTACTGGTCTGCACTGTCACCCTTTGTGTTTTCTGACCACTGGGGACGGGCGTGTAGTATAAATGTCTACTCTACAGCATTGAGCTTTATTTCCAAGCTTTTATTGAGGCTTATGTTTTATAAAGTCACACAATATTTACTATAAAAAGTAGTAGCCACTAACCATATAAATGAGTGGAATACAAGAGAGAACCTAAAATAGACTCATACTTACTTGGTTCCTTGATTTTTGACAAAAGCGGCAAAGCAATTAGGGACAGAACAGCTGAATTTCCATATGAAAAAAATACGCATGACCTCAGCACTTCTTCCAGAAATGAATTTGAGCTTAATAATAGGCTTACATATAAATAGCTAAAAAGTATTAAGGGTTTTTTGTTTTTGTAAAATCATAACATGAATATCTTTGTGACTCAATGGTAGCCACAGGTTTCTTAAATCACAGCAATAACCATAAAAGATCCCAAATTACACTAAAACTAAAAACTTGTCACTGAGAGGTATAATTAAGAGGAATAAGTATCAAATGACATTTTAAATGTAGTTTTATAAAACTGTTCATAGGCATTCAATCTTACTGATCTAATTCTGCTAAGTCTGTCTGACAATTGTGAATGCAGTACACTTCATGGCTATTTCTGCTTGTGAGTAAAGTCATTGTTTTGGTCCTGTATGGAAGGAGTCTTAAAGACAATATTTTGCTTTTTCTAAAATCTCTTTTAACCACTGGGTAGAGAAGGGCATGGGGCTCCTGTTTTGTTCTCGTCAGTTCTAAGGGATGTGCTTGTGCTGCTGTAAACACAGAAAACTTTCCAACAGCTGCAGCACTACCTCCTCTCACCTCATGTTTAGCTCCCAAGATAGCTGCCCTGTGTCTGGCAGAGAGCAGCAGCTTCACTGTGCCATTGGAGTTGACATGTTTGTTTTGGGAATTATGGGGCACGAGGTTCTTTTAGGTGTGTAATTCATAATGAATTATGGTGTTGCATTCAGATTAATACCTTCAGTTAGTCTTAATTGTCTACAACATTTCAAAATACATTTAGATTTTTTTTTTCCTTTTAGAAGGATTTTGATTCCTTGAAATGTTAAGGAGGACATAAAGGGTTTTTTTTTTATTTTTTATTTTTAAAAGAAATGGAGAAAACAGATGAGCAAAAATAAAGTTTGTTACATACAGCTCACTAACAGATGGAACATTTTAGTGTATTTAGCAATTTTTCCTATGCAAATATCCTTTTTCTCGCATGCATGCTCTTTCTGTACTACATTACAGAATTATATGACATGTGTTATTTGCAGTTTCTCATTTTTATATCTTTAATAGCTTGTAGGACACAAGCTGTGCTAGTTGTTAGATGGGGAAGGAAGAATAATGCAGAGTTTTGAAGCTACCATCCTTGTAAGGCTGTTGGGAGATTTGGAGGAATGGGCCATGTGTAAGTTCCCAGCATTGACTCCCAGCAAAGTATATTAATTTCATGAGATGTTTTCATTCAGCCACGGTGACAGTGTCTACAATTGGAGATAGTGAAGTCAGAATGTGCTGTTGTGCACTCCAGGAACAAGGAATCTGGTACCTGATACACAATGTAAAAAAGCAACCTCTATATTTAAACATGCCACCTGAAAAATAGTAGTTGAGTAACAGGAGACAGCGTCAGTTTTACTTTGGCCTTGTAAATCTTTCATGGATTTTCCTGCAAGATATTCCTGGGATTTTTTTTTTTTTTTTTAACTTTACAGGACTCTATGCAGCACAGGGAAAAACTACAAAGGATGTTGGAAGGGATGCTGAGTGCATGTTCACTTAGTCACATAGTGTTACCTTGTTTTACATCAAGATAATTCTTTAAAAGCTTTTGCCTAACATGTTTAGAGAAATGAAATAATAAAAAGTTAATATACTGTCCAAAGATAATCATTGTTAGTGTTTTAAAGAATGTCATTCTAAATATACTTTTGTAGGTATATTTTCTTTTTATAAAAATGTGGTACTATTAAGTATTTCATGCTCTTCTAGACTTCATGTCAGTAAATATACTTGCATTACCATGCTTTAGTGATGTCTGGTAGTATACGCTATAGGTGTGCTCAAAGGTAACTAAGCCCCACAGCACAGGATGTAATAAAATAGGCAAACTGGATAGTTTTGCTTATTTAGGACTTTTATTTTTAATGGGAATTCCTAAGACTGTTAAATATGCATGCTACTTAATTTGTTCTTTCCCTTAATACATCTTTAGTAAGCCTAAATTCCATTGACAAAGCCAACGAATCGCAACTTCTAGCATACTTAATACTTTTGCTTTTTTTTGTTTGTTTGGGTTTTTTTTTTTTTTTTTGAGTATATTCTCAAGAGCCATTTGGTAATTTATTCAGCCTGTAATAAGTCATCTTTATACTCATAAATGCTGGAGATTCAGTGGTAAACAAGATAAAAATCCTTGCTATTGTATTAAGATACATAATAAGTGTGAGATGGCATACATGTTTCAAATAATTGAAAGAAGTGTGTTTGAAAAGCCAGCAGTACAGAAGAATGCTGTGAGCTGAAGCTTCTATAGGTAGTCATGCAGATGCCTTTGAAGAAGATGTTCTTTTAAGCAGAGAAGTAAATGAAGAGGATGTCTTCTCTCCAGTACTTCAGCAGCATTGTGGAAATGGATTGCATATAGGCAGAACCAATTTGCTATGATTGAGAATACTAATATGTAATAATGTTTGGTAGTTATAAGGTGTATGAAGGTTGATCTGCAGTGTCAGTATAAAATCAGTTAAATAAGCAGAAAAGGGTGGGATCACTAGTCAGTGTGCCTTTTATAATTTACAACATAGTTCTCAGGCTGTCCCTCCCCATTTGTGAGATAGTCCTATATATCCCAGGCTGGCCTTGAAATGACTTTGTAGCCAAGGCTGGCTTTGAGCTTTTGATCTTACTGCTACTTTCAGGTGCTGGGATTTACAAGCATGCACCACCATGCTGCCCCTTTTGTTGTAGCAATGGTATTAAAGTAGTGGGGGCTACAAAGGTAGTAGAGGAAAATCTGGTGCAGGTGTAATTTTTAAAATTAATTTGAACTCCCCTTATTGGAGGCAGAAATGAAGCAGTGAAAGAATTAGTTGAGAATAGAGAGAACTTCCCAAGAAAGAAAACAAATACTTAAAAATACAAAACTGTGCAGCAATAGGTGCCAAATAGCCCTCAAAGTCAAGACATTTTGCCACACATACAACATACAAAAATATTGTTGTGAAATATTGAAAACTTGCATCAGATAAAGAGAGGAAAGGAAACTAAAAGAAATGGCAAGTGATATGAACAAGTAGTTTAGAGCAATTCAGATGTTGTAACGTGCATAATAAATCTTACCAGTCGTGGAGAAAATAGAAGCATTTAGAAGAATGCATTTTCCGATTTCCTTTCTCCCACCTCTCTCCCCTCTCTACTCTCCCTCCTTCCCTTTTACACACTTGATCTCTTATGGCACTCTTGTGTATACCTCCTGCACATATTCCAACCACTCCTCCCATTAGAGTGTTTGCTCTGTATGTAGCCCAAGCTGGCCCTTTTCGAAAACTGCATTAGAGACAGAATTGTACAGTGGAAGTACTCATAGGAGAAAACTCTGGGTTGATTAGATGCTATGCAGGGGCCACTAATGACCTTTACATGTTACCAAGGGATATATAGTGTAAGTGGTAGCCATGTGAGCTTTGGGATCCAGTGGCTCCCTGAAGACTGGTAATTATGATAATGATTAGAAGTTAATAAGCTATCCAGGATGGACTTCCTAGGTAATGTCTCCTAGTGAGGTTGCCAAGGACTGGGATCTGACCTTTCAGCTTTTAATTTGAAAATGCTAAAGACTTTGGCTAGTTAATCAAACTCAATAAAACTTGCAAGACACTAATGTATACCAGAAAAATACAATTTATTAGTTTACAATCTCAACTTTCAGCGGACCAAATATTGCTGCCAACCTGTCAATATATTCTCTCTTTGGGAGATATACTTACCAATGAAACCAAATTAAAAGCAGAAGGTTGGGTGAACATAGACTGGCCCAGAGAAAATGATTTGTCTTTTAGAGATGCTGGCTGAGATAGCCCATTCTATGCTTTGTCATGCTGGACACTAACCAAAATCCCTTGCTCTGCTATACACCTCTTTGTTCAAAGTGTTAATGTGTCCTTCACTTACACATTCTAGAAGTAGGTGGCCGTTTTTAGATGTCATAATTGCTACTTTCATGATTGATATTTTTCTGCTTCCTTTTGTCAGCTGATTTCTTGTGATTTAAATTAATAGACACTTTTAAACTATTTTAATCAGGTATTTTTGGTCATCAAGCCTCTTGAGCTCCCCCTCCCCTTTTAACTGTCTCTAAATGAGAGTATTATTTTCTCTAACTAAAGCAACTTCTACTAGTTTTTATGTCTAACGTCGTCTGTATGACTTTATTGTTCTATATGCTTTTACAAGCCTGTAAAACACCAAAGAGTTAGTTAGCACCAAAACCTCTTTTTTCCAGTAAGTAGTCAGGATTTCTGAAAACTCATCTGTGCTTTAAGAGCCAGTTGGTCTTAGACAACTAAAGGGATGCCGGAAAAGGAACACTAGTCAGGTCCAATATGGAATGAAAAGATGTCAGTAGAGCATTGTTGGGTACAGTGGCATGTTTATATCTCTCCTGTAATCCTTGAGCAGCCCTACTACTTTATCCTGGGCTGCTGCTGTCACCCAAAGGCCTCTGAGTATCTCCACAGGCACAGTTGTCCTGGAGTGGCTATCTTGTACTGCTAGGCTCATTTAGGCCTAAGGAAGTGCAGGGCCTCTTGCTAGCCAGCTGTACCTACCACCACTGGGCCTGGCTTCCTGGTTCTGACAGAGTCTAAGCCAACAAACAGCCTCTGTCTTTCCCACAGCCATACTTGGCTGTTGAATGAACCCGGGAGTGGCTGAACAATCTCTACCCAGTGTACTCTTTTTGCAGGGGAGAGATGTGCACAACATACTCTTGAGGTAATAATTGTCCACCTTTAATTATAGATTTAAACCTTTTCACTTACACTTTCTTAACATGGATGGCATCTTCCATGAACTGTTCAGGTTTGAATGCGTTCTAAAAGCTCACTAGCATAGTTTTTGACTTCGACAGTTTTTTCCTCTAGGAGATCTGGCTCAATACAAATCTTTCTACATTTGTCTTCAAGTTACCTTCAGGACTCCAGTTTCTGCTTTTTCCCTTTCTCAGTCTCTGCAATCTGCTGTAACAACTCAATTTACATGCTAGTCTAAATCATTAAACTCGTCCAGAGCCTCTTCTACCTCATAAAGATAAAGATGCATACCAGTCCTGAGGTCCCTGGTGAATCAACCTTTCTATTAATGTTCCTATGAAACAGTCCTGTTCAGCATGGTAAAATGGACATGAAACACCACCTCTCGCAAGCCCAATTCCACAGTACCACTTGTCTTTGTTGTCTCCCAGTCCCTCGTATTTAAGGGGATCTCTGGTAGTCATAATGAACATTTCTTAATGGCTCAAGTGAGCCAATCCATTAGAGAATTGGAGATTCAAAGCTAGCAGTATCACTGAAAACCTCATTCTTGTGGGAGTGAATACTATGGGAGCTAGGTTCCTGGAGCTTCTGCAACAGCTTGCATGCAGCTCTGCTAGTTAATATGTTCTTTTTGCAACAATTTGCACTGACTGTATAACCTTTACGTGTGTGTGAGTGGGAGGGGGGTCATAGAAATCTTTTTTTAAATATGTTTGAGATTTCATCTGTGAGTACTATATTTACAATATTTCTACCATACTCTCTTCTCCCCTTCCAATTCCTTTTGTGTCCTAACCTCCCACAGTGAGTTGGATCCTCCACCAGCAATTAGTAATCAGGCATGCTCACAGGCTAGTCTGATCAAAGCACAGTCTATTTAAATTTGTGCCAGGCCATATTTCTGTGCCTCATTTCCTTATAGTTAAGTCTAAATGTAAGAACAGAGGCTTATAAAACTTGAGGAAAAAAATGGAAAAAAATTAGCTTCTATGCTGGTTAGTTTTGACAACTTGACACAACCTAGAATCAACTTGGAAGAGCGTTCCAAATAAGGAATTATTTTGGTTAGGTTGGCCTGTTCAAAATTGAAATGTATAATCTCTTTGAGAAATTATCTTGATTGTTAATTGATATAAGAAGAGCTAGCCCACTGGGGATGGCACCACTCCCTAGGATAGGCTGAACTGTGTAAGAATAAACAAAGCTAATGAGGAAGCAGGCAGTATGGGTGTATTTATCCCCTTCTGCTCTTGACTGTGGACCATGATGTTACCCATTTAAAGAGGCGACCTATTTCTTAGCTATAGCTGATGGCTGCCAGAGGCCAAACATCAGCTTTATTCAGATTTCCCAGTTCATATATATTGACTTCTATTTTATTAAACACTGGAATCCAAACTAAACCACATATATAATGAATCTCCACTGAGTAACCCTGGCTCAAATGTCTTCGTATCTCACAGGCATGCATTAAGCATTTAGACGTTATTTTGAGATAGAGACTTTCTGTGCAACCCTGATAGGCTTCCAACTTGTGACCTTCCTGACTCAACCTCACAAATGCTGGGATTACAGGCTAGTGTCACCACGCCTGGCTTTTGTGCATTTAAAGGCCATTTGTGTTCTTCATGAATGAAGTACCTCTCGTGTATTTATTTATTTATTTTTTATTTTTTAATCTCTAGATTTTAGGAAGCATTGTTTTCTTAAGAAAGCTAAAGTCTTATTTCTGATGCTCACACTGTAAGATCTCTTCTATGGTCAGTATAAGCCTAACGATAGATATCTGGTTGGAGCTCTGAGCTAGTATTCCCTGGGTGAGGCTGAAGAGGCATGAAATAGTCACAAATGCATAGGAAGCAAGCCAGCCCTGGGGAGATAGCTCTGGGTGTTAAGGGATCACTGTGTGAGCTTTAGGATCTCACTCTGAATCTCTAGCATGCACGTAAAAATCTGGGTAAGTGTCAGAGACAAGCAAATCCCCAGAGTTCACTGCCCAGCCAGTCAAACCAATCAATAGGCTCCAAGTTCATTGAAAGACCATTTCAAAGGCTTGAGTAGAATGTGCTAGATGAAGACACCTGATGTTTGCCACCACACACGGGCACATGTGTGCATGTGAGCACCACACACACACACACACACACACACATACACAAACAAACAAACCCAAGAATTCCTTAAGCCTATTAAAGTGAAAAGTTCAATGAAACCATAAAAAAGGGAACATGTCTTACATAAGGGGCAATCTGAGCTGCCATCTGAAAGGTAAGTAAGTGTAAGTGTTAAGTAGACAAAGCCACAAGTTTATGGGGAGAGAGGTATTCTAGACCAAACTATGATTGGACAAATATTTTAGAAACAGAAGGCCAATGTGACAGGTGTATAGAGCAAATGCATATATTAAGGTACAGACCTTGTCCAGGTTATACATGGTGTGTGTGTGTGTGTGTGTGTGTGTGTGTGTGTGTACACATGTGTGTATGAATGTATATGTGTGAGAGTTATAGGAAATATTTTTAAAATTTTTATTTATGTGTTTTATATGCCACATATATACAGGTCCTAGTGAAGGCCAGAAGGCTAGGAAGATACCTTAGAGTTGAAGTTACAGGTGATTTGGATCCATCTGTCCTGAGTACAGGAAACCAATTACAGTCCTCTGGAAGAGGAGTATGTGCTTCCTAACCACTGAACCATCTCTCTGTCTTTCAGAATTTCAGTTTTTATACTAAGATCCATTAAAACTTTAAGTTTTTTTTATAAGATAATATTTCCTGTAGTAGAGAAGTGGTGGGAAGGAATCTGTTGATATGCAACAAATGATTACTGGTTTGCCATTTTTAGGAAAGAGTTCATTTTTTACTTACACAAAAATATCTCTGTATATGTAGGCCAGCCTCATAAGTAATAATTTCTTTGCAAAATTACCTGAGAAATTATGTTTTATAACTTAAAACAGTTTAAATAGCATAATAATTAGTTTGCTTTGATCAAATGATGGCATAATATAAGGCTTACATATAAGAATATATTCTTTTTTTAAAGAATAATTCTTTGAAAATTGCTACATTTATTTTACATATGGATCTGTTTAGTTTTTATGTTAAGTCATATTTGATAAACAGTTTAAAAAAATTCAGCAATTTATTAGTGTCTTACATCTCTAAGTAGAGACATACATACATATGTTGCTATAATTATTTTCTCTTCTTTATAATCTTTTACTCACCTCTTAGTTATTTAACTGTTTTTTATTCCCCCTTAATAATGTGATTTTCATCAGTTTTTATATTTTCTAATTTGTTGATCTATCTTATCATTTCAAACCTTAAATATTTCAATTTTATTAAATCTAATATTTATTAATGTAATTATTGATGTATATATTTAAGATTTAGAATTTCATACTAAAAATGGCTTTGGCCCTATCTTATAAATTTTGTATATAGTATGCTTTTTTGTATATAGTATGGCTTTTACCTTTAAAGGGTTTTTATTATTTTTCTGATCAAAAATTATTTAACATTGCCTTTTTAGTTCTTAGCATTAGGTGTCGAAATTTTAGATTATTTATTTTACTTAAATCGTTATAATAACAATAAAAAAACCTTGACTTGATCTTTTTCCAGTTTAGGTTTAGGATTTGTCCAGAATTTCTTTGTTATCCGCCTGGACTGTGGATGTAATGTTGTGGGTTGTTGATCAGAATGCTAAGAATGCCAGGCCGGGAAGTTGGAAGGAACTGGTTGCTATATCAAGCCTGGAATGGTCTACCTCTGACAGTTTTATTGCAGGAAAAAATAGAATCACTATTCTTTGTTGTTAGTGACAGCTGAATGTATTCTGTAACAGTATATTACATAACTTATTCTAACATGCTGCCAATTAATAGACCCTATGACAGTCAGAGGTTGATCATTAAAACAATTTCTTTTTTCTTTTTTTTAGGGTTTGTTGTTGTTGTTTTGAAACAAGATCTCATTAGGTAGTGTCTGGCTAGTCTGGAATTCACTATGTAGGTCAGGCTGGCCTTGAACTCACAGAGATCTGCCTACTTCTCCCAAATACGGGATTAAGGGCATGTGCCAACATTTTTGGCTATTACAAATTTTTGAAAGAATCAACTTGGAAAGAGGAAGAGGTTTGTTTTACATAAAAGTTACAGATATTTCAAGCCATGGTATTTTGGGCCATTAGGGATTACTGAGAGGTGGTATAACATGATCAACTGTCTGGTAAAGTATCTTAATGCATGATCAGGGAACAAAAAGGAATAGGAAGGGGTTGAAACCCCTTAATCCCTTGAAGAATATGATTCTAATTATCTAGATATCTCCTTTTAGGCTCTACCTACCAATAGTGTCATTCTGGGGAACAAGCCTTGAACACACAGACCTCTAACATATAACACACAAACATATAACATATAACATCCAGTCATAGCAATCCTTTTATAATTAAAATTTTTGTTTATATTTATTTTTATTTTAAATTGTGTGTATGTGTGCTCCTCTATGTATGTCTGTGTGTAGGTGCATGCATATAGGCCAGAGGTGATGGATCTCCCTGGAGCTGGAGTTACAGTTGGTTGTGAGTTACCATGTGGATGTTGAGAAGCAAAGTAAGATTCCTCTGTAAGACCAGTATTTGCTCTTAACTATAGAGCTTTCTCTCCAGCTCTATGGTTAAAATAATTCTACTAAATTTAAGAAACAACCAGGGCTAGAGAGATGGCTCAGCAATTAAGAACACTGGCTGCCCTCAGAGGTCCTGTGTTCAATTCCCAGCAACCACCTGGTGGCTCACAACCATCTCTAGTGGGATCTGATGCCCTTTTATGGCAAAAAGGCATATATGCAGATAGAACACTCATACACATAAAATAAACAAATCTTAGAAAGAAACAACCAAAAACCTTTGACTGGAGTAGCAATTTTGTGTTTATTTCTTTCTCTTATTCTCCAACAAGATCTGATCACATTTCTAGGTTTGGCCCCCAGGTATGTTTGGGTCAGCTTCTATTCAGAGAGACAGTGAGCCTCAGCAGTCCAGGGACCAGGTTGTATGAAGATTCTACCCCATTTTTATTTTTCATCAACCTTTATTTCAGTATTTTAGCTGCTTCTTTGGTTTTATGAAGTGGCAAGCCTATAATTTTCAAGGTGTGCTGTATTAGTGTACTGTGTACACATTCAAAATGACATCAGTTTGTAGGGTTTTACCTTTCCAAAAGTACTCTGCCTGTAAATAATGATTTTCCACAAATCAAACAGATTCATGGATTTCTTGTTTACAAAAAGATGGAGTAATGAAGAAATAGTTGGTTAGTGAGTTGGGAAGGAAGCAGAGGGAAGCAAATACTGAAATTAGTGGTTGACCTCATGGGATCCAGATCCACCCGAATGTGCTACATTAGGACTTTGGCTATTTCTGTGGATGCTGAACCCAGGTATCTAAATCATACAGTTGGAGAAAATGAATATTTCTCCTTTATTTGTGTGTGTAGGTTTTCTCTGCTTCAGGAGGTGATCAAAGTTGTCAAGAGTTTTTGCTTAGTCTTATTTCATTAGACTTTTGATTAGAATCATGCCTCCAAACTTCTGATATATTTTCAGAGAAAATGAAAGCACCTGCATGTGGCCAAGAGGCTACCAGTCTCTACTGTAGCTCTTCAAAGCTACTTTTAGAAATTTTTGCATAATCTCATACAACAAAATTGCAAAATGGATATCATAACTACTTACATACTCCCATATCCCTTCACCATTTTCTCCTCCCCTCCTGGCCCCTCCCGACCTAAGTGACTGGTCCATTGATCTCTTCATCTGTGTCATCTTGGTGACGTTCTTCTAACATAGTTGAAAGATTACTGAGTTGATTTCTGACTCATGGCTCTCAGCTTACTTGTTCTTCCCACAGTGTCCTTAGGACCAGTCTGCTATCCTCTCTCACATTCTGCCCACACACGGGGTGAGATATTTTGAGAATCATAATAACCTATTTCCCATTGAGCCTGGAAGCACACTTCCTATCAGTAATAGGCTGCTCCTAACTTTATCCAGGAAGAATACAGGTTCCTGTGCAAGCCAATGGGCAAATGATGAATGCAATGTTTTCTTTGACTTGTCCTCTGTTTTCCCAAGCTTCATTTACACATCCACACTGAATGATTGCCTGCATCCAGCAATCTCTCACACACAGAATAAGCAGAGCAAAATGTTGACTTCTATTAGGGTAAAATGGGAGGAAATTCTGCATCTTTAAAGGAAAATAGTATTGTTTCTTCTCAAATGGTCTGCTGTCTTTGTTAGATCCCTCTGTTCTCATAGGTTTAACTCACACATCTATTTAGATGATTCCCAAGGTCTAGTTTCTCTAAGTTCCTGTCTAACAACCTACTGAACGTCTCCATCTAGATATTCTTCTGTAACCCCAAGTGTGTCATGGCCCCAAATATGCTCATCTCTTTCTTCCTGACGTACCTGTTCCCTTACTGACAACTAGTCACCCTAAATTAAACTAGTCATCTTTGAGCCGTCCTTTGCCTGCTCCTCCTACACTCTGTGGCTGTTTTGTGGACTGAGTTCACCTTCTAGTGACTCATCACCTCACCTTTGCATTTCCATGGCCACCACCCTAAACTGGTAGAGCCATATCAACACTGTAAGGTTCGCATCTCCCTTGAACATGAGTCAAGTCACGTGTGTACCGTATGCCTTTTCTGAAAGGGACTTTTAAAAATTGTTCTTTGTGCTTCTGTTTTACTGTTTCTTGGGTTCATCATAAGGGGAAATAGTTTGCCCTTACTCAAACTAATAAGAGCTTTGATTTCTAATTCTGTTCCTATGCTTGCTCACTGTGACTTGTTTTAGTCTGTTTGACTGGCTTCCCCAATCCTAACACTTTCCTTCTTAAACGTTTAGCATCTGAAACACATCTCTGACACAACAAATAAGCCACATGCTGTGCACACAGCAGCACCTCCACCCTTTGGATACAGCTCCCCTTTTGAGTCCTTTCCCCCCTTTTTCTTGTGCCTCACATTCCATTCGAGTTGGACTAGCTCCCAAAGGAGCTTTTCATTAGTTTTCTGCTAAAGCTCTCTGAGCACAATCCCACTCCCCCAATTCTTTTTTCTGCATTTCCTCCAATCGTTGGCAAGCTCTCAGTCATGCCTCAGCGGACACCTTAAATCTTTTCTTTTTTCTCTGTTTCCAACCACTTCATAAATAAGCAAGTAAAGAAACTGGAGGAGCTACAGTTTTTCTCGCATCTCATGAAGTTCGTTAGCACTTTTATGGCTGTTGGTGTATCTCATATTCTATCAAGATTTACATATGACTTCTTTCAAAGGCACTGGCCAGATGCCTAATTTATTTTGCTCCTCTATGTTCAGAGGTCTACACACAATGCACTCTTAGGTGCAATATTATTTATACAAGTTAGTTTCTAACCTTTGTCTATGTAGTCTTCTTTTTGAAATCTATTTCCATCTCTGCTGGAGAGAAAAAGAAATTTTTTTTTTTTTGAGAGTGATGATATTTCAGAAGCAAATGAATCACTGTTAAACAAAGTCTCTCTTGGTAATTGTCCACATGGCCATAGGTTCTTTCATAGTAGTCTTGTGCTTATCTATGAAAAATTGGGTACTTTTCAAAATTACATGATTTCTGTAATTTTAAATGTTTTTAAGTCTCAGCCTTTGAGGAAGAATAATTCATTAACTGAATATGCTTTCTGAATGGAGAAATTAAAGAAAGGAAATTTATGTCAGCTTCCCAAAATTATGCAGATGAGTATTGAGCAGATACTATTATGCTATCTTAAAGAGCTTCCTGGGATTTTTTTTTTTTTTCCTCAAGAGAGGGAATAACTTCCAAGTTACTACAGGAAATAAAATGCTGACTGTTTCACTTTTAGTCATCAGAATAGACTATACTCTGGAGATGCCATTAAAAAATAAAACAAAAACCAATAAATGACTGTGGGAGCTTGCTGGTTTTCACTTGTGTTTGGCATCATTACCAGTACACCCTGAGCTAGATCTTCTTGGTTCATGAAGGGAATGAAAAGATTTTATTAGAAGAACCACACAGAAAAAAATATGCTTTAGATGTACAGTGCAGATTACTTTTTATTTCTTTTTTATTTGACTTATAAAAGTATATGAGGCTAGAGATACAATTTTTCCTTTACACAGAAAGAAATAAGATTAAACTTGGCTAAGTGGATTAGCTGAGTCACACAGCTACAAAGTGAGAAATCAGAATTTGACCCACTTGCCCATCTTTAATATGTGTATAAATATGTTTGGAATCTTTACTTTAGTAAAATAATGCATGATGTGAGATTCACCAGAGAAGACTTCTCAGACATGGGTTTAAGCCAATAGAAAGTCTTTATTAGGTGATTGGCAACTACACTGAATTTTAGGATCCCAGTAAAGCTCCAAGCCTTTCTCAGGGTGAGCTTTTAAGTACAAAACCCATGTCCTAGTTTGACAATCTTCAGTTAACAAGTACAGTTAGCCAGAAGCAGAACTGCAGAAGCCAAAAAGCAAGCCTAGTACATTTAGAGACTTTCCCTAACTCTGGACTTCCATGGACTCTGTCTTTGTTTTAGTTCTGGCAGGTGATGTTGTGTATATGCTGAGTTTTACAACTTGAGTGGTATTTCCACTGTGGAGTCAGTTGTACTAAGGTCTCAGAGTCTGCTAAGGTCTGGGGCCTTGTTACAAAAATATTGTCATAGGATGAAGTCATTTCTACTCATAGAAACACTATCAGTCTACTTAAAGGTAGATATTCCCCTTGTTAAAAATACCAAAATATGTCCATTTTAAAAAAGTTTAAAATTGGGGAACTATTAAAAGCATTTTCCTAGCTTCTAAAGACCAGTATATCATTTTAGTTATTTCAAAAATTCAGAAAATTAAGGGATCCTATAAAGATGAACATTTGAAGAGAGAAAAACCAAGTACTTTACTAAGGTCTATGAATAATAAAAAAAGGATTTATTTTGCTCCAGAAAAGGTACTTTTGATTCAGTTACTCCTACTTATGAAGCCCAAGTCATTTATTGCAATTGTGGGCTTCACATGCAAATAAATTACATTTGTAATAACTTGCTTTGCATTACTTCAATTAACATCTAAAGTTTTCTTAAGGAAACCTTACTTGGTGCCACAATTTGTAAAAAAACCGGACACATTAAAGAAAGTCTAACCTGTTTCTTGTATGTAATGAAAAGGTGCTTTTTCTTAAGTGACCAGAATAAGTGAGTTTGACCAAACTAGATGATGATGATGGTAATGATGATGGTGGTGGTGATAATGATGGTGATGATTGTTATTTGCTGGACATAAATTTATCAGGAAATGGAAAGTAGAGATTTTGGTACCACACACTATTTGCTTGCTCTTGGTGCTAAGGTCTTTCTATTAATGTCCAAGTGTTTTCTGATCAGGAGGCTGCAATAGAATTTGAGCCGATAATTCCAGAGACCTTCCACATTTCTTGTTTTCCTTTCTCTCATCAACTTCTTTCTTTATCCCAATTTTTGTTTGGAAATTCTGGCAACTAGAACATAGGGTCCTGGTAAGGCCTGGGAAAAGCTAGAAATAGCCAGGACAGCACTGAGAAGGCAGAGCAGGTAGATCATGTTCCCTGCTCATGAGTGGCCTCTCACCACACACAGTGGGCAACTTCTTTTTGCCAGTAGACTATGTGCTTTTGAATTCATTTTGGCAATAGGGATTGGCAAGCAAGGTTGCAATTTATTTTTCAATTCATTTCACAACTGATTCACTCACAATTGTTGGGTTTCTTTTGTCAAGGATTGGGAAACAGTTTCCGGCTCCTCCTATGATCTCTTAATATTATAAAGAATTTGAAAAAAGTGGAGGTAAATGAATAAAAATGAAGACTTACTATTCAGTGTGTATGTAACCTCAGAATGTCTTAACTTTGAGTCAAGAAGAGTCAGTGCCCTTATCTACGAATTGTAATAAGAGCAGCTGACTCACTGGGTTGCTGTTGTAGGGATGAAGTGTGTCATGAAAAGCAATTAGCATAGTGCTGGAAATAGTGAGTGATTGATGAAAGGTAGCTATCATAATGATTGCTTTATATTACATTCTGATTCACTATGTCAGGTGTCAAGACTGAGAACCTGTGTCTTGCAAAGCAGCTCATTTCTGCCCTAGACACTATCCATTACTTTTAAACAGTAGGAGAGTTTAACATTCATAGATACAGTTATAATAGTGGATATCCTTGTATTCAGTGTTTAAGTAGTGTGTAATGTCAAAGTTTTCCTGACTTTATTAGCACTTGAAGTCAGTTTGTGTGTTCTAGTTCAGTACAACATACACAGTTGAAAGTGGGTCTGTGTAACATGTTCATATTTAGTCTGAAGAAAATGTTTGATGCTAAGTTGATTTCACCTACAAAAGGACAAGATCTTGCTGGAATCTCTGGTGTCACCTCAGAAGCTAGAGCATTACTTCATAACCAAAGAGCCCATGGAATATGACAAACTCTGAAAAAGAAAGGGAGAGGGTGAGGCTTAGGAAATACATTAGGGAAATGTAGTAAGTAGTTTCTGGCCCTGCCTAGCCCCAAGGAGATCCAGACCAGCAGTCCCAAATAATCACACAAAGTCTTATATTAATTACATGCTGTTTGGCCTATGGCTCAGGCATATTACTTACTAACTCTTAAACTAACCCTTGATTCTTATCTTGTTTAGACATGTGGTTTGGTACCCTTTCTCAGAGCAGCATTCTCATCTTCTTTCCTCTTCTGGCATCTCTGTTCTACTTCTTTTGCTTTCCAGCATTTTCTTAGTTTGGTAGTCCCATCCATACTTTCTGTCTGCCTTTTGGCCAATCAGCATTTTATTAAACCAATAGGAGTGACAAATATTTACAATGTACAAGAGCATAATCCCACAGCATTATGGTCAGAATGTAATGTATGAGAGAAAAATCTATTTTCAATACTACTACTAAAAAAACAAATTTTAGAGAGAGAGAGAGAGAGAGCACCAACACTACAATATTGTCCTCTGACCTCCACATGCAAGATGGTATGGCATGTGTTCTACTCCTCAATAATACTAAGTAAAATAAAAAATGAAAATAAAAGTTTATATATTAAGAATATTATTGTTTAGCCACACCAATCAGGAAACAATATTCTAGCATTTTCAGCAATAAGAACGAGACTAGAGAACATTGTGTTAGGTCAGGTACAGACAGACAAATGCTCCCTATGCTCACTCACATGTGGAAGCTAAGGAGGTGATCTTAGAGAAATGGTGAACAAAGTAGTGATTACCAAATCCTGAAAGACACCAGAAGGAAGAGAAGGAAAAGGGGTTGATGATGAGGACAGGACAAGGTTGGCTAGGAAGACCAGCTCCTGCATGTTCTGGAGCACAGTAGGAAAACTGTGCTTTACAAAGATTCACTATTTCCAAATAACTAGTAGATGAGATTTTGAATGTTCCCAATACATAGAAATATAAAATGTAATCACTACATATTTATGCCCTGCCACACTGCACTTTGTAAGTATATATAATAACTATCATAATTACTTTTCTGTTGCCATGACAAAACATTAAGACAAAAACAACTTAAAAATGAAATATTTAACTGGGAGGCTCAGAGTTCCAGAAGGTTAGAGTTCATGACCATCATGGCAGGGAGCATGGTAAGTCAGACAGACATGGGGATGAAACAGTAGCTTATATATAAAGCTCCTACCAAGGTCACCTCAAGCAGTTCTTCCTGAGGTTGTACTCTACTGGGAGCAGCCACATTCCAGGAAATGGGCAAGGGTTAGAAAAAGGTGCCTTTCTCTTTAGAGGTGCTTCCTAGGAACTGCCACACATTGAAAAAAATATATAATGTTGTTGAGAGTGCTAGCTAAAATGCTTCAAATACAGGGAGGTAAGGATTTGTTTCATATTGTAATCTAAGAATCCAGCCTAGTGATGGGATCTTGTCTCTCTCCCTGTGAGGTTACAGTTGCTGTGGCTCTGGCCATTTGCATTCAGCAAACAGGGAATGTAGGATGAAGAACAGAGCAGCCATCTTTAGGAAGCTGATCTATCAAGTCACTCTGAGTCTTAGTACCATGGAAGTCCCCAAAGCATAAAAATATTTTCATTAAGAAAGAAGGGAAATTTATCACATGGTATCAAACTGCTAGATTAATGACATTCTCCTAATTTATAGCTCCAATTAAGGTTAGAATTTCAAACTGTGATTCAGTGTTATCAGTTCTTCATATTCAATGAAAATGGCTCATGTGATATAGTAAGACTTGTGACTTTTTTTATGACATTGGCAACCTATCATTAGTATCTGGAAAGCACATTGATTTCTGTGTTACAGTTTTGACAGAAACTAAAACTATCCATATCCTTCATTTACCTGTGAACTTGTCAATATTAGTTCCAGCCTCCTGTTTCTTTGTTTCTGAAATATTAACTCGTTCTTGACTTCTCCATGCTATGAGATTGTTCTACCTCAGCATTTTTTTTTCTCTTCTTTATGTTGCATTTTTTAAGCTTCTGTCTGGAGAGCTCATTTGCACTCAATGTGTCCCTGTCTCCCGTGGTGGTGTGTCCCCTCCCCCACTGTGCAAAATGGCTTCTGGCTTCCCCATCTCCACATTCTTCCTGGTGAAGGCAAGTACTGGACTCCCATGTGCTTCAAAATTCTGTATCAATGGAGAATACTGTATTTTTCTTTGGGGCTATGCTATTAAATAAGCACTTCTGAAGTTTGATTTGCTTGAAACCTTCTGTATATTGATGTGTTTATCTGTCCGAGATAGCCCCCTTTATTGTTAGTGATGTGTTTATTTTTATGCAGTCACTATGACATTATTTTAGTTATAGTTGTAATAAAATGTTTAATCACCATCTATTTTTCAGCCATACCTCCTTATGTTTTAGATGTTCCTAATAAATAACACATAGCAAGACATAAGTCTAATACTTGGTTTCTACCTTGAAAATTTGGTTCATTCACATTTAATGTAATTATTTTCCTTTATTTACAACTTGCCAATTTATTGAGTTTTAATACTTTTGTCCTGTTTATTATTTCTTTTTCTTAGTTTTATCTCTTTTTAATTTATTTTTTATAGTTATTTACTTGCTCACATCACTATCAGTTGAAAATATTTATATGAAAAAAATCTGTGTTGCTGGGTTTGGGAGCATATGTCTGGAATTCAGTTCTTAGGCCATGAAGGCATGAGAATCTGGAATTCACGGTCTTCTAAACTGCATAGTAATTTGAGGCCAGCCTGTGCTTCTCTTTCTCAAAACAAGCAAGTCTATAAATTATTTGTGTAAAGGAGGTAAGTCTTTGAAATTTTAACATTTGATCCTCATGTAAAAGTGAGTTCTTGCCTTTTTGGTATTTTTTAACCTCAAACTATATGAATTTAGGTGGCATATTTGCTGAATATCTTAGTGGATGGCTATCAAATTGTCATGTACCCTGGAAGCACTGGGTTAAAAATTTAACAGTGCATTCTTATATTTTTGGTTGTGAGCCTAGCCTTTAACGGATGAGCCATCTCTCCAGCCCAACAATGCATTCTTGTACCATCTTCCCCACCTGCCCCAGTGATCCTGAGTCTCTCACTCTGTCCACAGCCCCATATGTGACTTAGAGCTAGGCCTGTGTTCTGTTACCCACTTTTTCACCCCAGGCCTCAGGCTTTAGCTACTGGTTAAACGCTACCCCTTCTGCTTCCTTTCCACAGAGGCTATGCCAGATGAGAATTTTGTTCTTTGCACCTCATCTACAATTCTTTACTTCTGCTCTCTATTCTTGACTTTACTTTTTGAAAAGAGAAGGTAGCAAGGTACAGCTAAATATCAAGCATTTTCTCTTATGTATATATGTAACATGAAAACAGAGGGGGCTGTGAGAGGGTAGGACTAATCAGGAGTGGGGACAAGAGAGTGCAATGGAAGTGACTGTGACAAAGTACAGTGACATGCATGTGTTGAGATGGCTTAGAGGTAAAGTGCCTACTGTGTAAGCACTGAGTAGGACAGCACAACAGCATATGTCTGTAATCCTTATGTTGGGAGGTGTAGAGAAGCAGATGGGGAGGGGAAGCAGTAGCCAGCTAGTCTAGCCAATCAGTGGACTCCAGATCCATCAGAGAACTTGTCTCAAAAAGTAAAGAGGAAAGTGATAGAGGAAGAATCTATATATGTAAACTATTATATACGTATGTATGTACACACTGAATAATTAGGGAAAATACAGGTAAGCCTTATATTTACAAACTCACATTACAAATTCAATTTGTTTTTAAATAATCTATCTTGTTTTGATACTTACCTTCAATTCTCAAAGTTATTTTTATAGTGTGTGTGTGTGTGTGTGTGTGTGTGTGTTAGTGTTATCTGTTGCTGGGAAGAGACACCATGATCACAGCAACTCTTGTAAAGGAAAACATTTCACTGGAGCTGGTGTACAGTTTCACAGGTTTAGTCTTGTTATCATCATGGTGGGACATAGAGACATGCAAGTAGAAATGGTGCTGGAGAAAAAGCAGAGTCCTACATCTTGATTCACTGGTAGCAGAAGAAAAAGCTGTGTCATACTGGCTTATAAGACCTCAAAGCCTGCCTTTATAGTGACTTACTTCCTCTAACACAGCCACACATATGCCAACAAAGCCACATCTCCTAATAGTGCTAGACTCTATTGGCCAAGCATTCAAACATATAAGTCTATGTAGACCATACCTAGCCAAACCATCTCTCCGTGTGTGTGTGTGTGTGTGTGTGTGTGTGTGTGTGTGTGTGTGTGTGTGTGTGAGAGAGAGAGAGAGAGAGAGAGAGAGAGAGAGAGAGAATGAAACTAGCTACTTCATACACTGAGTAAAAAAAATTAATGAACAAGCTTATCATTACAGCTAAATGTGGTATGGTAAAGAGTGACTAACTTGAGAAGGAAATCTCAGCTCTAACTCTATGCCCCTTGTGCTCCTGAACAGCCATGCCATCTCGTTGGGCTTCATTGTATTCCTCTGTCAAGTATATCAAAAGAACATTGTAAGATTTACTGTAGTATATGGAAGATACCCAGAGGAGTTTAAGAAATGTATTCCACTTAAGATCCCATTCTTTCCTGATGAAAATGGAAGAATGGAACTGCTGCCTTATTTTTGTCTTTGTGACATTTTAGGTTTTGCAGTGTTTTGTGCATTGGACATACTAAGAACTTCTGTTAAATTGAACTTAGTGGAGTGGATCTAACTCTAAGAGATCAGCAAGTTTCTGACTGTCTTTAAAATCTCAGAGGAGATATTAATTTGCCTTTAATTTATTGTCTTCAGTGTTGCTTCTCCAGCATGAGGTGACCCAAGATATCTTAGAGAACTGAACACTTGCAATTAGAGTCTCAGTGTAATGTATCAATATTTTCCCCATAATATTCTTCATATTCCATGATATCCTTTATGTTATATCTAGAAAGAAGAACTGGGCTTCTCTGTAAATTTAATAGGTGATTTTTTTTTTCTAAGACCAAGTAACCTATCTTAACCAAATGTATTTAACTAATATCTGTCAATGTGGAGAAACCCTTCAGTCCTTAAATCATGAGAAATTAACCTGACATCACAGACCTGGTTTCAGTTTCTCCTGTCTTGTGAATTTTAGTTTGATTTTGTTCTCTTAGTGACAGGAAGTTCTTTGATGATGTAATTTCAAAACAAACTGCATTTATAGTGTATGTAATCTGTGCATTTTACTTAGTATTCAAGTAACAGAAATAAGATGTGGGGTCCATAAGAATATGATCTGAGGAAAACATAGATAAACAGAAATAAAAAGGACTTCTAGGGGCAAGCTAAGCTAATCTTTTATGTTATATTCAACAGAAGATATAAAGACAGTGAGAAGGTCCATCAAATCACACAAAGAGAAAGAGCTGATGCTAGCATGAGAATTATAGCTTCTAAGACAGTCCAGGTTATTGTATATTTCCTTTCTTACTTTAAAACTCATGGGCTCTCATTATTAACAAGAAACTGAACACTTAACAATATGGCATGGTGATGCTTTACATGTTCTGGCCTGTCTCCTTCAGTAGCACTGTAAATCTCCTCATCTACTTTTACCATTTATGTTCCAACAAGATGAAACTCTTATCTTCCTATGTATGCTCCAATGCTGATCCATGTCTATCCCTGCTTCTTTTCACTATTACTTCACTATTTTTATTTTGGGTATCTTTTATAGTCTCCCCTTTTTCCTGAGTGTATGTGCATATTCTCCAGGATTCTATCCTGGCTTCACTTTTCATGGCTCATCTCTCTGATCCCAATGGGTTTCTGTCTATAAATACATCGTTCAAACTCTTGAACACAGAGTTATTTCCTAGAGTCTGGGCTATATAAAATGATTGCTTACTTGCTATCTCAAACTTTACATAGACAATACAGTCTTAAAGATTCACATACTCAGATTGGCCCATTCAATACTCATTCCTGTTTTGCTTTTTTTCCCCCACAGTGTTAAAAGATAAAACTTAGTTTTTTATTCAAAATTTCATTTTAGATTTATTTCATATTATCTGATGAGTGTTTTGCCTGCATGCATGTATGTGTGTATTATGTGTGTTCAGTGCCTATAGAAGAACAGGATGTTGGAGCCCCTGGAGCTGGATGGTTGTGGTTGTGAGCACCATATGGATGCTAAGACATGAAGGGTACTCGGTAAGAAGAAGACTCTTTTCTGCAGAGCCATATCTTTGACCCCAAAACCTCAATTCTTAAGAGGCCATGACATCTCCCATGTTATGTCATGCATAAGCTATTAGCCCAGAAAAACTGATGATATTATTCAAGGCAATTTTAAAGTCCCAAAAATCAAAGGTGCCAATGTAGTTACAAACCCAAGAGCTGGGTTCCAAATACAAAAGTTTTTTGTTTTGTTTTGTTTCTGTATATTTTAGAATCAATTCAGCTAATCTTTGTTCTGACTTCTTTGAAATCAGCATGACATATAGGGTATTATACTAAATTTTTTATCTGATTAAAGTTAGTGGTTATAAAGCAGGCTATCATACTAACAAAAGATTGGAACTGGATCACTGAAAACTCACTAAACACCTATGGTATTGAGTCAAGAATCAGGCTAATGTATTATTTCATAAAGACAATTTACATTTCTCTCATATGGCACTTAGATGTTTTGCCAGCCTAACACCAATGCTTTTATTACATATTAGTTAAAGGCATATTGAACAGTAATTGGGGTCATCTCAATGTAATGATTACAAAAAAAAAAAAAAAAAAGTCAGTGCAGGTTTGGGGATAGCATCTCTTAAGGAAAGCTGGGGGAGTGTATTGCAACCAGAGTTCTGGTGGGAAGTGTTATGATAAACCACACCACGGATGCCATCTGGAGTGCTCTGAAACCATAGAAACAAGTTAGAGTTACTGCTTATGTTTGTATTAAGCTAAGACCTCACTTTGTGAACTCAATTCAATTCACGTTGTGAATACAAAGTGTTCACACCACCAAACATGGTTGAGAGTTGTCACTGGCCACAAAATAGATTCAGGTACTTCTGCCCTGTCTAAGTGTATCTGTGAATGCTTAGTTACTTTAACAGTTATACAATCAAATTCCTAACTCAACAATGTTGAGAAAGCGACTTTAGTTTTCTTACTGGTGATTAAACTTGGAGGTGACTGTCAGATGAAAAGAAATAACATTGTGAAGCTGGCCTGCATGATGGTCACTAACACCTTCACTATAAAACAAAATCCTCCATGAACGAGCACAAAAAATCACCCAGGCCTTTTTGTTTGACTATGGATGACACATACAATTCAGAGTGCTTCACAGCAAGATGAAAAACAGCCATCTTTGACACACTGACTAGGAGTAGCACGTTGACATTAAATATATGTTAGCTAGAAATAAAAAAAAAAAAAAAGATAGAATCTTCTGGGCTTTTAGGAACCTCAGATGAAAGAAGCTGTTTCTTCCAGCTGAGAACTAGTCTTAAAAACATAAAAGTTTGGGGGATAACGAAATAGAGAAGCTTTTATTTGACAGTGTTTGATAGATCTATATAAAACGATTCCCTAAATTAAACAGAGCTAAAGAGGATGGGTTTCCAGTGTGTGGAAAATTTTGTTTGTTAAGATAGAATAGTGCTTATACTTCAGATTTCTGCAGATGGCTCTTATGTGGGTATTAGAAATTAGACATAATCAAATGCCTTCCGTTCAGTTGTCTTAATAACAGTCACTGGTGGGCAGCCCTTAGGCTCTAGTCCTGTTCTCAGATTTTTATTTATTTATTTATGTTCATTTACAGTTTCTGTAAAACTGTGTTGAACCCAGATGTCTTTTATTTTGTAACTGGTCCTTCTAACCAAACTTACTCTCTGATTTCTTTAGCTTGATATTTCTAAAGTGTTTATTTATTTATGTTTTCTATATCATTACAACATCCATTTGATGCCATTTTTCTCTATCATCATGGTTGACCTCAATTTTACAAGCTGTTAACTGTTTTTCTAGATTATTAAGAATGAGTCTTTTGCTAGACATGGTGGTTCATACCTGAGAATGTCAACAGTGGAGAAGCAGAGACAGGCAGATCCTCTGCCTTCCAGGATAGTCAGAGCTACATGGTGAGACCCTGTATCATAACAGAGGAAATTCATATCCTGTTAAATTTATTATACTAATAATTTGCTCTCCCCATTTTTTTTTTAATATGGCTACCACCACAACGAGATAGTATATAGTTGTCTTAGTCAGGGTTTCCATTGCTGTGATGCAACACCATGACCAAAATGCAAGTTGGGGAGGAAAAGCTTATTTGGCTTACCCTTCTACATCACTGTTCATCTCTGAAGTAAGCTGGAGCAGGAGCTGATGCAGAGGCCATGGAGAAGTGCTGCTGACTGGCTTGCTCCTCATAGCTTGCTCATCCTGCTTTCTTATAGAATCCAGGACCACCAGGCCAGAGATGGCACCACCCACAGTGACTGGGCCCTCCCTCATCAATCAGAAACTAAAAAAATGCCATATAGGCTTGCCTATAGCTTGATCTTTTGGAGGCATTTTCATAAATGAGTTTCCTTCTGTCAGATTAATTTAGTATGTGTCCACTTGACATAAAACTGCCCAGCACAATAGTGAAAACACAGACTGTTGACAAAACTCAAAGGGATTTAATTTCTAGTTATTCCCCACTGCTGTAGAATTGGTAAGGTAGCTGAATTCCTATTAATAAACAGTCTCTCCTCTGAATCTTCCAGGGCCCTATGAGACACCCCCCCCCCACGAAAAAAAAAGTCAGAGCAAGAAAGGTTTCATGCTTGGGCTGAGCATGATGGTGGCATGCCTATAATCTTAGTACTCTGAAAATTGATGCAACAGGAGTCTGAGTTCTGGGCTAGCTTGGGATACACAGTGAGACCCTGTCTTATTCTCTCTTCTTCCAAAAAAAAAAAATTAAGTAAAGAAGGTGGCACATATCTACAATTTCAGAACTTTAAAGTTGGAGGCAGGAGGATCAGGAATTCAAGGCCATCTTCAGCTACATAGTGAATCTTAGCCCAGCCATGGGACAGGAGACCCTGTCTCAACACAATAAAATATCTACATGATTTGAATATAGATGGAGAGTATCAAATCTAGGACCAACAGCTAAGTGCTCTGGCTATAGACTTAGTGTTCTTTTCACAAAATCACAGCTAAAGATTAAACAAACCTAAGGCTAAGAGTGAAGCAACATTTATAAGAGAGAAGTGATAATGAGCTCAAGATGTGGCTCAATGAATGGTTAAGAAGACACACTTACCTCGCAAAGGACCCATGTTTGAATCCCAACAACCACCTGTTACTCTATCTCTAGGGGATCTGATACCTCCAAGGTCATCCGGACTCATGTGCACATACTCACACATGTACATATAATTAAAAGTAATATGTCTTTGAGGTAGGAGGAAAGCATGTGCAGGAAGACAGGTCCTACCGCAAGAAAGTAGAATCTGCACATAGTCATGATATTTCTTAGCCGAGGAACCTGACATAAATTACTGCGCTTCCCTGCATTTCATTTGAAAAGAATTATGGTGGAGATCTGGTACTCAGCATGGTCTTTGATTGATTCTAGCATCCTCTGATTCTGTAGCCAAGAATTGCTTATGCAGATTGAGTACAACTCATGCCTTATACAAATTGCAATGCTTCCCCAGGGTCTACCAAAGAGATGACTGTGTGTGATCTTTGATTCTATTTTAGACTCCTCACTCACCCGACGTGAACGCATATAAACATGTCAGCAGATAGCAGATGGCTTGGAAATCAACTTAACTTTATAATAATCAAAGTCATGAGCTTGTCAATTGCAGAATAATTTTACTCTAGAGCTAGAAAAATCATTCGTTGATGAACTGACCTTGTGGTGATTCTTCTAGGACTCATTTAAAATAGTATACAAATACCGTGCTAAAGACGTTAGGAAGCCTGTCTGTTACGCCCTTGAATGGCAGCCTTCCACAATTAACTGTCCTAATACTGCTTTCCCTTTATTATCCTGGTGATGTGTGTGATATTTGCTGCCTCAACAGTATACAGGCTATTTTTTTCCTAAGCAGTGTGTCAGCAGTTTGAGAAAATTGCCATCAGAGAAAACCAGCTACTTTGATTGAAGCTTCGAGTTGAAAACTCAGCTCCACACAGTCAGGAAAAAAAAGTAACACACAAAGACTCAAACCTCAGGACAAGAAACTGGTTTAGGTCATAAAGCATAAAGGTGGCATTTGTGGGGGAAATTGACAGTAGCACATTGTGAATAAATTTACACTCTAGCTGAGTAGAAAATAGTAGTTGTGGAAACATATAGAAAATTACAATAAAGGGATGGAAATGATTGGAGAAAGTTTACTTGAGCATATGATATAGTGGTCCTTGCCTTCATTCTTAGAAGATAAATGCTGGAACCCAAGTTCTCAGGGGAATGGCGTGAGCCCTCAGAGGGTGATGGAACTCTGATCTAGGCCTCTTTGTAAGGTCTAGAAACTCAATTCACATGAATTAAATAATATAGAGTTTACCGGTGTATATCTTTGGGGAATCCAAAGGGTAGGCTGGGCCTTTGACCGGCACCAGGTTGTCTCCATACTGTAGTTGGATTTTTGTTGGGTCTGCCAGCTCTCCATTAATGGTATGGAGACATTATTAATTATGAAATTTCAGTTGATATCTTAGGCTTGTTTTTAGCTAGCTCTTATAACTTAAATTAACTCATTTCTATTAATCTATGTGAGGCTTGTATACCTCATCTACATACTGTCCATCCTGCTTTTCTGCTCCCTCCGTGGCTCTTCAGATTCCTTCATCTTCTTCCCAGTGGTCCTCTGTGCCTGGAAATTCTGCCTAGCTATTGACTGTTCAGTTTTTTATTAAACTGATCCGAGTGACACTTTTTCACAGTCTAATCAAATATATTGCAACTCGACAGACTGAGCGATTTCACATTTTAGCCCTGCTTCTCTCTGGCATTCACTTCAGTCTGTTTGGAGACTCCTGGCACAGAGTAGGGAGGTCATTCCTAAGCAGCTCTTCGGGCCTATCTCTTTCCTCCCTGTCAAACAGAGAATACCTGGGGACGAGTCAGAATGGTTCTTTTTAGGTCACTAGCTCACTTCTGATCAATCATCATGCCAAGGAGATGGAATGTCCTTATTGGTGAGTCTGAATCTCTCATGGGTGAGTCAGAGTAGTCATGACTATCTATCAGGATCACTAGCTAAAGGGACAGTAAGTTTTCTAGGTTTAGGCAGACAAAAATATAAGTCTACTTGAATCTCTTCCTGAAATTAAAAATAATATCTTGACATTTAACATTGAATCAAAAGTTAGGAAACTAAAAGCAGAGGTGGATCATCAACAAAAATTTTAAGTGCTATTTTCTGAAATTGTTATTTTAAAATTAGAAAACAAATAATCAACACTGGATAAAACTTAAATCAGAATAAGACCTATACTTTGGATTAACTTGGATAAAACCTTGTACTGATTTCACATTTCCCCTGTAAACTCACTATTAAAGTATGCATTGTTAAATACAAATTTATAAATGTAAAGTGACTGATAATTGAGATAAAAATTTGGATAATAATGAGTTAGACAATATTCTCCCAAGGGGCATTAACCATTCCTAATTATTATTTTCAGTTTCCACCCATTATAGACCTAATATGACCCATAAGATAGGATTAGCCTCTTTGTGAAACTGACTCTGATGCAAATGTCAATTCATAAGGAAGGGAGGGAGGCAGAATGGGTCAGAAAGGAAAACTAATCTGTATCGCGGTAAAAACCCGCCGTGAGATATGTTTTAAATGGGGTTTATTTTGTGAAAATCACTTACAAAACAGAGCCGGTTTTAATAGAAAATGAAAGGATAAGGTTGCAGCGCGCCGGAGCCTTTCTAAGGAAGATTCCTCATCCCCACACCGTACGTCCGAACTCCCGCGCAGCTGGGCCGAACTGCGCACCCGGTCGGGAACTCTCACGAGAGAATGACGACTTCCTGTCCTGGTCCTCTCCCTCGAAGGTCTACTTCCGGAATCCTTTCCAGTTAATCACGCCCCGCTCGTCTCCAGTCCTATGACGCGATCGTTCACATGTATAGTTCCTGATTTCCCGCTACAAATCTGTCATGGTTTTTCAGCGGGGTCAGAGCATCCTACAGATGCTTCACAGACAGCATGGCAATCAGAGTCATCCAAAACTGAGGGAGGCTGGTGAGAGTGAGAGAGAGGACAAAAATATGCTCCTTTGACTGCAGCTATCTCCTGAGCAGGGAGGGCCTCAGCTGCATCTCCTTGGTAGACAGCACTGCTGGTATCCGGCTTTGGGCCTCAGAGCTGCAGTGGTATCCAGGGGCACAGAGGCATTCCCTAGGACTGCTTCCTCAAAGACTTCTTAAGGCTCTAGCCAGATGTCAGGTCTATTTTCACTATGGTTTCCAGGCAGGAACAGTCTCTTTGGCCAGAGAACCTTTCAGATGTTTTCATTGTCAGAATAAATGAGAGCACAAAGTGGCTGGACCAAGAATATTAATCTCTCTTAGAGGAGGCAGCTATCCAAGACAACACAGAGTGAGATAATTCTGGAGAGACAGAACACGGAGGGAGCCTTACAGTCATCCCAGGGACAATAAGCAAAGGCCTATTTGTGCAGAGTCTTGAAGAAAGATTTAAATATCTCAGTCTAGAAAAAACTTGACAACTGTTTGGGGCAGACAGAAGACACTGTACCCAGAGTTCATCCCTTGTCCAAATTACTTGGCATCAACAGACCTTTAGTGAGCAGGGCCTGGGATGGTTTTAATATTATGCTTTATTTACAATATCTATTAGTACTCCAATGCTGTATTTTGTTTCTCCATGAAAATCTTTTCAGGAGACTGTGTTAGGTCAAAAAAGGAGATAGTCAATAGATGTTGTTAGCTTTTCTTTAGAGCACCTGGCTTGCATCCATTCTCCTGTTCTCTCTCTCTGTCAGCTGTTCCACTGTCAGCCAAATATGCCCTATGCTAAGTCCTAACCCTAGTGCCTTGCGAGGTAACAGCCCTGTTCCCATGATTATCAGACACCGCCCAGCTTTGTCCTCTGTACTAACTTCACTGAAGACTGAAGTTAATATTAGAGTTTAAATGATGGGTCATTGTGACCTGTGGAAATTACAACATAGCAGCAGAAGAAAGCTATTTCTAAGAGTGATTTTTCTGCATAATTCAAAGGAAAATCATGGTGTAAGACACTGAGTATGCTGGAGCTCATAACTTGGTGGTTGCCACTGACCCTTTTCCTGTGTTTCTTCATGACAGCATTGCTTCTATGATTTTCTGTGGTGGTTCCTCATGTACTTATTTTTATGATAATACCTACTCATGAGTGCTGGTATTCCCTCTGGGATTCATTCAGTTCTCAGCAGTATCTTGCACCAAATCCCCCCCTCTCCCCCGCCATGTGTTGTAGTGTGTATATGCACATGTGAGCAGATGGTACTACCCATGATGGGACATAGAGTGGCCAGAGGAAGATTATGGGGTGTTCTTCTATCCATTTACATATTGTTGTTGTTGCTAATATTATTAGAGAAAGGTTATCTTATTGAACCAGAGGATCACTGCTTTATCATGTTGACTGGCTAGTGAGCCCCCAGGATCTACCCATTCTCACCCAGATCAGCTGGGGTAACAGGTAAGTGTGGCCATGTCCAGCTTTTAAATGGGTGTTGGGGATTTGAACTTAGGTCCTCTTCTTTTCTTATGAAGTGTTCTTACTCACTGAGCCATCTGCCTCGCTTCTGAGAATGACATTAGTTGTACTAAGGCAGAAGAGTCTTTGGGAGATGTTGGTGTTCTAAGTTCTTTAAAGGTCTCAGTGTGACTATGCAAGACAAAGACCTTGGTATCTCAGCACTCTGACAACCTGACCAGACATTGCAGACTGATCCTATTTAAGGCTTCTCCCTTAATGTGAGCCATGGACTTCTTTACTCTTATAATGGTTTAACAAATATTTAATTTAATACCACCCTCTAACTCCCATAAAAAAGAAGAAAAACCTCAAATGTACTTTTCAAGGACAAACTAAACTCTTAAGAAAGAAAAAAAAATGTTCTCTCATTGTCTCATAATCTACATTCAAATTCTTTTACAGAGGTATAACTGATAACATAACCAGAGTGTTTCCATTTGGTGTGGCTCTCCCACTGCATTTTGAATTGTGCAGATTTGGGTCTCCTGACATAAGAAGCTGAAAAGTTCCTGGGAATTTCCTTTTAGTCAACATTACTACATCTATTTTGTGACAAAATACAACTTGAAGTTACCTTTTAAAAGAAATTTTAGTGTTATTCTAGAATAGCTGTTGGGAAATTAAAGGAGAAATATGGCCACTTACATTCCTATACGTGCTGTAATTTTTTTGCATATTTAGGGTTTGTTAAAGTTTGTTCAGCTATTTTCTACAGATTCATCGATTCCTCCACAAAGTCGGCCACATGGTGAGACAAACAGATGCCTAAACCAAATGGACCTTATTATAGTATTACCAGATAGGCAACTCTGTTACACAATCATATCCAATTGTTTTATGCTGCTTTAAAAATAAAGAAGCAGCCTATAAAATTTATGTAATACACACTGCTTATTTGAAATCAGCTTTGGAACTTTATTGAATTGTTTACTTTATTATTAGGTGTCTTTTTGTTTCTGAAGTACTTATCTACAGCAAAGCACAGTAAGTACCATGTGGGAAGATGATGTTGAACAAGAATGTGAGAGGAGGGACCTGCTTTGGGGGTGGGCACACAGGGAGGACTTTTTAGGAAATATGATTCCAAGGCACAGAGACAAATGAAGTTTGTTGTGTAACTAAGGTAGTGAGGCTGGATGAAAATTAATCAAGTGAAGACATATTACAAAGAATAAAATAGATATTTTTAAAGGTTGGGAATGCATACACACACACACACATGCACATGGAAAGTTATGACATCAGAGAATGCATAAACATTTGGTTTAGACAGCAGGCTAGGTAGTGGTGGCATTTATCATAGGCAGTAAGACAGAAAAAATAGGGATAGAGTTGTAGTAACATGGTGAAGGGTATTGTATGCCCAAGCCCTTGAGTTAAATTTCCAACAGTAAAAAAAAAATACAATAAAGTAAGTTTTAGGAAATTAAGAAAGATGTAATCTTGGAATATTTAGGCCATGTTAGCTAATTTTCAGTAAGGGGGCTGGAGAGGTAGCTCCATGGTTAAGAGCACTGACTACTCTTCCAGAGGACCCAAGTTCAATTCCCAGCACTCATTTGGCAGCTCACAATTGTCTGTAATTCCAGTTTCAATGGATCCAACACCCATGGCAAAACATCAATGCACATAAAATAAAAACAAATAAGTTAAAATCCTAAGTAAGTAATTGAATGTAAAAGTTCGGAGTGAAAAAAGTGGGAGACTCTGGACTGGGATATGGGTTTTGAGTCATCTGTCAGTGCAGGCATGTAATTAAAAGAGATGATTTATAAAAACAGACTAGAATGGAAACAGAGATGAAGTGAAAATCTTGAAAAATATTTCCAGTTATGAGATAAACAGAGGCAGAACAACGCATGGGGATTCATATTAGAGATTAATGTTAGAAGGAAACCTGTCTTCAGAATTACTTCAGAACTTTTTACTTTTGCTATTTGCTATTTTGCTACAGACTGGAACAGTGTGTAGTTTGTATTAATACACTTGCATTTTAAAATTTTTTAAATATTTATTTTTATTTTATGTGAATTGGTGTTTTACCTGCATGTATAACTGTGTAAGGGTGTCAGATCTTGGAATTACAGACAGTTGTTAGCTGCCATGTGGTTGCTGGGAATCAAACTCAGGTCCTCCGGAAGAACAGTCAGTGCTCTTAACTGCTGAGCCATCTCTCCAGCCCTGCGTTTTGAATTTTTTTTTTATTGAAAATAATCTTTTCTCATCCTGCTTAGAGTTTCTCCTCCTCTGTTCCTCCCAGTCCTCTCCCTTGCTGCTTCATTCCCTTTTGTCTCTCATTAGAGAAGAGCATCCTTCTAAGAGCAAACAACCAAACATGACAGCAGAAAATATAGTAAGATGAAGCAAAAGCTGTCACTTTGAAGCTGAACAAGGCAACCCAACAGTCTTACAAACTTACAATAGTCTAGGTTAGGGATTTTTTTTTTCCTATGATTTGTTGAAAATATTTTTTTCTATGCCATCTACCTGGTTTCTTCTTCTTCCTCTATTTCTGTTATTCTTGAATTTAGCCTTTTTAGAGTGTCCCAGAGTTCCTGTATGTTTTTTTTTTTTGCTATGACGTTTTAGATTTATTATTTTCTTTGACCAATATATCCATTTCTTTTATCACATGTTAGATGTCCAAGATTCTCTCTTTCATCTCTTGAATTTTGTTTGTGAAGCTTGCCTCTGCAGTTCCTGTTCAAGTGCCTAAATTATTCATCTCCAGAATTTCCTCACTTTGGATTTTCTTTATTGAGTCTAGTTTCATTTTCACGTCAGTTTTTGTTCTTTTTTGTTTCCTTTCACTGCTTATGTTTTCTTGGATTTTCTTAAGGGATTTATTCATTTCCTCTTTAAAGACCTCTATCATCTTCATATATGATTGGTTGTGGTTTTGCTGGTGTCTAGGCATCTGGGTTTGGGATGGGTATAGGTCTGAGTGCTGATTTCTTGATTGGTCTCTGTTGGGTAGATGTTTTGTTCAGCAGCTCTGTTAGCTGTGTGTTACCTGTTTTCCTGGCCTGCTCAGCTCGTAGATTATTTGAAGGATGCCTGCTGGTACGAGAGACTGAGATACTGGGATGTGGTTGAGGAAGGGAGGTTATAGAGAAGATCTTTGTTATCCATTGGGAATGGAATCAGAGAGGAAGGGGAGACTGTAGCTGATTTTCTGCTACAGACCTGGGGGTGAGGTTGCGGGGGATTGGAACTAGGGAAGCAAAAGGAAAAGATGTGGTCTGCCTACTTCAGCCTACTTCTGATATCTATTTTTACATTTGAGACAGGGTCTCATTATGTAGTTTTGGCTAGCTTAGACTAGGCTAGTTTCAAGTGACCCTCCTGTATCTGCCCTCTGAGTGGAGTTTATCCATGTGTGCCACCTCCCTCTCGAGTATGTTTTTATTCTTGTCTCTAACTAAATAAGTGTGATCATATGCTAGAAGCAAATGACTTTAATTTTTATTGTTGAATAATACAAACAGAAAGTAAAATATGAAAATGGTATTTCCATGTAGATAGCAATAAGATGACATGAAGTCTAAATTTATGATGTTTAATTTGAGATACCTTGCCAAAACACAATTGATTGACAGGATAAATATTAAAGCCACTAATGGGATGCCTTATTCTATAAAGTAAGATAGAGGATTATAGGGCAAAGATCATTTTCTTTATTACTCTGTGAAGGAAGGAGAAACAGGTAAATAAATGAGGGTGTGTACCCTCCAGGGAGACTGAAAGAAGGCTAGGTAACCACCCTCCTGGAGTCCACAAGCCCAGGAGAGAATTAACCATAGAAAACAATCAGGACAAAGTCCTGTGGAACCAGAGAAGGGCAAAGAAAGAAATAAAAAAGAAAGAAAGAAAAGAGTGAACTTTAAAATGAGATTTCCAGCAACCCCCTGCAATCCCTTTACAGTCCACAAGCCAGGACATGAACTCCATTTCTTTTTTCCTAAGGTTGTCAACATGAGTTACCTAGGGAAGTTTTTTGACATTTGGTGGTGGTGAATATTTCTTTTAAAAAAATTGTTTTTTAATTTAAAAGGATTTATTTAGCAACAATGGAACACTTTAGAATTAGTTTCACAGTGTTTTCAAATTTCTGGCATGTTATTTTTTTCTTATTTTTATTTTTTTGAGATTCAGGGACAATAACTCAATATTACCAGGAATTCTCAGAATTTTCAAAGTTATGATGTTTTTGTAATTAGTTTTTTTATTTTATGTGCACTAATTTACCTGCATGTATCTGTATGATGGTGTTAAATCCCCTGAAACTGGACTCACAGGCAGAGCTGCCTGTGGGGGCTGAGAGTTGAACCCCAGTCCTCCAAAAGAGCAGCAATGCTCTTAACCACTGAACCCTCTCTTCAGCCCACACAGATTATGATTATTTTAAACATACTTTTAACAATAAATATATCTTTGGTAAAATTTCCCCTTGCAGCCAGCTTTGCTAAATCCTTTTCTAAAGGAAAGGGCTTTGTGCACACTCCTGGCATCTCAGCCCTTAGACTCCAAAAGCACCAAGTAGAAATTTGACAAGAAAATGGAAAAGAAGGATATGCACAGGCCTTAAAATAAAAAGAAAAGGAAACAGATTTATCGCAACCTTGCAGGACATAGAGCTTTATTTGTTATTGGGCTAACTGCCTTTCTCATGTCCATGCCTCCTGGACCACTGGAATTTCCTCTGACTTTGATTTCTCTTTTCCTGTGTTTTCCCTTTGTGTCGTTTCCTTTTTCTGGCTATTTTGAGTAACTGGTAAAAGTAGACAATTACAGTCCAGTGGATTCCTGGGTTTAAGGTTTCCTGGCTGAGAAAGTAAAATAAATCAGGGCACGCCAACATAAGATTACTGATATTCTTTTGTTAACACAGAGAGACACAAAAAATAAAAAACTCTGACTATAGTTAGATACAAAATCTACTCTGTTGCAGATATTTCTCATGATTCTTCTTAGGCTGGTGAAAAGTTTATTTCTGGTGGATCCAAACCTGGAGAGTGACGTTCTGAAATAACCAGTCCAGAGGGTCTAGCTTCAGGTTATAAACACGGTTTTCTATGTCCTTTGTTTTATAGCTGTAAAAATGTACATTTTATTAAAGAAAATTGGGACTGTGTTTAGGATGAGGTCTGTATCTGCTTTTATTTTTTTCACCTCCACCCACAGTTACAGCCTTTCCCCGCTACCTCATGGATCTCCCATTCAGTGGCCTCTGAATTGTTGGGTTCCTCTGTTAAAGAATTGTTGGATTCTTTAACATTACAGAATCCCTTCTGAGTTTTATTTTATTTATTTATTTATTTATTTATTTATTTATTTATTTATTTATTTATTTATTTTTGCTTTTTGCCTTTAAGCCCAATTCAAAAACAAAATCCCAGGTGGAAAGTCTCATTGGAGGGACAATGACTTTCTGTGTGCTCTCATAAATATGTATAGGTTTCTTCTGAGGCACCCCTTATGATGCTGCTTGTTAATGTTTTATTTATATATTCTCTTCTAGAGGAGGCTACATGTTTCAGTGTTAATAATATTCATTCCTGAAGAGGTAAAATATGTTAATGGAATAAAATCACCTGAGTTATGAAATTACCATCTTTTAATAAAAATAACACCAGAGGCAAGAGTCTTCTTGCATATGTTAGTGTTAGCAAAGGAAAGTAATATGGAGATCGCCCGCCCCCGAAGTTGGTGTGAATTTTTAAGCTTTATTTTTACCTTTTATTCTACTCTTTGCTATCTCAACACCAGCACTTAGAAAAAATATGGCCTAGCCACTCAGTTATGTTTTTTAATATAATATGCCTTATCCCCAGTTTATTTTCCTGTCTATATGAATAATAAAGAAAATAATACCTGAACACACACACACACACACACACACACACACACACACATACACATGCATATACACTTCCATATACTCATGCACTGAAAAGCAAACAGTTATTATACCATGTATTTTCCTTTATGGAGGATCTCTTCACCTGCCAATAAATACAGCTTTATTTCATCATTCTTAATAGCTGCCTAGAAAGACTAGATGGCTGCATCTGACTTGTGTTTTTCTTTCCTGTCCAGTGTCGGTAATAAGTATTTGTGGAAGAGAGGACGAAACATTTTTTCAGTGCTTTGACCTGAGGCTGATTTGAGACTCTAATGAGTCCAGCGGCCTTCGACTTCCCAGAGCAAAACACGAAGGGAAACAAACCCAAGGGGAGAGGTAGCAGTGGGGTGACTCATTTTGTTTTTGTCGTTGATTCCTTCTTATCATAAAGTCAAAAACAGTGGCTGCATAAAAAAGAAAAGAAGATGTGGTTGGACAAAACATCATCATCATTTCCTTACTAAAAGGACCCTGCAACAACATATAATTATGAAAGCTGTTTTGGGTACCCAGATTACACACTTGTGACGCAGGCACAGTGATTACCTCAACACAAACATTACCTTCACTGAGGTTTTCAGATTCTGACATCATGTTATGAAACAAAGTAATTGAGAAGAATAATAAACTGATTTGGGAAATTCTTTAAATACTGAGATGAAACATTCAGTGGCTGATGAGAGACATGCATGGGGGGAGATTTAGCCCTAAGAGTGCCCAAGACTGGTTACTGCGGTTAGGAGCCACACCTGTCAACACCAGAGTAGAAGCAGAGAAGGCTACCTCTAAACGTCTCTAAAGACTCCCCTTGCACTTCCCCACCCCACAGTCTTTCTCCTTATACACCTGACTGATGAACTCAATAGAAGGAGGATATGAAGCTGTTATGGCCCCTCTCCCAAGTTTCTGTCTATTATAGTAGACCTGCCATAGCCTAATGGAACTAACAACTACTATCTTTGTGGCTAAGCCATTGTTCTGAGTAGAAAGAATGGGTATTTACCTTCTCCCACAACAAGGTTTAGGAAATCGCTATGGGACTTAGCAGGAGTTGCATAGTCAAAACCCAGGGTCACCTTTCCTTGTGACAGAGCCCTGACTTGAATGTTCACTTCACCTGCTGTGACTCAAGAGTACAATCCTGATGAGCTTTGATAATGTTTTCTTTTGTTGGAATTGATTTAGGGTCAGTATATAACAAAAAGTGACCCAGGAATGAAGCAATGTAATGTCTTTTCGTATATAGGATGTTGTGGTACCCAGTGTGATGGCAAGACTGAGGCTACTTTGTGACATGAAGAGATTCAACCCAAGTGTTAAGAATGACAGGAATAGGAAAATAGAAAATTAAGTTTCATTGAAGAGTTTGCTAAGCCACTATAATGACATGTGTGGGATGTTTCTGCCTCTGGACTCCCTTACCTAAGACAGTAAATTGCTCTATTTGTTGAGGCTGGGTTTCTTCATGCTTAGTTGTCAGGACACCCATATTGCTAGCCTTAATCAGAAAGTTCTAATGATTTCCTTCAACTGATTCTCCCAAATCAAATTTCAAGGGATACTTACATTCTTTACTATTTATAAATTTTTAATAACAGTATTCCACCCATTGAAAATAATCTTATATTTTCCTTATTTTTGTAGTGGAGATGCATACATTCGCTAAATCTATTTGAAATCCTATCACCTGAAACAGATTTCCAACAGTTTATCAGTCAAAATAATTTCCTGCAATCAACTCATTAATACTTTTGCTCCAGATAGGGAGTCTGCTTTCATTCTTCTTGGCTTTGTTCTGCATGTATGTATTGTCAACAATCTCCTACAATGTTTAAAACAATTTTAAGGCAGGAATGAAATAATTTTGCTCTGATTTTCATATGATTATCCCTTTCTCAGCCCCTAGTACTTTTCTTTGTAGCAGGTGCTTGACAATTGGCCATGTGTAAAATTAAAGGTTTGGAGAAAATGACATGGAACATCATTCAGATTCTAAGGTACAGTAATGAGGTCTAAATTGAAAGGAAACCAGAGTTCTCAGGGACATGTAAACATTGGAGAGTTGAGGAAAATTGTGAATGTGTGTATTTGGTGAAATACAAATGCTGTGAACTTAAAAAAAAAAAAAACCAGTGTTTTAAAAACTATACTTCAATTTTGGAAACTTTCTTCATGATATTTGATTTCTGATGATTATTCAGGATAGTTCATTGCAAATGCAGAATCCAGCTGCTGTTTGGGAGGAGTGTGCTGAAATTAAAATCTCATACTAGGTGGCCAATCACAAATCTTTCATAGTTCTGCCAATATTTGGAGATGTTTTGGCAGAGTTTTCTATCCCTGTTTTAAATGTTGAATGTCCCTGATATTTTGACCTCAGTGAAGGATTTGTTTTGCTTGAGGGAAACACTCCAGTGAGCTATTTTTGCACTCACATTGACATTTAGACTTGGAAATACTTTATTTCCATGATGCTTTCCCCCAGATAAGTATGCAATGCAAATAAAACAATCTATTTGGTCAAATTTTAATTGTCTGTTGATGTGATCTTTCAGGGGATTCCCTTATTATGGGCTTTTTCTTACTATAGATTAATTTATGGATAAATAAATTAATACAAAATAAGGAAGGAAAGTTTGAGAATTCATATTTACTCCTTGATGATTTACTTCATGTTTTTATTTCTTTTGTTTATGAACATATGAAGAACACTTACAAAACTAGTCACTGTTTTGCTCTAACTTAATGATGGCTCAAATCTGTGATTGTCTTTCCACTATTGCCTCAATTAGGTCTGCTTGGCTCACGTGAGGGAAGGCAGCAAGGAACACAGTGGCTTCTGAGACGTTTCCATGGGAGTGATGGAGTGGAGATAGGCATCTGGGCGGTGACAGCAGAAAAAAGGAAACACTTTTTTTTCATATTCCTGTGCCTTTGCTTGTGTTATTACTTCTCTCTGGGAACATCCTCATTTCTCTCCCCATCTCCTACCTTTCCCTCCAAATTTTAAGGAATCTAAACATTCCTTAAAGGCTTCCTTTCCCTAAAGTTTTTTTCTGACTCTACTGCCCATCAGAAAAAGTTTACTAACCTGTCCTGAATGCTCGAGTTATAAATGATAAAATATACAAAGTTTCTATAAAGAATACTTCAATGCATATTTTTATAATTATATTTTTATTTTCTTTAAGGCAGGAACTAATTTTTTAAAAATAATCTTATACTCTTTGAGTTCAACAGTTTATTTCATTATATTTCATTCAATATATATTAATTGTATGTGTAAATGACATATATTGGTGTTGAAAGGGGAGTAGAATGGTGAGTTCAGAGATTAAATCACAGGAAAAGAACTTCTGAGCCATTCCTGGTAGATGACTGCACTAGTTGTTACCTCCTGGTAACTACTTCATCAAAAGCCATCATTCCCACCAGGGCGTGGAACACTGTGATGACGAGTGTCCCTTCCCTGGTTGGCTTCAGAATCCTGCTATTAGTATTCTCCTGGGCTTAACTTCTCTGCCCCCAACTTAATACCATGTAATCTCATAGAAGAAATGAACAATGTATAATTCCTTGGAGAAGGCTGCAGATTTGTTTCTAAATGTCTTTGTTATTCACAGGATTCTAGGCACTAAGCTAACCCACACAGGATTTTAATTTACAAAATCTGCCCACACCACTTCAAAATACCCAAAGGAAAAAAATCCAGAAAGCAGTTGACTTGTGTTCTACACTTTAGTTCCCGTCATATTTATTGGTAATGAAAGAAGGTTCAGCAGGCTATCTATCTCTCCTTTGCTCAGGCAGGAATTTGAGAATATAGGAAAAGGTGTGGCTTTTGGCATCACCTGAACCAGTCCTGGTCTTCTTTTCTTCATTCTGACTTGGGGAGATTCACTCTACACCTCAAGAACATCAATTCCCTTATCAAAAATGACTGAGATGATGAATGTGGAAATGAATCAGAGACCCAGAGCATAGAAAAAAACAAAGGCTCTCCTACTATTTCTTTCACATAGTTCAGAATCCTATAAATGATCGCCTCCAGCACACAAGACATTTTCATGAGTGCATTATTCATATACAGAGAGCAGGTCTGTACTTTAACTGATAAGAATTTCCCATGAAACATAATCAAAATACTTGATAGAGAAGCGGGGCTGATAAGACAGGACCATAGCTGCCACCACTGTAGTCCCCACTCTTCAGCTTTGCTCACATTACATGGGTCGTGGTACATCTATGCTTAAAGGACGCCAGCAGCAGTAGAAATTGTACAAGTCTGAAAAAAAAAGCTCAAAATGAAAGCCAATTCTTGATACTTATTTACTAACTGATGAAAGTTCCTGTGATAGATGATAATGGCCTGCCTCCCTCTCATGCCATAATATCCAAGTCTTGGCCCCAGAATGTGTGAATTTTCGGCTTTATGTGACAAGAGGCTTTGTATTATAAAGTTGACTAAATGAAGGATCCTGAGAAGGATGGTACCCTGGATTATTCAGGTGGATTCATTGTCATTACTAAGGCCCTTATAAGACAGAAGAATAAGAGTCAGGAGATGGGATGCTGTACAGACGGTATTAAATGATATGCTTTGATGAGAGAAATGACCACAAGCCCCCAAATACAGTTACTTCTAGAAGCTAAAACAGGCAAAACAATAGCTTCTTTCCTAAAGAATCCAGCAGAAGCATAACTCTGCCAACTAATGTTTTAAGCTACTAGGTTTATGGGTATTACTAATAACTCCAACTAAAAATGATCACATCAGAAGCTTTAGTTTTTAATGTTTAAAATAATACTATAATACTACATAGTATTATAATATTATAATATATATTATAATATATATTACATGTAATATATAATATAATATATAGTATTATAATATTATAATACTATAATGAATATCTGTGGTGTGAGGCAATGTTTTTTGGCATGACACTAGTAATACTTTAAAAAATGTCCTTGCCATTAGAGTTTCTAATGAGGAAATGAAGCAAGAAAAAAGCTTTAAATAACATAAAACTGTGACGAAATGAAGCAGATGAAGAGGCCAAAGAGTATGATGAGAGGCCGTGTAATGCATGGGGATGTCAAACTTCAGTGTTTGAGTGGAAACTTGTATGAAGAGGCAGCTGGCAGAAGATCTTCTGGGAGCTCCTTTCACAGAGAGAGGACACGTCAGTCATGTGGAGGACAGGATATGACCAACAAGGGCCAGGAGCCTGGACTATTGCAGATGAAGGAACTAGAGCTCTAGCTGATCTTCAGAACTCCATTGTGAGGAGTCTGGATTTTCTTCAAAATATAGCAGGAGGCTGTAAAAGCAAGAATCAGAGAAATGTCTCAACTAACGTTGTATTTGAGGAATAATTCTAACTATAGTATCACTTCACATCTATGCAGTAGGAAGGCAGATCTTAAGTGTTTCACCAGAACAATACCCATGTGAGGCTGTGGATGTATTAGCTAGCTTGACTACGGTCATCATTTCATAGTGTAAACATATATCAGAACACTAAGTTGTGTGGTGTATATGTACACACACACACACACACACATGACAATTTTGGGTTTGGGATCAGAGTTAAGGTTGGATCTGAGGCCATTTTCAGATGATTCTGATATTGCAGCCAAGGGTGAAAGAAGCTTGCTCATGCATGGTGGAAGAAGCAAGCATAGACCCTTCATCAGGGGGTCAGGCTGAGAAGGAAAAGCCAGGAAGGAGCAGAAGGAAGGAGGTAGAAAACCTCAGTGGTGAGGGTTTGAAGTAAAGACCCCACACACATGCTCAGAATGAGGGTGTGAACACCTTTGCCACACAGCTCTCTCAGTATTGTCAGGTTATAGACAACAGGCATATTCAAAGATTGAGACTCATTAGGAAGCCCAGGATGAATGTTGTAATTTATATTACTGACTAATTAATTAAAATTTTGATTGCTCAGAAACAAGCCAGTATTAGAAAAGTCCAGTTAGCTTCTTTTTTCTTCTAGAATTTTCTTTTTCTTGTACCTGGGTGTTCCCTTAAAACCATGACTCTGCAGTCAGTGAAGGCCAACTAAAGAACAGAAAAGGCATTAAGTGGACTATTTTCTCATGCACAAAACAACTTTTGAAGGCCAACAGTCAGGGCTTAATGAGCAATGATGCTTTAATGCATTTAGAGAAAATACTGTTTACTGAACTTGCCTGTCAGTTCTGTACCATTCCATTACAATGACTTGACAATAAATTCCCATGCTGGCGCACAAACAATAAGATCAGAAACTTCATTATGTATTTATCCACTAAAGATTTGAGCAAGTGATTTCTAACCTTTTCCGTGTTACAACAGCCTCTATTTCTTTGATTTCCTTTTTGTTTTTGGTCATCTATGACACTCCACTCTTCTCATAAAGCCTAAAATGGCAGAGTTTTACTAGTTTGAATTAAATGTAATTTTGTTTTGAACAGTTTCACATTTCTGAAGGTTCCTGGTTATAGATGCGGTATTGTAAGACCACACAAGGGAATAGCATGGTCAAAAGGAACAAGCAAGTACATAATGGTGCTGGTAATTCATTTCAACTTGAGAGCATTTCTGAGGACTTGGTGTCATTTAAAGTCACTTTGAAGCCTGACCTTTTGATGAGGTCTTCTGGAACATAGACTTTGGGGCAGAGCTATGCCAACATGACTGTCTACATTGAGCATCTCTTTTCTGTACTCAGAATCCATGGTAGGCTTCCGGTTCTTCTTCCAGCATCACCCACATTCTCTCTTTCCACTGCTGTCTGCATTCCCATGGTTTTTCTTGAAAATATTTTCCTCTTTTCTGCTTCAGACTCTTTGGAACAGATGTCCATCTGCCAAGATTACAAAAAGTGGTTGTAAGATTCGGCATCAAACCAATAGTTGAACTTTTTCATGGCTGTAGGAGCTGACCTGGGGCTCTTCAGAGAGGCCAGTACACCTAGAGACATTCTGCATGGTGCTATGGCATGAGACCCACTCCTTTCTCTGGGGGTCCAAAGCACACTGAAATGCAGGCATCACCATAGCCTTGTAATGGCACTGTTTGTGCCAGAAAGAACTGCCATAATAGCATAAGGCAGTTCTTCCTCTTCCAAGCAGAGAACAGTTTTTCTTGAAGCCTTTTCTAGTATGGAATTGAGCATATTTTAAGTAGTGAATATTGATAAATAATGTATTGATACATTCACCCACTGTAGTGCACCTACCTCACGCCCCACTTCCCTCCTAATTGGACTTTTTTGTAGTCTTTTTTTTTAATGACCAACTTTATCTAACATTTACTCCTTTGCCTCTCTCCCTCTGTATTTGTTTTGTAGATGGTAAAAGCAAATCTTCAGAGACTTAGTGGTTTAAAACAACACCTATGTGGTATTGTATAATTGACAAGGGATCAAGCTCTTAGCTTAATCTTCTTAGGTTTTACAACTGCATTGATTAGAATCATAGAGTTGGTAACAATATATTGTTTGAATCTGTAGGTTTACCCTGGTTTGGTTCTACAAGAACAGCAGAAGGGAAGGCTTACCCCTTTACTGAAGGCTTGATTAATTGGGTCAAGCATACTTGCGATTATGTCAAGCAGATTAGGAGTCTACATATCGCAGTGTATAACACCATTATGGGGGTTATCTTATCTTTGCCTGCCACCTTCAAAGGGAAGGCAAGTGTGTCAGAGGACAGAGAGCAATATAATTGCTCTGATTTTTCCTTCTCTACCCAAACTCCAGAATCTCCAGTTGTGTTTGGCCCTTTGCTTCAGGCTATCTACCTACCTACCTACCTACCTACCTACCTACCTATTTGTCTATCTATCTATCTATCTATCTATCTATCTATCTATCTATCTATCTATTTTTCTGTCTATCTATTTTTCTGTCTATCTATCCATCCATCCATCTTGTTAAGAAAAACACACAAACACATTGACTCATCTCCCATTAAACCACCAACTTTACCACCAACTTAACCACTAACTCTAGTTCATTTTGCAGAGCTTCCAGCAACAAGCCTATTTGGTCTCTTCTCCCTAAATGAGCACTTCTCTTTCATACCCATTTACTCCTCTGGTGCTGCCTTTTTGAGTGATAATTTAGAAGCAAGTGGCAGATGACTCCTCATGTACTTTCTTCTGCTTCTGTTGTTCCTCCTACATCTGTTTGTGCTCACACACGCTGCTTTCTCTGCTCTCATTCTGGATAAACTGTCTGCATGTTCACTGTTTCTTGCAGTTACCATTTTTTTTTATCATTTGCCATTCAGTTTCCCACTGTAATGAACTGTTCCTAATTTCATACAAACATACTTGTGTTCCTACATACATACTTGGTATAATTTTTCATCTTACATATATTCCTCTAGTGGCTCTACCCTATGGCGCCCTCATTCTGTCCTCATAGTGAGGTCTACCTACCCTTTTGTTCCTTCTTTATGACATCCATTTTAAGCAACTCAAAGTAGCCACAATTCCTTTACAGCAGTTCTTGTCAAAGTCATACTTGAATTTATTTTTGCCAAATCATATGGTCAGTCCTCATTACACACAAGCATTCTGAAACATAGCTGAGGACACATTCCTTGTATATGAAAGAGCCACCTATCATGGCCTTTCCTGTATTGTAATTTAACATGATATCCAATAGTAAAACACATAAAAAGAAGGCACATGGAAGTATATAAGCCTATACTATTTATGTGTTTGTGTACAACATATATACACACATATAGAAACGTGTTTATTATGCATATATTATAAATGAATAAAACACATATAAAAGAAACACATGAACTTGATTGCATCCAATGCTGGCAATCTGAGTGGCTGAGCAGCATATAATTTTGCATCTTCTGAGCTTTTTTGCTATTAGTTATTGGTCTACAGCCATGAAGAGACAGAATGGCCAACAGTTATATTAACAAATTACTCCGAGATTGAAGCATTCCACCCAGCAGCAAAACTCCTTAAGCAGAAAGGTAAACAACTCAAAAATTGCTTCAGGAAGTTCCTAAAACTGACCAGATTCACTGGGTTCCTCCCTTGCAAAGTAAATAAGCAAGCCAAACTGCTAAGAGTCATTCTTAGACAAACCAAGCTGCAAGAAGACTCTGAGACCACACCAGCTTCCCGGAAGAAGCTGAAACCAGCCAAGCTGCCTGGAAGAGGAGTCACTTGGAAACAACACTCTCCAACATGATGAGCTGCCTACAGGCTGTAACAGTGTGTTCCAGGTTCCCATTTTTGTTAGCTGTCACTTGTATTGGGGTGGGCTTTAGTGATGTAGCTGTCTTCCAGTCATTTTTCTGCTTTTACTAGTATACCCATACAACCAACCCATTGGTAAGTAACCCCAATACAACCTATTGGTTCACCAAACTGGACTTTGGTGGCGTTTGTATTTTGATCTGTCGTGAGTTCCTTATCTGGGTAAGTTGACATGTGTGTAGCATTTCCCTATGATGCCATGCAACCTGAGGCAACTCTTGTGAAAGAAAGTGTTTAATTGGGGTTTTCTTATAGTTTCAGAGGGGGTACTTGTCCTGGGGCTACTATGAAGAGACACCTTGACCATGGCAAATTTTATGGAGGAAAGTACTTAGTTGGGGTTTGATTATTTTCAGAGGTTTAGTCAGTTATCAGCATTGCAGGGAGCATGGTGGCATACAACACATGTGGTGCTGGAGAGGTAGCTGAGAGTCCTACATCTGGATCCATAGGCAGCAAGAGGGAGAGTGAGCCACAGACTTGGCTTGAACTTCTGAAACCTCAAAGCCTACCTCCAGTGACACATTTGTCCCAGTAAGGCCACACCTACTCCAAAAGGCCACATGTCCTAATCCTTTAAAATAATGCTACTCCCTATGTGCCTATGGGGGTCGTTTTTATTCAAATCACCACAAAAGTCCATGATTGTGATGGGAAGTAGACAGCATGGTATTGGAGTAGAAGCTGAGAGTTTTACATCCTGATTCACAGGCAGCAAGCAGAGGGAGACTGGGTGGGCCTGGTGGGGTCTTTAAAACCTCAAAGCCCACCCCTAGTAATACCTTCTCCAACAAGACCACACTCATTCCAACAAGGCCATACTTCCTAGTCCTTCCCAAATGGCTCTACTTGCTGAAGACTAAACATTCAAACATTTGAAACTATGGGGACCATTCTCAGTTAAACCACCACAGCCATATCAATTTATTTGTTAAACAATGAGTTACATTAGAAGCATATGAAATTGATATCGTAGAGACAGGATGGTTGAGTTATGTCAGAAATGGTATCAAACCTGCAGCTGCTATGAGCATTTGGGCTGCCATCATCTTAGTTGGAGACCTGGGTGGCTCTTGACACACAGCATTGTGCATCCTCAGGTTCTTCTGGTTCCTGAACAGTGGCACAGAGATTTCATGTGTTGGATATGCTTGTGGTTATATAACCGAGCAGTTTAATTCACTAGTAAAGCAATCGCAGTGGGAGAAACTGCTCATTGATATATTTTTGCTTGAGTTATTAAAAAACAACAACAAAACCCTATGATAACAAGGCAGAGTTATACGAAATCTAATGAGATTTAAAAACTAAAATGTTTCCCAAATTTCTGTGACAATGGAGAAATAGAGAAAAGAGGAAAAGAGAGACTTAAAAGAAAGCAAAATATGATATAATTTGATTAAATATGTTTGAAAAGAAACTATTTATATATACTTCTAGATACTATTATTGTCAGAAGCTTATTTCTTTCATATATAATATTGTTACTGTTGCCCTAAAATAACCTTGTTAACTCACAAAAATTGGATAAATTTAAGCTGTACAGTATTGTCTTCTATTATGGTAGTGATAAATGATAAATGATGTTTAAAAGTGAAAGCCCCCTCTCCCATGGGTGTGTGTCCAAAAACTGAAGAGGATTCCTTTCAAAATTTTAATATCTGTAAAAAGGAGTCATGGAAAGTTCTTTCTTATTTGCTATTATAAGAATCCTGACTTCCTTGTTTCTGACCTGAATCTGACCCTTCAATAATCTTTCTAGCTAGCTTGTGTTTTCACTTGGGGTTGTATGGATCTAGTGGCATTTTCTTGTTAATATGCACAGAATGTTAGAATGTCAGGTTCATATTCATACCGACTAGTTACAGGGAATTAAGTTATGGGTTGTATGGATCTTGTCATGGATCATTTGTAAGCATGGTAACTACTGTCTACATCAGACCTTGTAATGCAATGGGAGCGCTGAACTCTTGTGAGGCTCTTTTATAAGCAGGTTGTATGAATTAGGCCTAGCGGGGAGCATGATATTGTCTTAGATATTTTAAATATGAAAATGGGGATCAAAGTTCAGATTTGTGGTAAATACTAACTGTTGGAATTTGGAACAAATTTTGCAAGGTTCAGGAATTCAGGCAAGAGGTTGCAAAAATTGCAGGAAAAAATGACTTTCCCTAGAGACAGAATGTTAAGGACAGGGCGCATGATATTTCTGGAGGTATTGCAGCATACTCTGGCTAGGATTAACTTTGCATTGGGTGATTGAGGAAGATGACATTTTGTATCACTTCTGTTTCTATTTGTATTCCAGGACAGAGGTTCTTGACCTTTCCTCAGTGTTAGATTCTTTTGAGAATCTAATAAAAGGTATTACTTTTCTTTTCCCCAAATAAGTGAACACATGATACCATTCCTGACTGTTAATGATGTACAACAAACAAATGAAGAGAGTGGGTGTCTCCAAGGATCTACATTTGAAGGCTAGAGTGTCAGGTTACCCTTTGCTTGCAGAGGGTTTGAATAATTAAAGAGCCACCAGCAAACTGAAAATGCTCTTGCATCCTGCTTGCTACAAAAATGGCATTTTCCTCCAAACTCATTCAAACACAGCATATACATCTTAATTTTGTTTGAAGTGCTCTGTGACCAATGACTTAAAAATAAGAATAGGTTAAATATTTATTATTTGAAGTGCTTTTGAAAGTTATAGTTTTAAATTCACTATTTATAGTGCTATTTATAGAGCAGTTGCTAATGAATTACCCCATTAGGTCCTTCTGAGACTATGATGCTGTGGCAGGGTATTTATTTATAATTACTTTATAAGGGGACCAAGCTGAGCTTCAGAGAGTTCAACTGAGAACAAAACAGAGAAGCATGTATTGGATGCAGAGTTAGACATAACTTCATCCAATTCTATATTCTGATTTGTGACTTCATGGATCTTAATATCTCCATAACCCAGCGTACTCTTTTAAAAATCAAGTTGGTAGTCATGGCAGCCTTCGGGTGGGGGCATTATAAGCTTTCATGTTCATGTCCTTCTTATACATCTGCAAGACCTTCCTATGGCTTTGTCCTGAGATGGGATGTGTTAAGTGCTCAGCACAAGGACTAGAACAAAGTAAATAACTGATGTTTACAAAAGATCACAATAAAACTGAAAATCCAAGACTTTAGACTCTAATAAAATGTCTTCTGGGAACAACAGTTTTAAGAAAAATTAATTTTAATTGCATTTAATTTTTGCATTACTTCTGTGCTTAGATATAGTTACTTCGTCATTTTGGAAAGTCATTTAACTGCTTGTTTTGGTTACTTCAAGCTGTGCAAGAAAATATCACAAACAGCAATGGCACACAACCCTGTATTCTGTTCCTGGTTTCTGTGGGTTGTGATTTCAATGGACACAGACGAGAAAGTTTACCTCTACTCCAATGAGCTACAGTGAGTAAAGGTCTTAAGACCTGAGGGCTGGAGGTTCAAAGACAGTGGGACCTAGGCTATGGGGCTCCTTGAATCTTCCTTTAGCTTTATATGATCTCTGCATGTGGTCCTTCTAGTATGGAAGCTTCAAAGGAGCAAAACTTCTCACATATCAGCAAGGAGTTCCCAAGCCTTGAGTCCTGGGAGAGTGTCAGCTGCAGCTGTGCCCCTTTCCTAACCTGGATTCAGCAGGTGCACAGCATAGCTTCTGCTGCCTTATATTCATGAGGCTGCCTGTAATCAGGGAGCAGTGAATTCAAGGAAAGTCTTAAGACCATCATGTTCTCTAATCTGCATAATCATTTTATTACTAATTACTATCACGGTTAAGTTAGTAGTAAATACTTACTGGAAGTATGGATGAAAAGCAGCTGTACAAAGAGAAAATGACTTCATCTGTTCTCAAAAGTCACAGTCAAGTTGAGAATGATACTACTTCCGTACAGAAAGATAAGCAAGTGTATGTTTTGCGTAAAAAGTCTCAAAAGACAAACTGTGCTTCCAGACATTCCACCATCGTGTTGTCATCGGTGGTGTCTATATTTCCATTTCCTCATCAGAACACGTGGAGGTGGAGCAGAGCCCTTATGGAGGCTGGGAAACCTGTTGCTGCTCCCTGGGTGTTGTCTTATGCTGCAAACCTGGCATAATGTGAACCCTAAAAGATGACTGGGTATTAAATTATTAATTTTTTAAAGATAATCAACATTCATCCAAGATGCTCTGCTGAATGCTATAGGAAATGCAGAGGTCGTTCTTTATGTTCTTAATGAGCTAGTTCATCTACATCCATATTAACAAGTATTACATTCAGTATATGTGTTCTTGGAAATAAACAGATAAAGCTTTCTTTGCCATATAGAGCCAATGTAAAACAAGTATTAAAAAGATATATGTGAATACTGTAAATGTGTAATATATAAACAGCCACAGCTCTAAAAACACTTAAGTATACATTCAACAGTGTGTGTTCAGTAATTGTCTACACTGACTGATGTCCTTTGAGTTGATGGTCATTCAAGGTTGATGTCTTCAAGGTAGCTGACAGGGATGGTTACTTATTTTCACTAACTAGTCACGTTTAGAGGTTAATGGGTTGAACTGTATCCTTTACAAGGACCTTTCAGACTCTTTTTAAGAGTCTTGATTTATCTATTTTTGTGTTTATCTTTGTTCTATAAACACATGTCCAAACACACATGTTCAGAAGTTTTGTTTTCTTTTTCTAAGTTTTATTGAAAGTCTGTGGTTTAAATTCTTGAGCTGAGTAAGAATATCTGTTAGAAAAAAAATTGAATACTCTATAAAGCAAGAAGAGAGAAGCCTTTTTATAGTAACCTTGTGCCGAACTCAGAAATTTTTATATTAAAAGTCGTATTATACACATTATCTACAAAATAATAGTGCCTTGCCTTATGTGTTCCTAATCATTTTTTAAAGTGTTTCATTTGCTAGCATTTTGATTTTTATCTGTCTCCTGGGCTTTTCTGTTCTTGCCCTTTTAAGGGCCTTCAGTGGCCTGTCTCAGAACGTCTGGGCCCCAGCCCAAATGCTTTGATGGATAAACAGTATATTCCCATATAAGTGGGATGAGACTGAATCTTAGCAGGCAGCACACTGCTGGTAAAACTATCTATTAGGGCCAGGCAATCTGCACTTCAGGAAAATTACTGACTCATAGTCTGTTTAATAGGCTGTTGTTCCTTATGTCCAGGCAAGAGGAGTCTGTCTAGGTTTTTGAGAAGAACAGGAAATGCAGTTTATAGGTACCACCTTATTTAGGCTTCAGTCTTATACCACAAGCAATGACCTGGGTTCAGAAATCTGGTGAGAAGGCAGGAGTAGAAAGGAGAAGATGAATTGCTCTCTCTGCTGTGGTCTCTGACCCATGCTAACAGCACTGGCAATGCCTCCCCAACTGCAGTGGGATTTGGGGATGTGCCTTGGTGTTGTGGTTGCAATGCCCTGGGGAGTCTGTGGCATGTAGGAAGGAGAAACTTCAGAGCTGCCAAGCCCAAGGGCAGCAGGTACCTGTAATTGTCATGCAGCCCTCAGACCTATGAGGATCAGCACTCACCTCCTGACTATCCCCTACTACAACAATCATAACATTTAATGATGATAGACTATGACAGATTATAAGAGATTATAGGGGAAGGAAATCAATTTATGCCTTTGAGGGTACTTTCTTCATTACTTTTGTACTGGCCTTCCATAAATTGGTTAGTCAGTCATGCTTATTATATTGCAATCATCATAATCTTTACCTAAACATTCCAGCCTTACATATAACCCAGAGTATTTCCTTCTTTTTCCCTCTAGGTTCCTATAGTGTCAGCAGTGAGGAAAGACTTCTTTGGTGGCATTGCAGGACAGCCTCATGTCAGAGGCTGTTTATCATGATTGTTCTGGTTCTACAGACATGGAGTGGGCAGGTTGAGCTCCCTCCCAGGTCTGCTGCTGAGAAACTTAGTCCCATAGGACTTTTCTAGATGGTTGAAGTCCTTCCCAGGGTCTGGCACCCACTTTGGCTGCCCTCTACTTGGTAGCTTTACACAGTTCTCATCTGAAATGGGCTGACCAAGCTGCCACTGTGGACCCAACTTTGGCAACTTCCTCATTGTATCCTCTAGGGAAGGACTTGACCTCACTCTGCCATGATAATTCTGTACTATGTTCTGGTTGAACTAGGCAGACAAGCCATTTTGATAATCCAGATGACATCCAGCCAGAGACAGCATACTATTACTGCCATTTCTTAGTTACTCAAGAACTTCAAAGTGAGTAAGAGACCCATTTTATGTTTCTAGGGGAAGAGTAGGGGCATATTTATAAGAACTGAAACTTCTTCAGGCATAAATGTAATATTTATGCTTCAAGAAAATGTTAGCTCCTTGACAACTTAGCGATTATTTGATAATCTCTCAAGGCAGGAAAATTATCTTAATTAGCAGTAACTCACAAAAATCCTGATACCAAAATTAAGATAGACTGTTTTGCAACTTAACTGCAATAAATATCCATGTCAACACTAATCAATACTTGCCTAACTTCTGTTACATGCTGAGCATTGCTAAAGATTCTGTGTAAAGCAAAAACCATTCCAAGGAAGTTGAAGTGAAGAGAGATAGGCATATAGGCCCCCTATGGACAAGAGTTAGAGGGAGGAACACATACATAGAGACACCAGGGACAGGAGTCAGGAAAGGAGCATACACAGATCTGAGGGACTGGATTTAAAGTGAAGCGACACACACATGCAGACAGCAGGGTCAGGAGTTAGAGAGAAGGGACACATATAATGATTAGGACAATCTTGTCACATGAGGGTGATGCTCAGAGGTGATCTCACCCACCAGGGACAATATAAAGTTGATTTCTGAGGCACGGAGAGATGACCCAAGGATAGAAGACAAGAGAGCCCAGCAAGCTTTGAATGGTAGGTACAATTCAGAGAAAATGTAAGCAGAAAGACTGTTTTTCAGACGGAGAATAGTTAAAGAAGTACAGTTCAGATCAGAGGGGCTCAACTTTCTCAATGCTGCAAGCCTTTAATGCAATTCATGTGCTAACCCTAACCATAAAATTATTTTGTTGCTACCTCACAACTGTAATTTTGCTACTGTTATGAATCATAATGTAAATATTAGATATGCAGGATATCTGATATGGGACCACCAAAGGGGTCATGGCCCACATGTTGAGAACCACTGAATCTGTTATGATTAAGAAATATGACACAGACAGTGTATACAGCATCTTCCAACGTTTTCTCCTCTACAGATTCTCATCCCATTCCTACTAGGCTTGTTGTGCTTTGGGAGCTCTTAGTAGGTATTTTATTGCTGTGAAGAGACATCATGACTATGGCCACTCTTATAAAGAAAACATTTAATTGGGGTGGCTCACTTATAGTTTCAGAGATTCAGTCCCTTATCATCATGGTGGCATGCAGGCAGACACGGTGTTGGAGCTGAGAGTGCTTTACCTTGAGGGCAACAGGAAGTCGACTGACTATCACCATGAGTAAAGCTTGAGGAAAAGAGACCTCAAAGCCCGCCCCCATAGTGACACACTTCCTCCAACAAGGCCATGCCTCCTAATAGTGTCATTCCCTTTGAGAGCTATTTTCTTTCAAACCACCACAGGAGCCAATCCTTCTCACTGGGAACACAGTGATCAAAGCCTCTTATTAAGGGGCAGCATGCCAGACTCTGGTATTTCAGGGCCTGGTCTCTTCAATCATGTAAAAGAGAGAGGCTGAATTGCCTTTTTTGTCACCTGATAACTAATCAACCTTCCATAGACACAGATATGCACATACTCAAAGACAAATATTAACTTTTAGATACTTCATATTTCAGAGAGCAAATAAAGTTATTTTCCCCCACTAAATATATATATTTTGATGATATCTTTAGAAGCAGAGCCTATGTAAAGGGCTAGAATATGTGTAATCTATGGAGGAGAAAATCCGTGAGATGGAAAAGTATAGTAGAGAACAATGAAGTTGGAAGTCTTCTCACTTCAGTGCGGTCTATACCTGGTCTGACTCAGGGAAGGAATGGAGCTGGACACTGGACATAAAACTGGACCACAGTGTTTCCTCTTTGAGGCAAGAAGATTGTGCTTTTTGAAGTCAGGGAGAGATATGAGTGGGAAGAAAGAGGAGATGAAGCTCACAGACTGGATGCCAGTCAGCAGAATGCTTGGAGAAGAACTAACACTAGCCTCTAGCAGACAATAGTCCTAGCAGCCAACAGTGAGTGTATACACTCGGCTAAATGGGTCTGGGCACCACCAAGCAAACTCACTAGAGTCTACTATAATATCAGTACACAGATGTGTTTATTATAGTGTAGTTCTGCATCTTCATCCAACTACTTGTACTCAGATCAAGCATTGCCTCTCTCTCTCTCTCTCTCTCTCTCTTTCTCTCTCTCTCTCTCTCTCTCTCTCTCTCTCACACACACACACACACACACACACACACTAAAAAACAAAGTCAAGGCCTATCACAAAATCTCATAGTTGTTACTGACAGAGGCCAAAGCTTTGCTATTGTTTCCTTGCTGTAGGCTGTTGGTTCTCTTAGATGGGACAGGGTATTCCCCACACCATAAGGCCCAGGAAGGAGCCAAAGCGTGGGTATGCTTCCTCTTTTCCCATCATGGAAGGAAGTAACATCAGCTTTAAACTTGTAGCATTTATGACTTACGTTATGTTGCAAGTTGATTCATGTTGAATTAGTTTATACTAAATAGTATCAGATCAGCATACTTCCTCATTAAGTGGAAAAACAAACCAGAGACCAAACTATTTTAGTTTCCGGATTTTAACTGTAATTCGATTATGAAGATTTTAACATTAAGTGTAAGAAGACATAAAATAATACAATTTTAATTTTCTATGTATTATGATTAGGGTAATGTGGAGATTAAGTGAGAAAATAAGAAAGATAAGAATGAGTAATTCCTGATGACTGACAGATGATTCCTTCCCCAAACAGCAGTACATTAAAAGTAAAGAAAATCACTTTGTTCAACATTGACTTTATACGGGGTGTGTGGTGGGGGTGAGTGTGGATATGTGTGAGAATGGGTGCATGTACCTGGTTGCACATATGGAGACTAGATAAAGAGTTTGTGTGCCCTGGTCTGTCACTGCCTATCTTATTCAGGGTGTTTTGTTGAACTGGTTGGTGTAGGGTTTTGTTTTGTTTTGCTTCTTGTTTTGGTTTACTCTGGCATTTTGGGGAGCATGTCAGCTCCCTAAATAATCACACTGAGTCTTATTCTTTCTTATGAAAGCCCAGCCTTAGCTTGGCTTATTTCTAACCAGCTTTTCTTAAATTAACCTGTCTATCTTTTGCCTCTGGGCTTTTATCTTTCTCTATTCTCTATACCTTTCTTTACTTGTTACTCCATGGCTTGCTAAGTAGCTGGGTGGCTGGCCCCTTTTGTCTTCCTCCTTTTTCTGTTGCTCCTCTGTTTCCTCCTCTCAGATTTCTCCTCCTATTTATTCTTTCTGCCAGCCTGGCCTATCCTCTCCTGCCTCAGTGTGGGCTGTTCAGCTCTTTATTAGACCAATCAGGTGTTTAGACAGGCAAAGTAAAACACTTCACTGAGTTAAGCAAATGCAGCATAAAAGAAGGCAACACATCTTTGCATTATTAAACAAATATAAATAAATAAATGTAATACACCTTAAAATAATATTCCAAAATAGGCTGGCAGGCCAAAGCTCCAAGCTATTCTCCTGTCTCTTCTCAGAGGTATTAGCGTTATAGGCATGTGGGGGTAGGTGGGATCTGAACTCACATCTTTATGTTTGCATAGCAAGCACTTTTTACCAGATGAGACATCTCTACAGTTTCTGCCTCCGCAATTTTATTTGATTTATTTTTAGAAGTTTTTTTTAATAATTATTATTTTTTATATATTTTTTTTGAAAATCAACATCAAACTTTATATAAAAAGGTAAAACATTCAGGATAGATAACAACAACAACAAAACCCATACAGTAATAAAACTTCTCTTTTCTCTAAAATACATGAAACATAAATAAAAGCTAAAGCTTCTCAAGCCAGTTTAGGCTCAGCTACAGATGAAGAAAGCACAGTAGGTCACAGCTAATGCCCACAGATGCACTATGACCACCACAAATTTCTGCTAAGCAGTTTTGTAACCTTTTTTAAAAAGTAGTAATGAATATTTTCATGTTACAAGTTTACTCTCCCCTCCCCCCAAAAAAGCAATAAAAATACCCTTGCAATGAATAATCTTCCATTTTGTAAGTCTAGCACATTTTATTTATTTAATATATAAAATACTTAATTTACTCCCAGTACAGTGGCATTATAATTTTGAGTTTATTCAGGAACAAAGTATTCTGAATAAATGCTGTGCACTTAAGAGTGTTTAGCTACAGAACTGTCATTGGATGAAATTTTGCATTTTGTCCTGAGCACATTTTCCTAAGTGGCTGTTCCTAAATACCATGATTCCTGTGTCAGAAGTCTACACTATTTAAAAATACAATCTTAAAAAGTCTTCTCTCATACATTACATCCAAGCAACAGTTACCCTCCTTCTTCTCCTCCCAGTTTAAAAATGCAATTTTATTTGCAAATTATTGACAAATATGCATGTCTGCAGCAGAATTTTCCACTCCAAGACTTCTAAGGGTAAGGAAATTGGTCTAATCTCTTTTCCACAGTAAAATTAAAGTGATGCCACAATAAAAGCATTATATAAACAGTGAGTGACTCTAAGAAAATTACTTTTAATTAGAAAACACAAAAAATGACATTTAATCACAGGCTTTGTTTGTAAGTCATTTATTATTACTAAGACAACTTGAAAAAGACTTGAGATGTGAAAGGCAATATAAAGACTCCCATTGTTGAGGCTTGCTGAGTTTCTGAGTCAAGTGTTCCCAAATCTCATGTTCCAACACATGTTCTTACCAATGAAACTAAGAGAGTCTTATGGTTTCCATGTGTCCCAAGGACAGAAATTCTAGGAAAGATATAAAAATTCACATGAACATAGTCCCAAGCCCATGAATAGTGTTGTATTATTTTGAGATCTTCAGAACAAAGATAAAGCACACACATACACCCCACATACATATGCACGCACATATACCCCACACACATAATATACACACACACCACACAAACATGCACACACACTCTCCACACAAACATGCATAACCCATCATACAAATATGCACACACAATACATACTTATACCATACACACTACACTGTGTACACCCACACAAACAACACAAACATGCACATAATACAAACACTACACACACATATACTTGGAGTTAATACAAAGCCAATTATTGAACCCTTATCAAAAGTGTGCTTCTAAATTTATCCATATTGTCACATGATGGATCTCGCCTTTGTGTAGTTGGATTTGGCACAAAGTCGGGGATTAAATGGAAACCAAGAGGGTTACAGGCTGTCAGTCCTGGAAAGTGCCTTGTTGACTCCATCCAACTTTTCCTTCTCTAAACAGGAATTCCAGTCTCAAGAGCTTAAGTGACTTGTCTCTGGTAGAATAAACAGAAGGGGCAGAGATAAAGTTCATGTCAGATCATTTTGAATCTCATGTTTTTTATTCAACTACCAATCTCTACAAAGATCTTGTATGAAGCTTATAAATTTCTGATTATCCAAATGAAGCTCTATAATGTGAACACTCTACCAATCTTTTTTTTTTTTTTTTTTTTTTTTTTAAAGACTGCCCTAAATTGGCAGTTAGCTCACTAGATCTGAATGCTCCTTTTAAAACAAAAAGGCTGTTTTGGTTTTTATCCTTTGAGAATATATTCAAACCATGATCTATCTTTTCTGAATCTACATCTGCCTGCTCACAGACTCACTCTTGTGGCTAAGAGCAATGCTAAAAATAGTAACAAAGAAAAAGACACCTGGCAAGGAGTACCAGTGGGTAAGCAAACCACAACCCGGCAGCCTGTGTTATTTATTAGATTCAGGTCTTAAAATAGGAGCAGGGATAATCTTGTGGACTCAACCTTATTTTCAAATAAAATATATTATTTCAAACAGCACTTGTCCTTGGGGATGATGTTAATTCAGCTTTGCAACAAGTCACTTTGTAGATGGCGCAGGACACGTTTTGGGGGCTAATTTGACTGGAAGCCAGTGGTTGCCATAGTATCATAACCCACAGACAGTGGTAGAGGTAGCAAGGTAGGAGTTGGGGAGAGGATCCTGTGATTCAAATCTTTATCTCTGACTTAGCTGTTGGGAGGTTTAGGTGGTAATGAAAGAATCAACAGTTCATTGGGGTGGGTGTTAGGATTCCGTCTTAGCCCCGGAAGTCACACCTGGCCAATGTGATTGGCAGCCCCGCCCCAGTTCTGACATCAAGCCTCATCTTTTGTCCTCCCATTCCTTCACCATGCCTCAACCTCCTCCCCCTCCCCTCTCCCCCTCCTTCTCTTCCTCCTCCTTCTCTCTCCACCTGTCTCTTCTCTTTCTGTTTTTCTATGTAGACACTTTCTCCTGCTGTGTCGCCTTCTACCCAAGCCCATGGGGCATGAGGCTTCTCTTCTTCATTGCCATCCACCAGCCACAGTCTTCAAAAGGCTGAGAACTACAAGTTTGGGGGTGAAGGGTAGAGTTTTCTCTGCTCTTTGATGGTTTTCACTGTAGCCATAGACTTCCTTCCTACCCCCATTTCTTCTTTTACCCTTGCTATCATGTATTTAGGTATATGTAAGAGGGTATGCATATATGTATACCTGTGTGTGTGTGTTGTATGTTCAAATATAGAAGCCAGAGGTTGATGTCAGGTGTCTTCCTTAATAGCCACCTCAATTGTTTTGTGATAGAGTCTCTCAGTGAACTGGAGCTCAGGATTTGTCTTGACTTGCTGGTCAAGAAGTTCCAGGTCTCTGTCTTCTGCCTAAATCAGTCACGTAGCGTTGGGGTTACAGACACGCATCACCTTTGTACATTGTACATAGGTGCCAGCGCTCTGAGAGGAAGTCCAAATGCTTGAACCAACTGCAGACACTTTATCGACTAGGCCATCTCTCCAGGTAGATATGGGTTTATTAATTGACGCTCTAGGCACATTTGTTTGAGGTTGAGAGATAATCATCACATTTTTCTTATATTGATTAAGTTTGAGTGTGAATATCCTCTTATTCACTCAAAGGCACGAGATGTTAGTTATATAAATGCACAATTATTTTAGCTGTCAAACATTCCTAGGAAGATGGACTGCCCTCAGAGTCTTACAAATTACAATGCCCAGGCCGCGAATCAGGACATAGAGTTTCTGTAGAAGGCTGCGTAAGTCTTTTCATTTTAGTTGGCCGTGCTCACCTCTGTGAAGGGAAGCTTGTCCAGAAAGAGAACTCATGTGGGTGTTGTGCTTTAGCCATATTTACTTACCAACAGAGGGAGCAAAACAAATTCAGAGTTTGTAGCCTTTGCCAGAGAACAAAGGGCTATTTCATATCTACCACTCACATAACTCTCTTTCCCAGGTTACTAAGGTAGACATCTGGGCATTACCTTTGATTCCTTTATTTTATTATTCCCTATATTCCATCAGTAGCCTGTGTCATTGATTCCGGTTTTGCAATGCTTTCCTGCCATCCCCTCATAAAGGATTCTTTTGTACCAACCTTTTAAAAACAGTTCCAACCCGGCACCTCCTCACAATGCATGCTCCCTTAAAAGTATAGGTTATAGTTGCAAGAAAATTTGATTTGTGCGTTGGCATATTTTTTGATTCCTATAAGTAGAATATAAACTCCTGAGGACAAAGATTTTATCCCTCCTCCTGTTCCTTTTCTTTAGCAAACTTGCAGTATACTAAGAAATAATGGTAGAATATATTTAACCATGAGTATGGAGAGAGGAGGAAAGGCATGGAAGAGAACCTAGGGTGGGTATGTCAGGCCTCCTAAGAGTCCATTCTCTCTTCTGGAGATCCTAGTTCTTCATATTCCCCAGTACATCCATAACTGGGATTTTAGAGTTATTTCACTAGTCAAGGTGCAGCAGAGAAAATATGACACATTAAAAGAGGACAAGTAAAGGGCCTTATTTACATAACCAGTGAGTTTTAGTACATGCAAGTGAGAAGGAGGAAAAGGAATAATGTCCTAAGCCCAAGGCTTCTATGGGATTGGGTTGCCACAAGAACCTGAAAAGAGTACGGCTTGTAAAAGACATGCTCCATGACTTGACATGAAAGGACCTCTTAGCAGCATCCTTTAGGATTGGAGTAGGAGAGAAAATGTTCTCAACACAGCCTCATCCCTCCCTCAGACCTGCTGGAACTCGGCACAAAGCCAGCCAGCTTGCAGAAGGCAGAGAATTCTGTTCAGTTGGTGTAATCCACAGTGCACAGCTTTCTGGGCTCTACTAGGCATCAGATCTGGTGCTGTTTTTCATTTGGATCCTCAGGATGCACTCCTGTTTGCAGAAAGTCCTTGTCTCTACCATTCCAAACACATAAAGCCCATCAGCTATTGTATTATGAGAGGGGATGCCAGTTCTGTCATGCCTATGCCTGAGGTGAAAACAAATCTCACCGACACTCTTAGTAGGGTACAGAAAACAGAAGAAAGAAAAATATAAATACAAATACCATCTACAATGTTTTATTTGTAAGTGGACATGCCTTAACTCGATCAGTAGGGTTTCTTCTTCTTCTTCTCCTCCTCCTCATCTTCCTCTCTCTCTCCCTCCCTCCCTCTCCCCCCCTCTCTTGTGTGTGTGTGTGTGTGTGTGTGTGTATTGTGTGGACATGCATGTGAAGGTCAAAGGACAACCTTGAGCATCATTCCATGTTTTGAGACAGAGTCTCTCGCTGGCCTGAAACTTGCCAACTAGGCTAGTTGGCCAGTAAGCATCAGGGTTCCACCCGTGTCCAGCTCAGGATTAGAAGTGCACAGCATCACACCTTGCCTTGTTGTCGCTCTTGTTTATAAACTCAGGCCGTCATGATAGCCAGATGAACATTTTGCCTGCTGAATATCAGTCCCATCCCAGGGTTCTTTCGCTACCACACATTCTATTTCTATCCCTTTATTCTTCTGCCAGCACTGTAGTTGGACAGGGACCCTCTCCTGCTAAGATAAACTAAACTTTCATTCTTCTAAGATCCTAAAATAAATAAACAAATCAATCTCAGGCTCTTAATATGAGTGTCTGTCTTCTGGGCTCACTTTTGGGACTATTAATAGATACAGCAGGACACATGTGGCGGCTTAAATGCTATTCAAGTAGCAGTTAACAAAGAGACTATCCCAAAGAGTAGAGGAGCCAATCTATAGCTTCTGGGTTCCCCAGACTACTCCAATAGACCTTCCCCTAGAATAGTGTATCCCCTAGTTGTATCAAGGAAGGATTCATTCCTATAATCAGAATTCATGGGGGCTGGAGAGATGGCTCAGCGGTTAAGAGCACCCTCTGCTCTTCCAGAGGACCCGGGTTCGATTCCCAGCACCCACATGGCAGCTAACAACTGTCTGTAGCTCCAGTTCCAGGCAAACACCAAGGCAAATAAATAAAATAAATAATAAAGCTTTAAAAAAAAACAAACAAACAAAAATTAAAAAAAAAAAAAAAGAATTCATGAAAACCATGCTTTCCCAACTAGTTATTAGATGGAGAGACAGAGTTATCCTGAAGTGACCCAGCAGGGCAAGATTTCAGAGATGTGCCCTTTCCTGACGCTTCTTCCTCCCTGATGCTGCTGCAGTCTCCAGCTGTCTGATCTCTGCGGGAACCAGAGGGGAAAAAAGCTTGCTGGTGTGGTCATACACAGTAGCTTCTTCTGTTGTTTAGAGACAGGATCCTAGGATGGTTTGCAACTCACTGTGTAGCTCAGGGGCCAGGCTGGCCTTGAATTTGCATCACTATCACTTCGGCCTCTGGAATGCTGGGATGACGTGAGTCACAACAGTCGACTCTCATAAGAGCCTCTTAAGGGCAGAGAACAAGTGAAGAAAGCGAGACAGTATGTGTCTGGAAGGACAAATGGAAGAGCTCTGGGGCTTTAATATTCCCAAAACACACATTTCAAATGATTTTCTTCTTCTTCTTCTTCTTCTTCTTCTTCTTCTTCTTCTTCTTCTTCTTCTTCTTCTTCTCCTTCTCCTTCTTTTCTTCTTCTACTTCTGCTTCTCCTCCTCCTTCCCCTCTTCCTCCTTTTCTCCCTCTTTCTCCTCTCCTCCTCCCCCTCCTCCCCTTCACTCCTATTCTCCCCCTACCCCTTTTTGAAGCAATGTCTCCTTTTGAGGCCCAGGTTTGCCTTGCACTCACTGTGATCTTTCTGTTGCTCACTGTTAGTCTTAATGTGTCATGGTACACATTATTAGTCTTCACAGCATGTCTGTCTCTAGTCTGTATTATCTCTTTGTACCTTATAAGGTTACCTTGCTTCTTTCATGAATCTGCATGAGCCCTTATTTTAAATTTTTGAATAAGAGGCCAAGGATCCAGAAACATCTGGCCCAGATACTGACCACCATTATACTCCTCAGCATGTCCAGTGACAGGTTTACTCAAATGATTCTTAAAACTAAGCAAAATTCCATCTTGCATAACTTTCAATGATTGACAAAATAAAATACGAACTTGGTTGGCCAATATTTAAATCCTCCTACAATATCTCCCCCATCACATCTATCCATTGTACTTTGACTTTTGTGTAATTTCACTGCCTACGTTGTATTAATTTTTTCCTTTGTAACTCATACCAGAGAAAAATTCTGCCTCATCTAGTCCCACAATTTTATTTAAAATTCTCTCTTTAGATTAAAAAGTATAGTCAATCATAGTTCCTTTGGAGAACTATTCTTCAATTCATTCCATCATTTGCTATTTAGATGCTTTAGTTTTTGCAGAAATACAAATGAGGAAAAAACATGAAAAGTCTTTAGGACATCCTTAGCCATCAAAAAAATATACATTAAAATTGCTTTGATAGTCCATCCAACTTCAGTCAGAATGGCTATCATCAAGAAAACAAATGATCACAAATGTTAGTGAGGATTTGGAGAAAAGAAATCCTTTATTCACTCCTGATGGCAATGTAAACTATAGAAATTAGGAAAGAGGGTCTTCAAAAAACTGAATATGGACCTGAAATATGACTGAGCTAAACTATTCCGGGTTATATAAACAAGGAACTTTAAAAATCAACATACCATACATTGCACACCCATGTTTACTGTTGTACTATTCACAATAGCTAGGAAATGGAGCCAGCCAAGATGTCTATCATTGAATAAACAAAATGTGGTGCATATACACAATGGGATTTTATGCAACCATAAAAAAGAATGACATTTTTAGAAAAAAATGGTGCAACTGAAAATCACTGTTAAAATGAAATAAGCCAGACTTATAAAGACAATACTGTATGTTTTCTTTCAAATATGGAGCAATATTTAAAATTATACATGTACAGATATTTATGTCTGTGTGTATGTCTATTTATACATGTGTGTTTTTGTAGATTATGTAACTACAAAGAAGATTATGGGAGGGGTGGATGACATCTTGAGGAAGATAGAAAATTGGGATGGTAATAGAGAGCATGTAATAGAAAAGCAAAGGGAAAAGTAACAGTGGAAATAAGGGGAGCCAGTTGGAGGAAGAGAATGGACATGGCATAGGAGAACAATAAGAACAAATTATAGTAGTACACCATAATGCAACTCATTACTTTGTATGCTATCCTGAGCGATCAATTCAAATATTTTTTTAAAATTACCATAGTTAAAAAAGTCAAAGGTCTTTCTTGGCTTCCCTCAATGTATTTATGTAGCACACTTTCCTTTACTGCATCCCATTGTATTCTTGAGTCATATTAGGTACTTTGGTTATATAATTTGATTTTCATGGGAATCTAGAGTAGGGTTATTTTTATTCTGTATCATGAACAATGGGGAACCGACAGAAATCACCTTGCTCCAATGACAACTCTTAGCTTAACTAATGACTACAGACCCAATGCAGGGAGCTTCCTGATGTAACATAATGTGAGACTCAGAGCTACCCTCTGAAGGACTCCTGCCAAAATACTTCATGCAGACCTAGTCAAGTCTTTACATCAATAACTGGCAGAAAATGCTGAGGATAGAGAATCTTGCTAAATATTGTGTAACAAAAAACAAGGGGACCAAAATATAAAATGGGACTTCCTTTAAGAAAATGATCCCGTCAGAAACACCCTGGACTGACCCTTCGAACCTCACTCCAACTATAGGAATATCAGACTCACTCTTGAGGGAGGGGGGACAAAACTGGATTTTGCCAGGAGTGGAGACTGATCCAAGCATTATTGGGTCAGTGGGACCATAGGACTGTCTGCTTCCTGCCCAGCGAAGGGATGGGGAATTGCAGAGAAGAGAAATGTCAAGATGTGGTGGGAGGGGGAAGGGACCTTGAATGAGGATATACAGGGATGGGAAAAAAAAAATTTCAGAGGGAAAGCTGAACACATAGTAAATATATGTGTAGCAATCTTATTTGCATTACCACCCTTGATAAGCCATGCTTATGATTCTTATCCTCTTCATAGCTATTGTTAACTTTTCCTCATTTTAAATTCATGTTACTGTTTTTTTTTGTTAAATACAAAATAAAGAAGGAAAAAAAAAGAAAATGATCCCGATTTCAGTCAAATATTAATTTTTCTGAAGAAAAAGAGAGCATTCTACATTAAGAGATATAGTAGATGTTATCAGCAAACACAATGTGTGTCCTTTGCTGGTATCTGTGTTTGTCCAGAGTCATAATTCACATAGTAGCCACTGCAGCTCCAGCATATCTTTCTTCCAGGCTGTAGAGATGTCCCTGCCCAGTCCATATCTTCTTGGCAAACACTGTTCTTCATAATAACCATCTATGATAAAGGCTCTTGAGCACCACAGGTTCTGGCTGGGCCTTCTTTTGGTCCATCCAAGTCCATAGAGGCTGGAGTAGGGATCTTGAGTGTAGTTCTCAGCCAATAAAAGAGCAGGGTATATTTTTTTCTTTGAGTAAACTGTGCTGCAAAGTGGTGTCCACTATTTCCCAGAGGTTTCTGAGCTCACTTGCTCAACAATCCAATAGTGCATTCTTTTCTCAGACTTCAAATTAAAATTATGATGTTGCTACTTTCTCCAAGAGGCAGGACATGACAATTGAGTTGGGAAGGAGTTTCTGTAGTGACTGAAGCTAAGACACCTCAAGGAAATAAGTAAACATCATAGCTATTGGTTAGGTCTAATTGTCTCAGTAATGAAGCTGTTAACACTTCCTTGAGGAAGAAGGCAGAAAAGGCATGAGGCCCTCACCTGAAATTCCAGTCACCACTCATTTGAGAAACAATAGTTTTGGCTAGACTATGTGGGAAATAGAAGGTTAGTGGGCAGCTAGAATTCTTTAGTGGTGTATCAACTTGTCAGATATGCTGGAGGTGGTACTTCTTGGTGGTATAGCAGCCTTTTATTCACAATGCTTCTGTCAGTAGCCTCAAAAGTCTTATTGGTTTACAAACCTAGACTTGTGCATAAACCTTTCATAAATCATTTGGGGCCCTCTCTATTAGAGTAAACATTTTAAAAACCTCTCTTCAGGAAAAGTAATACAACGGAAATAGTGTCAAGCCCTTTCTGTCCACTAGCCATCACCTCATGGGCCCATTCTGTGAGGATGGATTTGGTAAGAGACTCTATGACACATTCACAGGAAAGGGCTAGGTTTTGCAGCTACAGAAACCCACAGCTTTCCCTGGCTTCTTTATGTCATGATTGCCAGACTTGATTCAACTAACATTCTCACTGGTGAAAAGATGACATTCGTCTATTTATACTTTAAGCTTACAAGCTGGGTGCTGTTTTGTTTTATGTTGTTTCTGGCACTTGCCTTATTTATGGTCACCCATACAAGTTTGTAAGTCCAGCTAAGGATTCTGAAGTAACTCAGGGATAGCAGGTAGTGATAGCATGAATAAAGTCTTCTATTATCGCTCTATGCGTAATGGATAGATATATCTATGTCTTTTCTCACCAGCAGAATCCATTGAATAATAGTAAATTCACATTCTGTGTCACTTTAGGTGGCTAAAATGCTCCTAAAGAGTCAAGATTTCCCTTGATAGCTGGCTCGTGGTAAACACAGATTATTTTATTCCAATCTTAATTGTGCTACAAAAGGGCTAAAGAGGCCAAACTGTTCAAAGAAGTCTTAATAGTGCAAAGGCAAGAAGGGTGTCCACAGTGAGGTTCCAGTGACAGACAAATGATGGAAGAAGATGGATGGATGGATAGATGGCAGATGGCAATCTGTGAGAGATACATGAGGTTGAGCCAAGAAGAGCACTCAAGTGAGGCTCTATAGATAGCCAGAATTCTCTATCAATAGTTTTAGGTTTTCTTTTTTGAAGAATCTATCTTAATTATTTTAAGTTATATTTATATGTGTCTTTGTAGGGGGTATGTGCACATGAGTATAGGTCCCCGTGAAGGCCAGCGGTATCAGATCCTTTGGAATTGAAGAAACAGATGCTTGTAAGCCACTTTATACGGGTGCTGGGAACCAAACTCAGGGCCTCTGAAAATTCAGCACACACTCTTAAATGTTGAGGCATATCTGAAGCCCTTAAATGGCTTTGTAAAAAAAATGAATCTGAATTTAGCGGGCACCTGATAATCATGTTCATGTTTCCTAGGTCAGAGGACTTCACCTGGATACTTTCATTGATTAGCAACATGGGCATCATTATTTTTTTAAAAGAAAGGACACTCCTGAGAGTAGGAGTGAGCTAGTGAGCCGAGAGGAGGAGCCCAAAGAACAATGGGCCATGAAGTACTTAGTCCTTCATAGGACATTTACAGAGCATCCCCGTTCCCGTTTGTACAGCTTAGTTTCTTCTTGAGCATGCGCTGTTTCTTACATGGAACCCAGAGGAGGAAGGGCTTCCAGTCTTTCTCTACCAACTGGCTTCTTTTGTATGTTAATACGGATGTTTCGGGGTCCAGTCCCTACTCTCCTTTTCAGGTTCATATCTATTGCTGTTCTACTTCTTCAAGTCTTGTTTAGGCAGCCATAATGTTGAGGTATATGGGTGAAGCTTTCCTGTCATTTCTCACGGCAGATTTCCTGGTCCTCTGGCTCTTAAAATCTTTCCAACTCTGTTTCCCCAATGCTCCCTAAGCTTTAGATATAGGTGTTGTATATTGTAAATGTGTCATTTGGGACTGGGTACCTCATGACCACTTGTTTTCTGCATTTTGACCAGTTGTGGTTTCCTGGAACAGTCTTTATCTGTTGCAAACAGAAGTTTCTCGATGAGGGGCAAGGTTACACTTATCTGTGGATATAAAAATAAATATACTCAGAATGCACGTGGAAATTATACTGATTTAGCTAACAGTGGCTGTATGTTCTTCTTTCAGATCCACAACCTCACTAGCCTTGAGTAGTTGTCTAGGTTTCCAGTACCAATTGGAAAGATGCTGGTTTCTACCAAGATATGAGTGCCACAATTTGTACCCTCATGAGTTATTGTGTCATATTGGTCATTGTTGTTATTTATAGGCAACAGAGCATAGCACATTCTGGTACTCTGAAATCTAATCCTTAGGAGGAGCCTTTCAGGTCAGATCCAACACAGATCCTTTGTATCTTACATGCAAATATATGGTGTCTTTAGTAATAGGACTTAATTTTCAACCTCTTAGAAGCAACCAAGGAAATCTCTTGAACTCCCTTGACCAAAAACTCAAAAGGGCATTTCTTGTGCCTGATATTAGATTTTCAATTTGATAGTCTCTGATTCTTGGGGGAGCATTGCCACCCAAAGTGGGAGAATGTCATTTAAACTGTATACATATAATCCTATGCCTATGTCTGTGTGTATATGCAAATTTATATATAATCTTAGGAATTCTTTTCTGTATTGAAATCAAGAATCTCTGTGCTGGATGTAGTGATGCATGCCTTTAATTGCAGCACTTGAGAAGTAAAGCATCTCTGTGAGTTTGAAGCCTGCCTGGTCTGCATAATGGGCCAGACTGGTCTATGTAGGAAGTTCCAGGCCAGCTAGGTATACATAGTAATTCATCATTGTGCATACAATAGGGAAAGAAAGGATATTATGCCACTCACTGAATAATTTTTAAATAAGAAATTTTCATTGAAATCAATGACTTGTTCAACTTTTCCATATATCAATTGTGAAATCAAAATAAGTATTTTAAATTCTGTCTAGCTTCCGTTTTCTTCCCATTCTTAGAGTGCCCAGTGCAGTTACATTTCACCAGCCAAGCAACTACAAGGTTTTCTCAATGCTCTCCTACTGGGCATCCTTCCTATGCTTCTCTTCAAACAGCTTACTAACATTATAGTGTGAATAGGTGATAAGACTTCATTCTTTCTCCTTTGAAAATTTACTTTGTGGAGAAATTTAGTGCCATATATTGAGGTGTTTGGGGGTGTCTAATCAGGGTTATGTAGCTAAGTGATAAGACTTCATTCTTTCCCCTTTGAAAATTTGTACTGTGGAGAAATTTAGTGCCTGTGTATTGAGGTCTCTATCTGTTACAAAAAGATGTTTCCTTGATATGGGGTGAGGACTACACTCTCTATGGTTCTAAGGACAGAGATGTAGAATGTAATGAGGAATTCTTCTGGTTTAGTAAAGGGGCAATTGTGGGCTCTTCTGCAAGATCCATAACTTCACTAGCCCTGGGTAATTGGCTAGGTTCCCAGTGCTAGGTATGGCTTCCCTCTAGTAAAACAGGGCTTAAGTTCAAATAGAGAGTTAGGGGTTAGCACCAACCTGTTCATGTCACTACCGCATCCTTCGTGTACTTGTGCCATGTGGGTTCACAGACATCATAACTGGGTAGGTCTGTTGGTTGCTTCCCTCCTTTGCAAGATTTCATGATATCTTCTGATATCATTGCACAGGTGTTGGGAGACAGAGGAGCAGCAGAAGAAAATTAAATTAGTTAGGATGAGACTTTAAATTTCTACCTCCTATTCTGCTTTGTTTATATTCCTATAAGCATGAATTATTTTTTATGATATGAAAAGTTAACTATATACCATTATATTCATAAAATAGCTATGATGTAGCACTGAGTACCTTGAATTAGGTTTGTGGTATCTTATGTGCAACCTCATGACTTAGTTTCTAACCTAAGATTTGTAATATTGAGCAATTTTAACCAGAGTTGGATAGTTTTAAATATCAATAGTATGTTTATGCTCAGTAATGGAAAAGACAAGTGAGAAAAAAGAGAGAAAGCATCACAGGAAACTGATGTAAAATGTAAAAGGTCCTTAACACACACACACACACACACACGCACACGCACACGCACACGCACACGCACACGCACACGCACACGCACATGCACGCACGCACACACACACACTTTTTCTAGATGCTATGTCCAGTCCAGGAAATCCAGGTCAGAATAGGTTCATATACTTCTAAGCTTTGTTGTGATCAAAGCTTTGATGTCACTGTGTTTTCTTAAAAGAGCTTCATTTTTCTCAGAAGACAATCAAGAAAAAGATTGCTTTTTCTCAAGGCTAGTAGCTATTGCATAATGTTTTCTTCTAACCAATGTGGAATATAGTGGGAAAGAGTTTCATAATTTCCTTTCAGTTGTCTGTATGTGGAAATGCATTGCCATTAGTGAAATGTGATCTATTAACATGCAAATTGCTTCAATAAATATACTAAGGTTCACATTTTTTGTGACTGTAGTTCCCAGATTTAATGACAGTACTAAAATGAAGGAAACTGGCCATTCTATATTATACTTTCAATTAAGGGAATCATTAATTATTGATGTGGATACATTCACAAAACCTACGTGATATACGCATGGTAAAGTCCTGGAAAACATGACCTCTGGATATTGCTAAACTTGAATAAAACTTCTAAATAAAACATTCCTATCTCCGGTATGCTTGCCAAAATAATGAATCACAGTGGGCTGTTGTTGTCAGGACCAGCAGCTGGTGACGTGCGTTCACTTTCCCTAGCCTTCGAGAACATGGCTAGAGTCATTATCACCCAAACCAAACTTCTGGAGCTTTGTGGCACATGGCACAATTTATGCCTATGGTTTTCTCAGGAAGATTGTGACAGACATGCATCACTGTCTCAGTTAAAACTTGTCAGATCATAAATAAATGTACATGTTTCCCTCTGGCTGTCTTCCATTGACCTGTTCCCTTAACACTTAGCCAGTTTACCTTGGCATGCCAATGTGGGGCTGGCAGGATGACTTTTTGAAACATTGGCAGATGTGCTAAAAAAACATTTAAACTTTGAGATACATCACCCCCTCTCCTGTTCACACAAGTTTTTCCTTGCACCTATTCATATTAATTAAACATGACATACTTAATAAAACATTTTATAACAGTTAAACTCTACATACTAATTTGTAGAAATGTTTCAAGATACAAAACCCCCCCAAAAACAAAATTAAAAAAAAATGGAGCACTGCTTTATTCTACAGTCTAAAGAGTGGCATTATTTTTTTAAACCAAAAAATAAAACCACTTTTACTTATTATGTTTGCTTTATAAGACAGGATCTTACTCTGTAGTCAAGGTTGGTCCTAGAAGTCATAACAGAGTCTTGTCTCAGCCTTTATAGTAGATTACAGGTGTAAATTATCAGGCTCTCCACTGACTGCTCTTCCAGAGGTCCTGAGTTCAATTCCCAGGAACCATATGGTGGCTTACAACCATCTATGATGACATCTGGTACCCTCTTCTGTATACTATATACATAATAAATAAATCTTTAAAAAAAACCAGGCTCTCCATATATAATTTTGTATCCTGCTTTCTTCATATCATATATTAGTAAGTTGTTTATACTAGACCATAAATTAAAATCTAGTGCATTCTCAGCACTTGTGGAATGGGGTGGGAGGGTAGAGACCAAAGTAGCAAGAGCTCAGTGTCAACCTGGCTACCTAGCAGGTCTGAGGCCGCCTGAGCTACACAGACCCTGTGTCAACAAGCGTAAAACAGCAAAACCAAATGAAGTAAGAAAGCCTTGCAAATTTTTGGTCTGTAAATCGCTACCTCCATGCAAAGTCCTCGTTCTGTTGCTGTTCTCCTGTGTCCACTCACCAGTTTGAGGCACTGCTAAAGGAAACTGAAGAATTCTTTCCTGGGCAATTTTCAGAACAACATGATTCCTCAGTGTTCCAAACTGACCATCTCATCTGTCATGCTGAGATAGATTTTCTCATTTTCTAGTTACTCTAAGATTAAAAAGCTCCTGGAGCACTTTCCATGGGCAATGATAGTCCTGAGTTAGGACTATAAAAAAGCCACAGAAAGTCAAGAAAGACAGAAGAATACAATTTTATGTATTTTACATGAAATACTAAATAAGTTTTTTACTTTTCACCATAAAGCAGTGGAATGGTGATCTGAGGAAGAGATGCCCTTTTAGCTGTAGTATGATGATACAGACATGAATGTCAACAAAGAAACAGTTGGCCCAGAGAGATCCCGAGTATGACAGTTGTCTGATACTGTACTGCACATTGGCAGCAGGGCATTCCCTTGCATCCTATATTTAAACTTGGCACCTGCTGGGAAATACCCTGGCAGGGCTTTGGAATTAGTGGGACAGCTGCTAATTTCCATAACTTGCTTTAGTTACTAGACACTTCTGCCAGCTAGAGAGGGGAGGGCCAGATGGATGAACACTAGAGAATTTCAGAGAGATTTCACATGACAGGCCACTTGGAACAGGTTATACACAATTCACGTCTTCAGTCGTGAGCTATAGGCATAATCATATGCCAACAGTATGAAACAGACATTCTTCATTGACAGTGTGGCAATAGAGTTCTCATTCTATGGCAGAGATTTTCCATTTTCCAGAGACACAGTACTGAACAAGCAAATGATAGCCTTCTTCTCTTCAGTATATAAGGAAAAACCAACTTCCTCATTTTTCTACTAAACTTAAAAATAGGGATCCTGGTGTATTGATCTAGCAGAAGAGAAAGTCAGCAAGTAAGGAAGTACATAAAAATAAAACCATTGGAATATGGCAAATGCAATGCAAAAATTTAAACCCAGCTCTAGGGAGTACTACGTAGCTATTTTATACTAACAGTAAAGAAGATCTTTCTTTCCTTTCTTTTTTAACGTGTGTGTGTGTGTGTGTGTGTGTGTGTGTGTGTGTGTGTGTGTCCCAACATATGGGCAGGTACCAATGGAGGCTAGAAGAGGGTGTTAGACCCTTTTGAGACCTGAACTTGGGTCATTTGGGAGAGCAGGATGGACCTTTTATTGCTGAGCCAGTTCTCCAGACTTGACTTGGAAAGGCCTTCCTAAGCAAATGGGAAGTAAATAAAAGCCAAATACCTAGGAGAACATACCTGTGAAAAGATGGAGTAGCAGAGCAAGGGATAAGATTATAGTTGAAAGTGGCATTCAGAGCCAATGCCCACACTTCGTACTGTTGGGGACCTGAAGAAGGTTTGGTTGCTTGCTTACTATCAAAGAGACTGTGTTGTAGATGAATAATAATCACAGGGAAATGGAGTCAGAAAAGAGCTTAAATCCAAGTACACTGTATAAATGGTCTCAGGGACAGGCAAGAGCAGGGCAACCCAAAGCTTTATAGATCAAAGCGTGACACTATATTTATTCCAGATATGAGAATACTGTGGGACATAGCACTTTAATTCTAGCTATTTGGGGGATTTCCTGAGTTCAGAAATTCAAGGCCAAATAGAGTATTGATGACAGAGCAAATAAATGATTCTATCTTAGACTACCTTACTGAACCATTGGGTTTCCTAAGGTTACCTGAAGGAGTACAGAAGAAGGGTTATCTATAAGAGGATAGGTGAGAGCTTTACTGCAGGAACATGGATGCTAAGGCAAGTTGCATCACTGAACAGTCTACCTGGGTATCCCTGGAGCTCTCTGCACAACTTGTAGGCTACTTGGCACATGGGGAAATCTCTCTTTTATTCATTCATTACTACTTATATAATCTTGGGGAGGAGACTTGTGAATCATGTTTCAGGAACATTCTCAAGACTGTTCGGTTTTGCTTACTTCCTGAGCCTTGTATGTTTTATTTACTTACTAGTTGTACTGAACCTTCCTCTAGGAGAGAATATTTTGGTTCCGAGGATGTAGCTTTACAATACTACCACATGCAGAATAGTACCAGAGCTTTCCAAATTTTCCTCAACTCTTCACCACTAACCACAGGCAATCATGGATCAGTTCTCTGTTCCTTTATGACATTCATAGAACTTATATCAATGGAATCATGCATGTGATTGATGGAGTGTCTGGCTTCTTTCACTTAGAACATTGTACTCTCCATGTTGTTGTGAATATTGGTTCTTTGTTCTTTCTTAATAAGGAATGGTATTCTACAGAAGAGATACAGCATGGATTCTTTATTTTGCCAGTTTAGTTGTTTATGAACTATCAGTGTTCATGTACAGTCTCTTGTGAATGTTTTTCACAGAAAAAGTTTAGTAATAAGCATCTAAGAATGAGAATCCTATGTATTATGGTAGATGTATGCTAATAATGTGTCAACCTGTTCCCCAAGGTTTTTATAAGGGTATATGTTTTCTAATTTATTAATTTCCTTGTGGTTCCTGATATTGTATTTTGAGTTATTTATTTTTAGCCATTTGAAAGCTATATAGTATTTCTTTTTTCTTACTTATATTTGCATAGCCCTGTTGAGTTATGATGCAACATTTTATATATGCTTATCGTCTGTGGACTTGGTGAAATATCTGTTCAAATTTTTTGCTCATTTTAAAAAACTGGGCTGTAATTGTGTATTGAGATTTCATCCCTTATTCTAGATGTAAGTTAGATAAAGGTTTTGGAACTGTTTTGTCCCTAAATTCAGTTTGTGTTTTTAAAGTGTCTTTCTAAACACAGAACATTGTGATTTCGGTAGTTTGTCAGTTTAGTTTTGTGGAATGTAATTTGCAGTTTGAGTTAGGGAATGCTTAAAACATGAGCTTTTTCTTAAAACAATGCCTTATTTTTATTTTATGTTTTTCTGAGACAGCAAGTGTAGCCTTGGCTGTCCTTACACTTGCTATGTTACCAGTGTTAACCTTCAACCTCTGATCCTCCTGCCTCCACTTTGAAAACAATGAAATTTCATTTATGTATCATTATGTCCGGCTTAAAAAATTTGTTTGACTGTATTTTGATGGGTCATCAGCTTGCTCAGAACATTATTCAAGTAGCTCATCTCTATCCTGCGATGCCTTTGAACTTAGCTGGAATAACTGAAATGTCTGAGGTGGTGCAACTGGGACCCTATGTTTAGGCCTCAAATTCTTTTGCATATATTCTCTTCATGCAGTTAGTTCTCTTGTGTTGGGGCCGCTAATGTCCTTGTACTCACAGAGAAGCACCATGAAAGCCAGGAATGTTAATCATGCAGGGTGTCTCCTCAATGGAGGAGATAAAATCAAATGCCAGCATTCCATCCAGAAGGCCAAGATTTTGTTAGTGACCTGGTGACATTTTTGCTGTCTGTGGAGGCAGACCTCACCCAAATTCCCCAGATTATCTCAGACTCTTCCCTTTCTAGACCATTATTCGTTCTTAGGGGAGATGTATTTTATCTATGTACCTCTATGCTATCAGTCAAAGACCAAAGTAGATTCTAAGCCTTTTAGCTATAGAACCCACCCTACCTCATGGTCACATGTACTTTGTAAAAAAGTCTCTATGTAGTCACACCTTAAGCTTTGTGAATTTTGGGATTGAACTGATTGGACTGATTGTTGCCTGGAAACCTTTCCCTAAATTGCAAGGTGTTTTAAATCTGCTGACAGTGAACTGCCTCTGTTAGACTCCACCAAGTGTGACCCAGGTTGACAAGTCAAGGACCTCTTCACTCTTGGGCTTTCTCATAGTGTATAGTCTCCTATTAGTTAGGTCTTCTACTAATGGTCAGTTCTTAATTAGCATTTTATGTGATATTCAATGTTCCTAAATATAATTTTTTTTGTGTGTGTATTCTTTTAAATACTTTGGACTGAAATATCAAGTCATTCTCCACAATGTGTGGCTACTTAAACAAAATGACCACCTCTACTCAATATTCTAGGTAATCTGGGGTTAACTGTGATACTAATAATAGTCCTGACTGGCCTCAAAAATTAATCACAAGAATCCTTCTGCCTCAGCCTCTCAAATGCTGGAGATACAAGCATATGCCACAATAATAGCTTTATTGTGTTTTTAAATCATGCAAAAATATTGTTAACCAAGGCTTTAAATCATATAGCAAATTCAGACATCACAAGGAGCAGGCAGGTACCGTGCAGAAGTGGTGGAAGCAGACAGAAGGAGAGAAGAGGTGAGGGCTCTGGTGAGGCCGAGAACATATTCAAAAGCGGAACAGCAGCTCAGCTTTGATGATTGCTACTAAGTGGAAATACTGTAACAGAGTTGACAGACCACTAAATAGTTAATTAACTAATGAAAGTTTGACAAGTTCATAAATGTATACATTAATCATATTTGATTAATAAATTTACCCATTTACTTTATTTTCCCCATCTCCTTCCATTGAACCTTTCTTCTTTCCAACTGGTTTGCCTTCCACTTCTGATTATTGGTTAAAATGTAATGAATTAAAAGAAATTCAAAAGTGTTTAAATTGTCATTTGACAAACAAGCATGACTAAAGCTCTGTCTGGCCTATGACAAACGGATGTCAACCTCTGCTAAAATCTTCAGCCACACCTTTGCAGCAGCAAGGCTTCTTATGGAGTGAACTCTGTTCACTGTCTGGTGAGCGATTTCATTGCAGAATAATGTGTTCATCCTCCCAAGACATTTTCACAGGCACATATACATAATAGTGTTGTTCAGATGGATTAAAAAGTCAGTGACCTTCTAGTGAAGAAGTTTGGACCATAGCAATTGCAATGATATTTAAGAAGACTCTCATTCCATTATTGTAATGGAGGGAGTAGACAAAAAGTGAGGTCCTGAATGGATTCACTTTTCAGAAGATTCCTCTGAGAACATAAATGATTTATGGATTAAAAAAAAAGGAATTAAACACCTTTTTTGAAAGGTTCTATATTTTATTACTGAACAAACCATTCCCCCAACTTAAACAGGACCAGGACTCCAGGCTAAACATGTTGAACTCCATCTGACAGGATTGACTGGATGTTGAACTCCACCTCGTAGGGACTGACTGATGACCATGATTCAGTATGGACTCTTGTCTTGCCATTCTGTGAATCCTTACAGACCAAGCTTTGTCCTCCTCCAGTGTCTTCTCTTGGAGTTGTACCTGATTTTGTTACCAGTTTTCATCCAAATCCACTGAGGAATAGGATGATTTTGCTTTTGTTTCTTGGCCAGGAATCGCTTGATTCTGAAAGTCTTATGAGAAGACATGGCAAGAAGCTGAATCAAGGGTACAGAGCACGATGGTGGATGAAAGGCGAAGAGCTAAAACACCTTTCTTAACATGAACTATTTATTCTTACAGAGAGTACAAAAATACATGTCAAGAAGAGGTCTTATGTTTTATGACAACTACTTACATGTGGTAGTAAAAATTTCATTCATTTTGAAAAGCACCAAAGAAAAATAAAGAAACAGCCACTCTTTACTTAGACAAATTGGTCTCACATGGCAGGGAGTATCTAGTGAAAATGGCCTGTGAAAATACTAGGCATGGATAGGCTGCTCGATGGTATTGCTCTGATTTGTGTGTGGGAGTGTGCCGTGTGTGCATGTGCATGTGTACACACTGTGTGTTGTAGATGTGTGTATATGTGTGCATGCTGATGTGCTCACCTGGGTGTATGCAGGGAGAGGTGGTACTTTTGATATCTTCTATCACACTCCAGTTCTTCTATGGCTGAAATGGTCTCTCTGATCAGGTGTGCAGTTGTGCAATGAGAGTGTGAGTTCCTTTGGAGCAGATCTTTTCATGGTTTTTCAATCCTGGCACATAGCAGATGTGTTAGCCTTTGAGTTGAAGAACTAAATCATGAACCGGTATGTGTATAATTGTATTAAAATGATTCTCAAAACATTAGAATATCTTAGCACTATTTGTCACATATGACCAAAATAAATTGTTAGCATCCTATTCTCCCTTAGTTCTCAATTTCACAGTTCTTATTTGAGATTCTATTATCTGTATTTCCAAATACATCCATATTTAAATTAGTCCCCAACAAGTATTTCATTGTAGATTTTTTTTTAATGTGGTTATTGACTAAAGCTTTCTAATGAAGCTGCCATTATGAGTACTGAGTGTGTTTATTTACAGAATATTGAGCAGGATATCATAATGAAGTCTGGTATCTTAAAATTTTTTACCTTTTGTTTCAAAATTATAAACCATTAACTCTGTTCTCTTAAATTGCTGAGTGGTTGATCTATTTTAGATATATTTGTAAATACTTAAGGGAAAAATGTGAGGAGCTGGAGGTCTTTGGTTTTGACATGTTTTGTGTTTGACAATGGACTCTTCCGGACATAGCAGTTGAATGAAAGGCTTCCGTTTATTAGACACAATACTTCTAACTTTTTAACCCTGGAAAGGAGAATGAAAGTACTAATTGATTGCTGACGGTCTGGTCCCTTGGCCATGGTTGCTGAATGATTTACATGCCATTTTGTCAGACACAGCTGAACAATCCTCATATGCTATGCGTGTTCATCAAAGCAGTTGTGGGGTTAGGAACTTGGGATTCTCAAAGAAAACACAGTCTAGTCCAAACAAACGAAACTCTTAATTTAATAGCTTTGAGACTTTGCTGCTCAAATGATCTTTCTTTCTAATCTCTTTGATCATATTTATCCTCTTTGGAAACATGGCCTATCTGTTTTAGTGCCAAATTCAAACCATCTTTTAATGTTTGGCATCATTTGCTTAGTGTTCATGTCTACATAACTCTACTGTTTCTCATTTCCATCATTTCATGTCTAACAAACCTTCCTGTGTCCTTCAGAGATAATCAGTAGGGAGAGGTAGCTGATGAGATGGTGCTGTACTGCCCAGTACTTTCTTGAGAATGATCCAGTATGCTGCTTTAAAAATAGCTCATGTTTTGTGAAAGGAATTACATCTACAACTTTTTGTTCTTACCTTCTTTGGAAGGTCTAGACTTGACTTTCAAACTTAATCTTTAAATAACAGGTTCCAGGACACTGGAAGGAGGAGAAAAACAGTCGTATTTATTGCTATGTTCATTCTCATGTATTTATTTGGGCACAGAGAAGTCATTGATGAATTAGCTGGATATACTTCTGCTCTTTTTTTAACATGCAGTCACATGCTACATACTGTCATGTGGAGGTAGGAAGCAGAATGGATGAGTTCATGCCCTCACTGTCTAAAAGTCAGACAAATGAAGTCATGCCACCATATAGCATGGTATATCCCGTGATGCTGTTCTAGTACAAACTGTTTCATAGTCCGTTCCGGCAGTACTATATAAGGAAAGGATGCATAATGCGAAAGACAAGCGGCGTTAAGAGGTTAAAGATGTGAATATGAAAAGAGAATTCCACATGGATCTATGAGTGAGACAGGGCCCTGTATGATACTGCAACCTGATTAGGAATCCTTTGTGAGATCACTCGGTGACCATATTGAAGCTGAATGTTCCATACACTATACTATAGCATCATCTCAAGAGTTACAACCTTAAACTGGTTACCTCTGAAGAACATGGGAAAAGGTTTATCAGAACTCATGATGAAGGGAGCATTGGGGACCAGTTAGGGATACCTGAGAATCATGCTGAGGATACTAGAAGTGATTGCAATTCTCTATGTTGCAAGGGTAGTAAACAGCACTATTCATTAATGAAACATCAATTTTTTTTTATTGTTATGAACAAAGAAGTCACACTTTCTGTCCTTGTATATCCTTATTTAAGGTCCCTTCCCCCTCCCACCACATCAGGTCATTCTCTCTTCTCCACAACTCCCCATCCTCTCCCTGGGCAGGCAGTAGGCAGTCCCAAGGTCCCACTGTCCCAATATTGCTTAGTTCAGCCTCCACTCCTGGCAGATCCAGTTTCCTCCCCCCAACCTCAAGACTGAGTCAGGAAACACCAATTTTTTTTGAGGTAATGCCTTAGTAAGGGAATTTTTAAAATATAAATCCTGAATCAGTTGTATTACAAGAGAATTTTTAATTAAATTGAGGAGTAACCTTTTAGAAATATTTTGACCACATCCATCTTGTTTTAAACCTCTCCAATATATCTTGATTTTTTAAAAATAAACAAATGTGAAGGTTTTTAGTAGGAGTGTAATGATTTATTGGTTGGTTATATATTGCTCTAGGGCTGACGTGTGTCCTGAATCACTAACTACCTAGATTTAAGTTTGTCTATTTCCTTCCACTTGAGTTGAAACCTCAGAGCTCAAGAACCTGTGTCCGTAATGCTAAACCCAGACAGGCTGGCTTGGTAAGAAGACAGATGGGGCACTTGTGAGTTAGGGAAGCACTGTCCTGGAATAGAGAATGGAAAGATGCTGGACATAGGTTTTACAATTGCTTTATTGACATTCATGTAGCTTGAAAAATCATAATTTCCAGTTTCATTGACCTGTAACATGAAGGGTTTGGATAGGATACTCTCACAATGGCTCTTGCTAAGCTTTCTGTGTGGTTATAGAAGTGAGAGCTGTGATTGTTCTCAGTCTCACTACCCTCTTTCCTCAGCCTTCTGAGTGCTGGGATAACAGATGTGCATCACCATGACCAGCTCTTTCTTCAGCGGCACCTCGCTCCCAGTTAGGCCCAGGCACATTCAGGCATTCTCTTCAGCACTTCCTGTCAATGTCCCTAATAAGCAACCTTTTTTTTTTCCTTCCTGGAATTCCCTATGTAGTTCAGGCTGGTCACAGAAATTAAAGACATATGCCAGCCTTGTAATCAGCAACTTCTTAATTCTGGGTTTCTTACCTTGTATCTAATACACACTATTTATCATTTGGAGTATTTTGGTTATTTCTTAATTGGTACAGTTTTTGTCATGAGGTCTTGGAGGACAAATGAAAGATGAATCTGAAGCAGTCTAGAGGGGCCTAATTTACCATTAGTACAGCCATTATAGGCTGCACATGAACAATACTAGGACTAGGCCTCACTCTTACAATAACCAGAAAAACCCACAGACTGTACACTGTGAGGGACCAATAAGAATGGAGACAAATAAGTAATAATGCTCTAGAAGACAAAGGATAGTTTACATCATTTGTATATAGGATACCAATTTCCTTGCCGCAACGCCAGTACCAATCCTTGTTTGACAAAACTTTCGTTACCTCACTCTCACCCAATCAGGAGTTCAACCCCCATCTGAATCTAGAATTTCCCTAACCTCTATCCTTTACTCCCTAAAAACCCTGCCTCAACTGAGCTCAATGCTCTCCCTGATCCAACCACTGTGTTGGACCAGACAAAGGACCCAAGCTTGAGTTTGCATAAAGGCTCTTTGCTTTTGCACATGAACTCAGACTCCTGGTGATCTCTGGGGAGCATAACAGACCACAGTTTTCTGTTGTCTGCAGAGTAATATTCATGCTTCTTGGCATGGAATTTAGAAACCCTCCAACACTCTCCAGCCAGTTCTGTAGCCTCATACCCAACACACCAGCCACATACCTTTACTGTAGCCATATAGGTTCTCGGAATGGCTTCCAAATTTTTGAGACTCATGTCTCCTTTGTCAGCTGGGCAAGTTCTTGACGTTCCACCCTGTACTGAAATTCTGCTAGTGTTTCAGGACTCTTGAAATGCTGCCTCCCTCCCGTTAGCCACTTTTATGATGCTCATGTTTTAAATATTCAAAAAGTCCCTTTTCTCTGTCATTTAGTTTTTAACCACAATTTGCCTCTTTTGATTTAAGACTGACAAATACCTGTTGGTGATAATCTTTTGAAATTGCTAAATAATGGTTGCTGATCTTAACTCTTTAGTCACAGTTACAAGCAGAAAAATCTAGGTAGAAAAGCAAGAAATATAAAGTTTTGAAGAAAAATAAACTATTTTGATTTTGTAATTTGCTTCCAAGTCAAATTTTTGGGTAGAATCAGTCTTTTCTTATTTTGGAAGCGTATATTTATGTCACAAAACCTTTGTGTGGCCCACATCCAACATATATTACTTATATATTTCAGATGTATACAGACACAAATCTTTCAAGTATCTGTTGCTTCGGGAGGATTTTGCAATTCTTGATTTGATGTTATCTGTTTTGTTAATAAAGAACTAATCTAGTCTTTGTTTTAGATCTTAGCATAGAGTTTCTAAAGCCCTGAGGATTTCTGGAATGATATGAATGTTTATGATTCTGCACTGCTAAGATAACACCAGAGTTTATTTTAATGAGGTAATTTTTGGTGGATCCCTGGATAATTTTACAATGGCGACCATTCCCCAGTAAGGCCCATAACAAAATAAGAAGGTTAGAAAATTAGACCTGTGAAATCTCCAGGGATGAGTTCAACTGTGTTGCCAATGACTTATCGCAGCATGCCCATCTTGGTAAATGATTCAATTAAGCACAGATGCTAGGAAAAATCTAATGTCTTTTATAGAGAAAATAACATCATAAATAGTGCAATTTTTTAAGTTCTATGAATTATTCTAGAGAATTGCTGTACGTGATGAAAACACTCAGACTTATATTCAGAAATGCAAGTGATCTCTGAATGACAACTTTGGAAGAAGACTGGAATCTTAACCTGTAGTATCTGCACTACTTCTGGGAAGTAAGTGCTTGAAATGAATTTCAGTATACACTAGTTGGGGTTGAAACCAAATGAAGTCAAAGGATAAAGACCATTTGATTACAGCAAATTTAGTCATTTTCAGTAGAAGTCTTTAATGTGATCTAAAATCAAATGGGATCAACTCTGTTTAAAAACAAAAAATGGCCTTGGCAAACAAGAGGATCTAAATGTCCAGTGTTTAAAGTATCAACTTTTCCCTCCTTCTTTTAGACAAGGTCCCACTCTGTAGCCCAGACTGTCCTGAAACTAGAGTGCAGCCCTGGTCTTGAACTTGCGACAATCCTTCTGCATTAGCCTTTTAAATATTGTTGGGATTACAGGCATGTGCTCACAATGTCCAGCTTGCATCTTCTTTATTATATATGTTTAGAAAATTACTTTGTTGGCATTCAAGATTAATGAAGCTTTCTATGTTCTCTGCTTTGCAAATTAATAGCTTGCTTGTTTTCACTCAGCATTTCCCTTCTCTGTCAGCACATAAACTGCTTTGCCATACAGTTGCAGAAAGGCTTTGCACTGGAGATGAGCTTCCAGCATTTTTGCCAAGTAAAGAGGGAGAAACTTAGTGATTAAAATAGTCTGCTTAAACTAAGAACATCTGAAAACTGCCTAGATATTTCTTGTTCTCATTTAAATTTGGATATTACAGTTTATCATTTATCATCCAATTGGCTTTTTGTGTCTTTGCAGCAATGCTGACATCTGATTTTACCTGCCCTTATGATGGTTGCAAAGCTTCTTTTCAGCAATATCTAATTTTCCTTTCATTTTATCACCCTGATTTTTATTTCAACTTCGAATGTTCAGTGTGCTGACCTTTGGATGATCTTACCTTTAATACTACAAGGTCACCACACCATCACCACAGGAATGACTGTATGTTTTCTGCTTTGTTAGCTCACATTTTAGCATGGGGGGTTTTTGTTTTGTTTTATTTTATTTTATTTTACTTCAAAAGCAATCTTTTAAGAAATGTCAAATGAACCAATTAAATTTTTGCTTGCAATGTCTCTGAACCCAATGTCTTTTCTTTTACTTTTATTCTATTACTCATGGAAAGAAAATTTTCTTAGCTTTGTCTTAACCTTTTATTTTGCTCATCATTTAATACTTACTACATTTCTTCCCACTGGATGAATAGTTCTATTCTTTTGAAATAAGTGGCAAATCTTTGTACTCAGTGATTGAAACAGAAAGAGAAGTAACAAAATACATCTACCAGATGTGCTTGGAAAAATCTCATTTCTTTATAGAGGTTTATTTAGTTTTTCAGTTAATGGGTTTTTCTCTGGACAATATGATTAGCTGAAAGGAAAGGGTAGATTTCACATAATGTAATTTCTCCTTTAGATGAGATTTGTGAATTTTGGTTTGAGGCTCCTTTAGTGCCTTTTATTTATAATTGAGTGGATTTCTCTAGTTGCTGAAGAATATTCTATATGTTCTAGTATAGCATGACAAGGCATAAAATCCTTCTGTTCATCTTATGTGGGTTTACCTATTACAAAATAACTTTTCAGTTTAAACTCAAAGCATTTTCTGGTTTATTAAGACATAGTTGCAAAGCTAATACTGTTGTGTGTTTTTCTACTTAAGGTTCTAATCTCCTGGCACCGCACTCTGTCGTCCAGTTGTTTTTTTGTCTTTTGTACTCTTGTGAAGAGGGGATAATGTCAACAATACCAAGATTCAAATTAAAGAAAGACCAAATCTTCATAAACAACTTGATTTGTCACGTCGAAAGAAAGGACATTATAAAAAACTTTCAATGTTTTTGCTGTTGTTGTTTTTCTTTCGCCAAACACAAATTTGTCTTTCTCTTTCTTAAAATTTTGTTTTTTCTTGAAATCTGTAGTCCTATCAGGTACATAGTTAGGATTATAACAGAAGACTGGCTTGTCTTCTCACTTTTTGTTCTGAGATGAGTAACAGAATATGTTTATGTTAAAGTCATAGAGTTTCAGTCTCAGGGTCCATAATGAACAACAGTCATTTGAGAACTGGAGTGCTATGCAATTGTGGCCAAATTTCTTACATTTTTTTTTGTTTTTGAGTATTTACAAAGAACTTAGAGCTTAATATAATTTTCCTTTAAGCTGGTAAAAATATCTCTGTGGATGAGCTTCTTTCTTTTTTTTTTTTTGGTTTCTAAGTTTTTATTCTATAATACTTTTATATAATTTTTAATTTTATGCCAGTTTCATATGCTATTTACATTTTATCATAAGACATAACACAGAGAAATGTGCATAAAACATAGAGATACCACTTAGTGATTTAAAATGACCATTCTGGTGGCTGGAGAGATGGATGAGCCTCTTTCTAATTTATATAGTTCACATGGAATCTTGACTTTTGGCTTGTGTAATTTCTCATTTTTTTTTTTCAGATCATATGACAAATATCACTTCCTCCCAGAAGCATTTTCTGTCTCCCTATGTCTGGGTTACTTTCCTGATTGTATGATCCAGCAGTGGCCTGTTCTTCCTGCACCAGCATATGACTGTTTCCACACTGCAATTTGTTAGGACTGAGATTATCTCTGTCTTTTCACTTCTTCGTTTACCTGTTCAATAAATATGTAATGGACATCTCTGCATACTGGTCTGTAATGGGCATCTGCCTGCTGGTCTTTAGTGGGCAGTACTGCTTTAGCAATCAGCATACAGAAAACTACACTTGGGGAGTTGGACACAAAGATACAAACAGGAGAAATAAGAATCTTGCATAGTATATTATGTGGTGACTTTCTCTTACTCTCTTTTATTAGGAAAAGGAGGCACCTCCCTCTGTTACTTATAAACTGCTCTACCAGTCAGGACAGGCAGATAGTGTAAACAAAGTCAGTATCACACCCTTCAACCTTGGTAGACATTGTTTTTTGTAAACTCTTGCTGAGTTACTTCTCCCTTTATTAAATTTTAGCACCATGAGCATGCTGTGTTTCTGTTCACAGCCTTTGGAGATTCATGGACCATTTTTTTTTTTTTTTTTTTTTTTTTTTGTCTTTTTTACAACCCAGGAATACATTTTTGTTCTATTTGGTATATTGCTCTGGGTTGGATTGTGCTGATGCTGAAATTATTTTCAAGTGTCAGTGGCCATGAGGCAGAGCGAGTCCATACTGGAGTTTTCTCCTGCAGGTGCAGTAACTTCTCTGGGAGATGGTCCTGTGTATTCAGAAGGATCTACTTGTCAAATTGCCTTATTCTCAAGTGTCCTCCTTTTTATTTCTACTCAAAAAAGAGATGTGCTGTGGTTTTTTAGAGGCAGAGTCCAGTTCTGAACTATGCCAAACTTGGTGAAAGCTCCTGGCAAGTTTCCCCTTTGAACTTTCTGGTTTAGTTCTGTGAGCTCTTTGGGGACATTTGCAACTGAAGAACAATCAGTCTCTCCCGAGGGCCTGGAAAGTGCCATGTGACTTCTCCTTGTCTCGTGGCCGGCCCACTGGGTGTTTGTAGCAGTCAAACTATTCTGGGCTCTGGAGAGTCTCACAACCCAAACAAGTTGCCTTTTGAGGCTTGACCATATGCTCTAAGCAATGTGCAGTCTCCTTGCATGAATTCCGTGACTCCCTCCATTCTGACAAGGCCGTTATCAATTCTGTATTTTTTGTTCTCCCAAGCTAGTCTAGACTATTTCATAAATATTGACTGAGGTAATTTACACCGAATTTCAAGCGATTGAACCACAGATGAGAAAACAAAATGTTGGACAGTTTTAAGCAGCTCACTTAAAGTTGCTCAGCTTTTGAGAAAAATGGTGAATTCAGATTGTGAAGCCATTTCTTCGGATTCCTCTTTATCATGTTAGCTTCATCTTCTGAACCTGGCAACAAAACAGGTACTTAAGGAACATTTCTTGTGAGCTGGAGTTTGGGTATAGAGATGAACCTTTGTAGGCTGGCAGGGGGGAATATGCCAGTCTCACCTCCACATTATAGTTGTCTAGAACATTGAGGCAGGCCCTGAGACATATCCGATCTCTCTGATTACAACCTAGCTTCCTGACGCTATTTTTGGTATAAGTTATAAGAAGGGCCAGATATAGAAAGTAGAGAGTCATCATCTTTAAAGATTCTATCTACTGCACTGGGGTCATTTATACAATCTGCTTTGTCAACTATTAGTGCCCTTTTCTAGAACTCATTACACGCATTAGATGTGTTTCATTTGAGGAACTAAATATGTTAGGAAAGAGTGCTCATTTCTGCCCAAGGCTTGGCTAAGAGCTGAACTCACAGGAGGTTCCTCAAACTTCAGATTTAAAATAAATAAATAAATAAAACCAATAGAAATTTCAACTTCAAAAACCAAAGAATGCATTTCTTCATTTCTTGTCTTTATTACTAATTTGGGTAACGATAAAGAAAAGTTGCCACATCCTGTTGCTTATGACCTCCAGTCATCAAGTTTGGTGCCTGCCCCAGAGAGCTTGATTGCAATTGTGTGGCTGTACCCTAACTCCAGTGCTGAGAACTTATTCCTATGCCTGAGCTACATAAAATGGTCCCTTCAACTCTGGGTGTCTTGGGTTGCAACTTGGAAAGCGTGATGCTTTTTTTTTTTTTTTTTTGGCACAGACTGTGTCCTTCTCAATGCAGCTTTGAACTGCCCCACTTTCCCTTTTGAACCCTGCAAGGAGAAGGAAGGCTTTGTGTAGTGGGATTATGCTGGTAATGTAAATATTTGTCCCACCTATGGGTTTAATAAAAGCTGATTGGCCAAAGGCAAACAGGAAGTGTGGGCGGGGCTACCAGGCTAAGAAAACTCGGGAACATCCCAGAGCAGAGACACAGGCTAGACAGATGCCAGAGAGCTGTCAGAGAGAGCAGCCACAGACACAATGAGGAGACTGTAGCAGACACAGAGGAAAGAAGCGGAAATGCTGCGCTAAGAAAAGGTACCAAGCTGCACGGCTGAACAAGATGGGTTGAGTTGAGTGAAAGGAGTAGCAAATTATATGCCTGGGCCCTAGGTCAATCAGCATAAAAATAATATAAGCCTGTGTGTGATTATTTGAAACAAAGCGGGGCCTAGAGAGTAAGACTAAACCTTTGGTCCAGGCCTTGGAAAGTTCAGGCCAGAACCATTTACAGCAGCTTTGACCAGTGACATTGTTCAGAGACGGGAGCAATGCTATCATAGTCTTTCCATTTCTGTTACAGAAGAATTAACGTTGAATGTTTTTCTAAAGTTTAAGTCCCGTGCATGTTCTACATGCTCCTTAAGCACAAGTTCCTTTGGAAAAGAAGACACATTTCAGTTAATAATCTCTGCCTGGCAGAGATGGAAACAGCAAGAATGCACACAGGAAAAGATAGAATTCTGAGTCTTCCTCGTCCATGGGTTTCTCCTGTCACAAATGGTGCCCAATAGTCAGTAACTTACTCTGCTGTTAAAGGTGACTGTGTGCATTGATTTCTCCTAAGACTGATGAAGGATGTTTGTTTTCTTTTGGTCTAGACATTTAATCACCATGAAATTTTATAGTGAAGTGACCAGTTCTAGCTTCCAAAGAAAAATTTAGACAGGAAACTATGAGCACTGGAATTCCCTAGTTATAATATAATCCCAAGGTCTCATCTGCACCTCAGGCAGTCCGGTGTGTTAAAATATTGCTTCTTCTTTGTTTCCTGTAAACACAGAAGGCTTTTGAAGGGGGTTCTAAATAGCCAGTATGTCAGAAACACCAGAGAGCTCTTACTCTGGAACCTAATTTTTTAAGACTTGAAAACAATTCTGCTATCAGCTGTATCAGAGAGCTGAGTCTACTGATACATACTCAGCAATAGCTTAATAACACTATTAAAGTATTCACATGCATTATCATTTTCTTCTTACATGCTTTTTCCAATAAAGAGATAATACATACAATGAAGCTTCTAACACAGTCCCATTGTAGTCAAGACCTGTAAACATAGTATGTTGAAATTGAGTGTCAAGAAGTTAGAGGCTGGGTTCACCCCCACATAACCCCGTTTCTGTCATTTTGTCAAATCAGTAAATTTCCATTTCAGCCTTTTTCACAATCTTTTATTTAGGAAGTTTTTTCCTTCCTGCTGTCCTTGTTTCTTTTTTGTTTTTAAGACCGAAGTCAAAGGCATAGTTCAGGTCACCTCTCCTCACTCAAGTGAGCTACTGTTCTGATTACAGTATGAATATTTAATAGTTTCCAATAACACATGACGATTCATAATAGGACCACCCTGAGGACTTATGTTACCTTCTATGCTTCATATTTATTTTTGTTTCTGTATTCTGTTCATCTTATCATTTCAGATAGACAAGAAGGTCTCTGTTAGCTAGCTCTTCATCTGTCATAAGATTTAGCTGACCATCAGACATTGAAGCACACACAGCTGGGAGCCTACTGCCCACAGTTGGAATTCCCTGCACAGTTCTTTCTGCAGTGATTTATTTGCAGCAGGGACTCTCTAAGTGCCCATGAGATGATGGAAGAGGAGGAGAGAAAATTATTCAGTGTCGCATTGTTTCAGCCTTTACCTCGCCAACCTTCATTTCCTTGCTGAAACTCAATGAGGGGACAGATGTTCTCTCATTCATTTCTAGTGCCTAGATTATATCTTATTCACTCACTTTTGAAGTGCACCCAACATAGTGGCTTTATTAATTTAGACTTCACAAATCTTTCTTGAAGTCTGCTTCATGTGTATTTCTTTTCTTGTTACGATAGACATTGTTTTTAATGTAGGACACCTATTTAATGAGAGAAAGCAAGAAAGTGCTGTTTTCTTCAGCCGTGAACTCATAGGAGCTGTGCTTACCTGCCCAAGGACAACACAGGATTTGGCTCTTCAGTATTCTATTGTGGTTTGGGGAAGAGTTCATCAGGCCCCACCACTCCCTGAGAGACTAGTGGAGGCTATTAGGATGCAGAGGAGGGGAGCCTTTTTCTTCTGTGAAGTAGCCAATGCTAAGTTGCCCAGATAGCAGTAAATCCTCCTCCATGCTCATGCAAACTACTCCAATGTTCCTTGACCTGCAGTTAGGCAGTGGCACATTATGGTAGCCAGAACACGTGGCATACGATATCACTCAAGAAAGCCTAGGACAAAACACCCACAGCTGACATCAAACACTCAAGTGACTTATGACCTCCAAGTAAGCCCTACCTCTAAAGTTTCCCGAATTTCCCCAAATAGTACTTACCAGGAAACTAAGCTGTAAATACATGAATCTTTTGGAGGGATACTTTATAATCTAACTGTAACAACCAGGATTACATGAGTGCTCAATCATGCTTAGGTACTGTTAAAATGGGAGATTCTGAAAGGCATGAAGGAACTTGCCAAGAAACAGAACAGTGTGGAGTAAGATCATGAAAAGAATTTTGGCTCTTTGCATTTTGGCAACAGTCTTTGAAAGCTTACAGTGAAGATCTTTAACATCTTAGTAAAGGGGAGTTATAGGATGGTGGTCCCAATGATGAGGAACACCAAGTAAGTCATTTTGGAGGTTTGGGACATGTAGGATACAGGCTTCCACAAGGGTAGTTCTGCGCAGTAGTCAGGAGTGAGAATGGAGATTCTGTTTTAAAGACTTTACTTCAACTGTGGAAGAGAGGGGCCGAAGAGATGGCTCAGTGGTTAGGAGATTATGCTAGTGCAGAAGATTGGTTCCCAGCACTCACTCACTACTCAGGAGTTCACACCTACCTCTAACTCCAGCTCTAGGGGGATCAGGCACCTATGACCTCTATGGATTTTTGCACTTACATGCACCTTCCCCAATAGACATAATTCAAAATAAAATAAATATTTAAAACTATGGAAGAGAGAAAAACCAGAAGTTCACACCTTCAACACCCTCTGAAAATAGTTTGGCTCAAGTGACTAGCCAAACAAAACCTGAGTTTTATCCTGGAGTAGAGAGAGGGTACTCTAGGTAAACTTGCCATTACTTTTGTCTCCTTTGAAGGAAATGCTTTTTTCTTTTTTGCGTAAATGAGAGGCAATACATAACTTTGATGAGGAAATGCTTTAAAGCAACGTCATCTGAAGCAACAATTATTCCAGTATGTAATTCATCAAGAAACGCTAAAGATAGGGAAACAGGCAAAACTAATGAGCATAAGAGCCAATGATTTTGGGAATCACATTTAAGAGAAACATTACTTCTGCTTTTGTTCTTTGCCTTATTAAAATCCAAAAGAAAACACACACACACACACACACACACACACACACACAAAACACAACAAAATGAAACATCTTTTAATAAGAGATTCTTCTATAGTTTTCATCAAGAAAATGACTTACAGGTAATGCTGGTGAACATGCATGGCAAAAGGAACCCTCATACATTGATGCTGGAGATGTACATTGATACGGTCTCTATGGAAGTCATTATGAAGCTTTCTCACTAAACTAAAAATAGAAATACCATATGATTCAGATAGCACTGCTGAGTGCTTGGATATCTCTAAATCAATATATTTCAGAAATACCTGCCAGTAAGAGCCAGCTTGAGTGGTGCAACATGCCTGTAATTCCACTTGTTGGGAGATGGAGGCCAGTGTGTTTAAGGTTATATGTCTATGTCAGCATAGGCTATGTGAAATTGTCTTAACAAGCAAACAACAACAAAAAACCAATCCAAAAAAAGAAAAGAAATGGAACTAACTTTAATGTCTGTCAATAGATAAGTAGATAAAGATAATGTGCTGCATACATGTACACACAATGGTATTCTATTCAGCCATAAAAAAAATGAAGTTCTGACATTTGTGAGAAATAAATAGAATGAGACATTATGTTAAATGAAATTTATCAGGCAGAAAGAAAAAGATAAATACAATGTGTTTTCTCTCACATGGAATCTGTATTTAAATGGTGTGCGTGCCATTTAAATGTGAGTGTGTGTATTGTGTGTGCATATGTAAGTCATGATAGTTAAGAGGAGATCGTGAAATGGGTGGAGATTCAAAGGAAGGGAAATAAGAGAGGGGGTAATGGACTTCACGCTGCATGAAAGCAGTTATGGAAAGGAAGGAAGAATATCTGGAAGAGAAGGGCAAGAGGATCGGGCAGAGCAAGAGGAGATAATAAACTATACTGACATACAGATTAAAAATGTCATAACAAAATCCATCATTTATATGCTTATTTAAAACTGTAATTTGAAAGTGGTCACAGAACATGGGAGTCTTCTCAATACGCATAACCTCTGTTGCTGGAGTCAGCCACATGTGCTGTGGACTCCATCATAGCAGAGCCAAGATGTTTTTCCTTCTCAATCCTTCTCACTTTACTAAGAAGATTTGTGCCATAGCTGCTTTTGAGAGCCATGATTAAAATACAGGTGTAACAAAAACTTAAAAACAAACAAACAAATATAAAGATCAAACATTTTGTAGTTATCTCAATATTCTGTCTTTCACAATAAATATTTTAATTCACTGAGAGTGTGTGCTTTCTTAAAGGCCCTATGGAAATGTGATCTGTGTCTCCTGTTTGGCCTTGGAAGTCCTAGACTTACACTTACTACATTTCTGAAAGACGTACCACAGTACCATAGTTACCCCACAAACATGTTTCATGGTTAAACAGGGAGCAAATCTTAGCTAGGAGCAGGGAAAGAAAAGGGTTGCTGATTACCTGGAATGCTGCATGGGATTTTTCTGAAGGTTCCGCAGCCAATACAAGCCTCAGTAAAAAGAGTCCCAAACCCTATTTGAGATATTCTGAATAATCTCATGCCTGCAGCTGGGAACCCTAGTTCTATTAGCTTTCCTGACAGGTCTAATGTTGCATGAATTCTGTTTGTAATGAGATTCAGAACAGGATATTGGGGAAAGGCTGGAATAGCAGAGAGAGAGCAAACACCACAGTCAAATCTTAACCAGCTATCTTCCAGCTTCCTGGGCCTCGCTCCTGGTCACTTCTAATTGTGACTGTTTTCCTAAGCCTGACTTAAATACCCTCTTTACCCAGCTGTATCTGATCTAGGTTAGGATTAAAGGCGTGAACCTCTCTATTTGGTAGTCAGCCTTGAACTCACAGAAAACACAGAAAGATCTCTGTCTGTGGATTAAAGGTGTAGGTCACCACTCCTGGTTTTCCCTGTGCTGGGATTAAAGGTGTGTGCCATTGAAGCCCAGCTGTTAGGCCTTGTACTTACAGAGATCCAGAACTCCCAGAGCTAGGTGAGTGACCATTGCTCTGTTATCCCTGGAACTCCTGGAGCTACCTCTGCCTAGATTTGACTGTGAGTTGCTCTCTTGATATTCCGGGTTTAATCAAATATGTAACATATCACCCCAGTCTAATATACTAAGTTAAAGACCTTCTAAATGCATTGGATCTTTTTTTTCCTAGTCTTCAACCCTCTTCATTTACAAAGTTTATTGCCGTTAATATTTTAATGCAGCTGTAGGGGACTGGATGATGGGGCAGATATCTTTGTATGACCTTTGCTTCTGTAAATAATCGCAGTGAACTCATTGGTTTACCAAGCTGGGATGTTTAGCCTGATTGCTTTAAGTGAAATGAGTTAATGTTTCTGTATGTCCTCCTAGGAAAAATCATGTGACAGCAGTCATATTTATATCTAAAAAGGTATAAATGTATGTATAGGTACAGGTTCTTTAACACTTATTTATCTAAAAATTAAACACAAATGACTATATAAATTATTGCCGGATCATCTTGGAGGACATGTTGAGGAGACTATTTTTCTAAATTAACTCCAGAATATAGAACATTTAAGTTTATAGAATTATTAAAACTAGGAAGTAAAAACTTACATACTATTTTTAAAAAATTCTTTATCCTCCTAAAACAACAAAACAAACCCTGCAGGCAGTGATGGTGCACACCCTGAATCCCAGCACTCAGGAGGCAGAAGCAGGTGACTCTTTGAGTTCAAGGCTAGCCTGGTCTACAAAATGAATTTCAGGACAGCCTGGACTGTTACACAGAGAAACCCTGTCTCAAAAAAACCAAACACAGAACAACATCAATAAAAAACACCCCAACATTTTATCATTTTTAAAGACAAATTTCTTTCCTCAAGAAGTGCTTGTAAATCAATTTTATTATGTAAATCTATTAAAAAGCAACACAAAAGTGATGTTTGTTGTTACAACAAAACTGTGAATCTAAAACAACTACAAGCCTCCCTTCCACTTCTGCCCCCGTACTCGGAAAGGCAGTTCCTCCTCCTCCAGAGATGCGCAAGACCACACCTCCAGGGTATTTAAACTGCCCCCCCCCAGACCATGTCATTTCTTGATCTCCTCTCTGAGGGCTGAAACATCATCCAGGAGGGTTTTACTCATTAAATCTGGAATTTTAATTCTTAATTTGGTTTGATCCAGTTTGATTTGTATTACTGTCTCAGTGGAGAGGCTTAATATCTGGATACAGAAACTCTCTGAAAACTCTAAAGACAAAAAATTAAACTACGGGGCTGGAGAGATGGCTCAGTGGTTAAGAGCACCGCCTGCTCTTCCAGAAGACCCGGGTTCAATTCCCAGCACCCACATGGCAGCTAACAACTGTCTGTAGTTACAGTTCCAGGCAAACACCAAGGCAAATAAATAAATAAATAAAGTTTTTTTTTTTTTTTTTTTAAATTAAACTACATACTGATGATCATGGTAATTCAATTTCTAAAACTTTTTACAGTATTCTGAAGCCTAAATTGATTGACATGTATGTGAGCTTCTCATGACTAATCATCCTTTTGCTGGGCTAGGGAGATGGCTTAGTCAATAAAATGAATGCTTCCCAAGCATGAGATTCAACTTCAGTCTCCTCCACCCTACATAGAAAGCCATGCTCTGTATCATATGTGTGCTATCCCAGTGCTGGGACCATGGAGTCAGAAGATCCTCAGTGCTTGCTAGAGGGTGGGTGCAACCAAACTGATAAGCTCTAGATTCAGTGAGAGACCGTGTCTTCAACAAAACAAAACTCATGGAGATCAATTGAGAAAGGCTTCAGTGTCAACCTTTGATCTCAAAATACATACAGGCACAGTTCAGTTCTCCAGCCTGAGAAAGGCAGAGTTTTATATTTGAATACTGTAGACTGAGAAACATAGTAGTGAATGACTTGGCATGTCAGAAAGTGGCCAAGGCACTGGGCAGGAGCAGGCAGGTGATGGTGTCTGATGTAAGACTGAAGTCAGACCAGTTCTGTGTCTGTCATTCTGGGGAACCTTGAACCTTACGTTGTTAGGTACAGTGGCATATGATGGTAAAATGAGTGAACTGTTTTGAATTTTTAACAAAAGACAAATGGTTGTTTTTCTATCATCTGAAATCTCTTTTATTTCTCTTGGGCAACGTTAATGATATATTATCGTTCAGCTAACAGTCTTTTGCAACGATCTGAAGAATATGGTAATTTATTTCTCGTATGATGAGTGAAAGGTTTGAATAAAATTTATCAGAATTCACCATAAACTTAAATTACTATGCTGTATAAAGCTGAACACTATAAAAAGACATTTTTGATTATGGTAAATGGCATGTATGCTAGGGGGGAAATTAGGCTATTTCTGGAGCATGGCCAGATACAATAAAGTTTAAGTAGACTTCTGAAAATCTGCTTAAGGGGAAATGAAGCCCTTAAAACAAACAGACAGATAAACAAGCAAACACTTATCGTGAGGCCATGTGAAAAATGAGAAGACCAAATCTCACTTGTCTCCCAGACCCCCTTTGCAGTGGGTGGTGGTATCCTGGCTGACTCTTTCTGTGCTGACAAGGCTCTTCCCGGCAAGGATGATGTCACTTTGACTATTTCTCTCATTTCTGGGACCCACCAAATAAATCGAGCACAAAGGGAACATTTATTTCTTAAACTTAGAAAATGGCAATGACAAGGACGTTTTGGTTAGTTGTATAAACGGATGTCTTTCTGTGTGTGCTCTGGAAATTGAACTCAGCACATGTTAAATCTGTTCTCTTTCTGAGCTGAACCCACCAGACTTAGACTTCTCCAATTCTGACCTTGATAAGTTTTTTAAAAGATGCTTATAGATGTGACAATTTACTTTTATGCAACTTGTTAATAAAGATAGGTAATATGTCATGTATCATTACTATACAGAATGCTGCTGTAAACTATCTTTTGATTCTCTAGTATATGGTAATATCTGTATATGTTGGCGAAGGGAAAATGTCTGTGAATTCAAGTACTGACTTCCTTTAAATTCAGTTAGGGTAGCTTCTGGGCAAGCCTGGGATTATCTAAATTAGATAATAGGAAAACTTTTTAATACTTTTATTTCATGTGCATTGGTGTTTTGCTTGTATATGTGTCTGAGTGTGAATGTTGGGTTCCATGGAATTGGAGTTACAGACATTTGTGAGCTTCCATGTGGGTGCTGGGAATTGAACTCAGGTCTTCTGGAAGAGCAGCCAGTGCTCTTAACCACTGAGGCACTTCTCCAGCCCCTTGGCTTTCTCATTTGATAATTTTAACACTCTACAGCACATTTTGTCCAACTCCCTTATTTTGTAGATGATAAAACAGAAACTCTACCAGAGATAAGGAACTTATTTAAACTTTCACAGTGAGTAACAGAATTATCTAGAACTAGGTGTTCAGACTTCTGACTCAACACTCTTTTTGTTGTCTTTACACTTTTATGGAATCTGAGTCCTTTACTTTTAGCAACTTTGGGAGCTTCTCATCTGAGTCATGTTATTTTTATCTTACATGTCATCAATTGCAAGAAGGGAAAAATGTCCTAGAATAAATTGTCCTCTGCTTAGTATATATTAGTTGGGGTCATTTTCAAGAATGGGAGGTTGTTTAGAGGCATCCATTTTCTGAAGCCTTGGGTACTGACTGCATCATGGAGTAAGAGGATCAACCCAGAAACTTGATTGTAGTTCTACGTTCATTGCTGAGCACACAGACATCACTTCAGCTCATCATATCTCAGGGTTTCACCCTGTGGAATAGACATCATAAAACCGGCTTCTGTCTTTCAAACAAGTGGCGCAAGGATAAAACAATTTCATTAATAATGACAAAAGTATAATAGATAAAGATAGTGTTTTAGTTCATGCTCGTATAAAAGCTAGACAACTTCAAACAAGTTCATTTGAACTTATGTTAACATGTAAGCTGACTACATGATAAGCATGAAAGGGAGTATTTGTGTTTCTTCTGCAAGTATTTTAGTGGTAGGCTGACTTCTATACCATTGTCAACTACAAGCGTGCAATAAAAATAAACATCCCACCTATTGCATCATGCAATTCTGATGAAACACATAGCTGTGAGTCTTAAGGAGCAATGACTACTAATTAGCATTATGGCGATCTTTATAACATCCTAGGGAAGGCTGGGAAGGACTGAGTCATTTCTCCTGCACATGGTGTTCTCGTTTGACAGACCAGAACACAATGGACTCCTGAAAGTTGAGACGTGAATATTTTCTATTAATTTCAAGGAACTTGTTCATTGTTTGCACAGCTGTCAGATTCCTTTCACAGGAGGCAGAAATTACTTTTAAAAGTCTCTCAGGAATAATAATAAAAAATAATAGCTGTAATTTATTGGTCTTCTATTTCTTGTCATTCACTACGCAGAGGGCTACATACATTCTTTTCTTTCTAGTTTTTAAAGCAACTCTGTGAAAGGTAGGCATTATTATACTTATTTTACTTTACAATATCTTTAAAGAAAGAAAGTAAAATATGCTATAATTCGAGTGTCTTAGTTTCCATTTGTCCTGAAGTAGGCATCCTTGCATTTCTATTTTCTTTTTCAAAACTGTTCTCTAGGATATTAAGAGGCATTATTAGTTCTAGATAGCAGACAAACCTAAGTCAAGATGGAAATACTTTGGCCAAAAACATCAAAGTCAGACCTATGGCTGGACCCTTAATACCATGTATCCCCCTGACATATTTTGCCATTAGATCATAGCTTTGAAAATTAATGAACTGGCTAGTCACATGGTGCGATGTGCTAAAATTAGAGAGAAAACAGTCATAGTTCCTACCCTAATTGAATGAGGAGAGTTTAAATCAAAGCTCTGTGAGCAGCTATCTCTGGGGTTTTAGATAGCTTGAATTCCTCCCACATTATGTTTAAATCATTAAATTAAAAAGCTAAAGTTAACCACACCATCATTATTTATTTAGCATTGCTCAAAGTGCTTAGCCTATGCTACCTTATTTGAGTTCCTATGGTAGCAAGAACATCAGGGATAGGAAAGGGTGGGAGCCACAGCCAGAGGCTATCTCCTGTTCCACGTTGGCAGACAGCCACCCAGACTCTTCTTTCCTGGCCTCCTTTCTCTTTGGGGCAGACTACTCTTCAGGAGCATTGTACTAATCCTTTCCTTTTCTTACAGACCAAATGAGGAGAACAAATTAGGAACTCAGGCTTTGGAGAAAGCTGAAAGTCCAGTTATTGCTCTAAGTTAGGAGCAATTCCAAAATGTCTGGTAGTTGTAGGCCATAATCATACTTGGCTTTTGATCCCTCTCAGTTTTGTAGCTTTGTTGAGGTATCATGAACTCAGACACCAAATTTAGACTGTCAGAGCAGTGAGGATTGGGTAGGTTAGGGAGATGGTGGAGAAATTACAAGGGAAAAGCGTTGGTGGTGGTGGTAATGGGGTTCACTGCTAGTTTTCTAATGTATGTTATAGTGAACTAAGAATACTTGAAACATTTTAGCTCACCCGTATGGAGTCATAGATGATTTTGTACAATTTCCTTCTAATTTATCATACTCAAATCCAAACATTTATTCTTAGAGGGCACCAACACCTATTTATAGGCTTAATATGTTGCAGCTCCTTTGGCTGGTTTATTGTCCTACGAGAAAAGACTCTTGTTCATGGAAAGCTTCACCAAATAGGCTGAGGTGGGCTGGGGAGACTGTCCAGTCAAGGGCTTGCTGCACAAGCCTGAGGTTGATACCCAGCATCCACATTAAAAGCTAGGCATGGAGACATGTACCTGTAATAGCAGTATGAAGGAAGCAGATCCTTGGGACAGGTCCCAGCAAGTCTAACCTGACCAGCCAGCCTCAGGTCCTTGTGAGAGATTCTACCTAAAAATATCCAAAGTTGAGAGCTCTGAAGAATGATGCCTGTGACCTCCGTACACACAAACACATCCCTATACACCAGCATGCACATGCACAAGCATGCATATATGTACAAACTCCAACATGCATCTGGGTGTTCAAAAATGAATGTGCCCTTGCACATACATAACTCAAACAGAGGTCCTCTAGCTTTTCTCTCTTGGGTGCTGAGATTAAATACATGTTTACCATACTTAGTTTATCCTATGTATTTTACATTGGGTAACTAGTATCAATTTTAGGGTAATTAATTTCATATTATCCTATCCACTAGGAATATTTTTAATGAATGGCCATAATTTTTGTCCTACATTTATTCAAACTTTTGAGTTTTGTACGTTTTTAAAATTTACTTATTCATTAAAATAAATTATGTACTATTTGTCTTCTTGGATAATATCAATTAAAAGTTTAAGATTCATTCAATAGCAGACTCCAGAGGATTATGCTATAAAATGACAGTTCAACATCAATGTTCTCTTATCCCTTACTAGAACAAAGCAATATTGAACATGTTTGATAATGATGTTTAATAAATGATAGCATTCTAATTAACTTTCTTTATTGACAAGATATCAGGGATATTATCATGTTATAAAATAATAACAGTGAACCCTCCTACGTGCTAGAGAAGGCAAATAAAAAGAAAGCAGAGCACTCTTCAGCTTTTCTGGAACATTAGGACAGAACCAAGATGTTCCCAGCTTCTGGCTGGAGACAGGAATTAGAACTGGTCACTCTGAGGATCCCTGCCTCTCCACTGCTAGAGCAGTGATTTTGCTGATTTAATGTAGGTGCCCTTGCAGGCACTTCTCCCAATGCAGTAGATTGTCTGTCTTCACCAATGAGCTGGTAGCTTCTTTCTTTTCTTTCTTCTTGTGTCTTTCCCCAAAACCCTAAGCACACTTTCCTGTCGCCCATGCATGCTGTCCCTGACACTTTGGGATTTCTTTCTCATTCCCTGAACCCCTTTACCTTTTTGGCCATGAGCTAGCCTGGTGACCTCAATGCAAAACACATGGCTCTCTCCCTTCCTCATCTCCATGTGCCCCTTTCATGCAGCTGCTGAAATTTTCAGCTTGCCTGGCTCCTTCTCCTCCTCCGCACCTTCTTTTTTTTTCTCTAACGCTAATAGTCCCAGAACTTTCATCTGCTGCTTCTGCTTTTAAATTCTCTTATTAACAAGATTGATAACTCCAAAAAGGGAACTCTGATTTTCCTACTAACAGCTGCACGTGCTGTCATTTCTTAAAAAGGAAAAAAAAAAACCCACACCGTCCCACAGTTGTGCAACCTGAGTTTTTCTGTTTTCTCTTTTTGACTCTTTCCACTCTACCAGATGGAAGATCATATTGACTCAATAACCTAACTCTATAATGTGTGTGGAAGCCTATAGCTTAGTTATATTTCCTGCAAACTACAAATTCAACACTGACAGTGCTATCTTCAGTTAGGCTACGAGGGAGTCGATACTAACACCCTGGTCAATAATATCATAAAGTTATAATTCCTCTCTATTCGGAACAAAGACTATTTTGTAATAAAATGTTCCATAACTTTTAAATATGTTTGACATTTTATTTGTATTAAATGACAGATTTAGCTGTAAAATCACATTCATTTGTGCTTTACAAAAGGCAATCCTTTTCAATAGGTTACTGATATGGAATTTGTAAATAATATTCATATTATGACATTTTCATTTGGAAACCCCAAAACTAAAGTTCAGGTCCTTTTTACCCTCAACTAGAGAGATGGCTCAGCGGTTAAGAGCACCCTCTGCTCTTCCAGAGGACACGGGTTCAATTCCCAGCACCCACATGGCAGCTCACAACTGTCTGTAGTTCCAGATCCAGGCAAACCCCAAGGCAAATAATTAAATAAAAAAAAAAAGTTAAAAAAAAAAGAAAAACCAAAAACAACAACAACAAAAAACCAAACAAAAGCCTCCAACCTACCCACCCTCATACCCCCTCACACACACCAAAACAAGACACCTACCAAACCAAAACACTTACCAAACCAAACCACCACGACAAAACAAAACAAAACAAAACAAGCTAAAAAGTACTTGCTACCAAGACTTAACCTAAACTTGATCTCCAGTAGCCATGTGGTAGAAAGAGAGAAATAATTCCTGCAAGTTACTCACTAACCTCCTCCACACTGTGCCGTGGGGTGCACATGCAAGTGTGCTCATGCAAACACACTCAATAAATAAACATGCAATAAGAAGACACCAATGTATACACAGCGTAAATGACAAGAAGAATTCTGGACCATTTGGCTGGCTTGTTTGTTTTAATCATACCTTAATATTCCCCCCTCTCTCTCCCCCTCTCTCTCTCTCTCTTTCTCTGTCCTCTCCCTCTCCGTCTAGCAAACATATTCTTAGCCTAATCTCCTCTTTCCTCTTTGCTTCTCTAAAATTTGAAGCTGTGACTTCCAGTTGACTTTTAATTGAGACATTACAGAAGTGTGGCAGCAACTGCCTCCAGTCATTTAAAAATAAGCCTGTTGGTTGTTCTTCCTTTTGAGCTTTTCATATTTCTGTTTCTGGTCCGACCTTTTTGACTATCTCAACCCTTCTATTGGATCTCCCAAGCTTCTTCTCTTTCAGCTCTTTTCCAGGTGCCTGCTGAGGAAACAAGTCTTCAACCTCCATTTGTGGCAGCTGTCTGCAGTTCAGTTCATTCACATCCCCTCAAACCACTGCCCTCACTTTACATTCACACTTTAGTCACTGTAACTATCTGGGGACAGAAGTCATCTGGTGCCAGCATGTCTACTGAGAGGCTGATTGGAAAAGGGAAAGCTGGGTAGTGCCTAGATCAGCTAATGAAATTTGTCCTTTATATTGAAAACAACACACACACACACACACACAAGCTGTTGCCTATGAAAATGGAGCAGCAATAGTTAAAACTCGAGCAGAACTTAAATAGACCAACTTAATAACTTACTGTAGTTTATTAAAATAAATTATGAGTATGACTCTAAAAACCCAATAGTCCTTGCTTCCTCCAGCAGTCAGTCTGCAGGGGAAGCCTAAGCAAGCAGTTCTTTTGATGAGACTAACACCAAAGAAAAATTGACTTCAGTGTTAAGTAGGCAATGTGGCCCTGTAATGGTTTGAAAGCATTGATGCAGATATATAAACACAATCATTATAGTAGAAAGCTGGGTAATCCTGACAGAAAAGACCACTTGGCAACTGTGGATTCTGCTTTAGTAGTCTACTTGACCCAACGTAGAATCACTGGAGAAGAGAATCTCAGCAAGTATGTGGGGGATGGTTCCTGATTAAGTCAGTCAATGTGGGAAGACCTAACCCACCACTGTGTAGACAGAAGATCATGAACTGTATGAATATTACTGTAGAAAAAAAATCAAGGTGAGCACCAAGAATCAAGCAAGTGAGCAATGCTGCAATTATTTCTTTCTGCTTTGACTATGAATGTGGGATTACCACTGGCCTCAAGTTCCTACCTGTGACTTTTACATCAAATTGTGAGGGGGGTAAAAATGTACTTTCTTTCCTAAGGTTGTTTTTGTCAGGGTATTTTATACCAGCAACAGAAATGGGGTTAGAACAGCAACTATAATCTCTTTAATCAGGTGGGAGCCACTAGCAAATGCTAATGTTTGTGTATGAAAGTTGAGCTGTAACAAGGTATTTACACTGTACTAAAATAGTTTCTCACTAAATGGGTATGAATTATAAAGGAGAAAACAGTGACATTATAGCAGAGAAGAAACCTGGCAGAAAACAGCTCAACACAGGAATTAATGTGATATTCCTAAACAAGGGCAGCTCAACAGTTACCTTCTGATGGAATGCACCTGTTTTGCCAAATCATAAAGCATCAGGCAACCTACCACTGACTGACATCCATTTTATAAAACAAGCAACCCTCTAAGGCAGTGGTATTCAACTGTGGGTTATGGCCCTTTTGGGGGTCAAGTGACCCTTTTACAAGAGCCACATATTAGATGTTATGAATATTAGACATTTATATTATGATTCATAACAGTAGAAAAATTACAGTTATGAAGTAGCAATAAAAATAATCTTATGGGTTGAGAGGTCACCATAACATGAGGAACTGTGTTAAAGGGTCTCAACCATAGGAAAGTTGAGAATCATTACTGTATGTTAGTATTTCGCACGTGAAAGAACTCGTCAGCACGTTGCCAAGGGCCATATTAGGTTTATTAAGGTGGGGGAAGGGGAAGAAAAGAGAGAGAGAAAGAGAGAAAGTATGGGGACAGAGAGGAAGAGAAAAAGAGATAGTCTCCCATGTGGTTGGGGCTTTTAAATATAGACAGGCCTTAAAGATAAACATCAGGGGCTCTTCTGAGCCCCTGCAGTTGGGGGCCCAGCAACGCAACACCTAACCACTGTCACAAGATACTGAGGGGCAGGTCCAGTTAGAAAGAGGCTAGAGAAGGGGCAATAAATAGCCAATCTGGAATTTTTTTAGAAGTGTGTGTGTGTGCATGCCTGTACCACAGCATTTGTGTGAAAGTTAGAGGACTATCTTTGGGTGTGGACCATCATCTTCCAACCTTGCTTGAAACAGGATCTCTTCAGAGATTTGTGATCTAGACCAGTTAGTTGGCCTCTGAGCTCCTGGAGATTTTCCTGGTCCTGCCTGCCATTTATATAGTGGGTGGAGAGGTCCCAAATGTTTGCACCTCTGCATTAGCTTTTGCATGGGTGCTGGTGATTCAAATCCAGGTTGTCAGTCTTGCCCAGAAAACGCTCCTACAGAACCATCTCCCTAGTTTCCTGATATTCAAGTTTTGTTGTTGTTTTAAAGAATATTAGTGGACATTGGTAAAATCTAAATATGGTCTGCAGAATAAATGACAGGACTGAACAATGTTGGTTTCTTGGTTTTGGTTATCGCAGTAGTGTGGAACCATAAAAAACATTCACTGAAGGATGTAGGATTGAGGAGATACTGTCTGTCATTTACCATCAAGTAGCTCATAAATATATAGCAAACATAAAATACTTACAAGTTAGAACAGGGATTAAAGGTATAGAAGGATTGGCATATTATCCTTGTAGTTTTCTGCCCATCTGAAATTATATTAGAATGTGAATTTGAAAACAATCACCAGTTTTAGTTTGTCACACATCTTACAGCTATAAACTTAAGAGTGGGGAATAAAACAATGATATGACGGAAAGGGGGGGAATAATAGGAAGAGGTTTAGGTGAGGAGAGGGATGGCTGAGTTGGGCGGAGGACGGAATTCAGAGAGGGGTGACTACCACTAATAATGTCTGAAAAGGCCATATGGAAGCCTACTATTTTATAAGCTTCATACATACATATTATATATATTACATTTTTCATATAAAAAGTTGAATTAGTGTTACCCTACACAATGAATTATACTCCTTTGATAATCCATAGGTTGCCAAATCAAAATCGCAGTGCCAAGTATGGGATATCTAACCTTGAGTATTTGGTCAGAGGTACCTGGAACTTCCAAAACAATGTGGGCTATTGCCATTGCTCTTAGTTGCCCACAAAAGCTTGATGGTGAGATCTTCTTAGAAATTTTATTTATTTATTTATTTATTTATTTATTTATTTATTTATTTATTTATTTATTTATTATGTATACAGAAGAGGGCACTAGATGTCATCATAGATGGTTGTGAGCCACCATGTGGTTGCTGGGAATTGAACTCAGGACCTCTGGAAGAACAGTCAGTGCTCTTAACCTCTGAACCATCTCTCCAGCCCAGAAATTATTTATTTTTATATGTATGGATGTTTTGTCTGTATGTATATCTGTTCACCAAAGAGGCTAGAAGAGGGCTTAAGATTCCTGTATTTAGAGATGTCTGTAAATTATCTTGTGGCTTCTGGGAACTGACCCAGAGGAAGAGGAGCTAGTGTTTTTAACCACTGGTCCATCTCTCCAGTTCCTGATAGTAAGGTGTTATTGCTGAAGACATAACATGCATTGGTAAGAGGACATGGAGAAATCAAGTTAGTACAGACCAGGAAACTTTCTTCCTAGTTGGTACTTCTCATAAAACTGGAAGATACTGTCTGATGGGGGAAAAAAAATAGTGATATTACCCAGCTTTGAACCTTGGGAACTGTAGTAATGCTTGATGTGACAATACATGCCCATGGGTACAATGTTGGCGCAGAATTACAGGGGTAATCAATTGCTTCCTTGTTGGATTTAAGTTCTGCTCTATAGGAGAAGATACGTGGAGGAGAAACATGTTCATGAGCCTCCACTACTTACTGAGGAGGTATGGACAGGTAATGGCTTCTAGAAGAAGGAGAGTGAGTTTTCTTTAAGGGTATTTGCTTCACGCAGGTTGGTCATGCTCTCATGGGTGACTCTAAACCCGGGAGTATAAGGGCAGCATAAATTGAAATTGATGGGTTATAAAAGAACAAAGAAGACACAAAGTTGGGGGTGGGAAATGAGGTGGGGTGTATCTTAGTTGGAGTTACTGTTGCTGGGATGAAACATCATGACCAAAGAAACTTGGGGAGAAAGGGTTTATTTGGCTTATGCTTCCACATCACAGTTTATCGTCAAAGGAAGTCAGGACAGGAACTCCAGCAGGGCAGGAACCTGGAAGTAGAAGCTGATGCAGAAGTCATAAAAGAGTGCTACTTACTGTCTTGCTCAACATGGCTTGCTCAGCTTGCTTTCCTGCCCAGGGATGGCACCACCCACAATGGGCTGCCTCTCCCCCATCAACCACTAATTAAGAAAATGCTCCACAGGCTTGCCTACAGCCTGGTTTTAGGAAGACATTTTCTTAATTGATAAAGTCCTTTCAGATGACTTTAGCTTATGTCAGGTTGGCATAAAACTATCCAGAACAGGGTGGATCTGGGAGAATGTAGGGGAAGAGTGGTTGGTGAATATGGTCAAATGCATTGTATGAAATTTGTAATCAAATAAGTAAATACATATATATTTAATCACACACACACACACACACACACACACACACACACACACACACACACACACAGAGGAAGCAGCTCCTGAAGATCAGTCTTCTGGACAGGTTGATGGCCTCACTAGGACCTGCAGTCATATCCTCCCTTTCAGTATCACTGTTCTGCATATTGTCTGAGATCCTAGCTTTAGCTGCGCATGTTCAGATAAGAAGAAAAACTCAACCTCTTTGTAGGTTATTGCTCTGTCCCATAGCTGCTGCTTTTAGGAGTAGCTCTTTTATTGTTAATTTCAGTTTCAGAGTTTTCTGAGGACAGCCTTCAATTCCCAGTTTTAGAGTTTAATTTCTGGCTCTTTACATTATCTTGACCCTTCTCCCGGGTAAATTTTGTGTCAGCCTCAGCTCTAAGGTAATAGCTTTAGGCTTAATTAAATTGCTTTAATATTTAAAACCCAACGTTCCTTATTGGTGTGAAATAGTTACTGCTTCGTGATTTCTTTGTCTCTCATTGAGTCTTGGATACTCGATGGGCATGGCTTCAGTCATACTTATTATAGCTATGCTGGAACTTTCAGCAAATACGGCGATGTATTGTTCAGTGAGTGTTCTGGAATAATGAACATTTCCATTTTAATGAGGTCTGACTGAACTGTAGTACTTTCTGCAAATTTTCTAAAATGGTACAGCACCTGCCTTAGAAATTCAGTGATGCCTATGTTAGGGATCAGCAAGGCTTCCATCCTGATCTCCCTGCCATAAAAGGAAAAACTGCTGGAAATGCCACTTTAATAGCAGAGGAAGCTGCAAGTTGAATTTTTTTGACAGGATTGCTGGGGAGAACGGTGAGGAGTGGGTGGAACTGACTGAGCAAAATGAGAAATGAGAGATAACCGAGGATAAACGGGATCCTGGTTGTATCTCTCATTTGGCTGTTACTCAGAATAATAAAATCTGTTCCTAAAACTGCCTGGCAGAAGGATAGCCATACTTAGACAGATTTTCCAACAACTACATTTATAATTTTTTAATGCCTGCCACAGAAACCATTTTGTGAAAAAAATATATGGTATTTGACCTAGGACCTAATATTCCTTTTTATTTAGAGAGTGAAAAAATATAGGCAATAAATGGAAGAAAAAAGAGCCCGTGGGGGCAGGGAGATAGGGGATGAGGAAGGTGAGTAGGAAACCTTTGTCAACAAAGACTGAAAAGACCCTTTAATGGTACAGAATTGGAATACAATAAGTGAGCTAGAGCAAGGCTAAAACCAGGCTCCGAGGGATGTAACTTTGTAACAAATGGTACCTTAGAGAAATGGGTTGTCTGGAACAATAGACATGATTGATATGAGCCTGTCACACTTTCTCATACAAAGCTTAAAGCTCAGAACTGACAAATAGTTCAAATTTTAGTCATGAAGCAGCTAAGAAAGAATCAAGTGAGGCAAGACTCCTACCTACGTGTGGGGGAAAATTTGTCTGCTCACCCTTTTTATAAGAAAAAGGAAAGTTGCTTTCTTTCTGTTTAAAAAAAAATCCGGGTAGTGGCTCTGTTAGATGAGACAGAAGCTCAGGCTGGGTGCCTCTCATCAGGCAGAATCTGGGCTGTTTGTGCTCAGAAAAATGATGATCCTTCAGCTTCCACCAGCTCAGCAGCCAAAAGTAGCCTGAGGGAGAGTGCCTGCCTGTCTGTGGTCATCACATCCTGAGTTGATAGATGGGTCTGGGCTCAGACTTGGACTTTATCAGCACATATTATCATAGTTTTTCAATATCAAACTTCAGAGCTACAGATGTACCACTTTTCTCTATTTTCTATCTTACTTAATTTGTGCCTGGTGCTGAAGATTGAACCTGGGTCTGTGTGCATGAAGGACATGTACCGTGTTCCTGCTTATTTTGCTATTTGGAGCTTGCTTTATGTTTTCTTTTCTTTGCAGAAAGATGGGCCCCTTCTCCTCCCACTTCCTCCCGGAGCTTATAATATCATCTATGACAAGGTGATTCTTTTCTCCCCTGGGTCATCTCATGTTCATAGTCACGCTTTAATATCCCCATCTTGCAGAATCCTTCACATTTATGCATATTTCCTCAGCCCCCTTTCATAATCATACTTTTTTAAAATCATGCACTCATCTGCCTCCGGTCTGGAGTCTCCTATTACTTCCTAAAATTTTCTTTGTTGACTTTTATGTCTTTTTTTTCTCACCAATTTGAATATTGCAGTAGCAGGCTTATGGCTTTCAGTACCCCTTTGACCCATTTCAACCTTATGCTCAAGAGAAATATGTCAAGGTCAGTGATGGCTGACATATTGCTTTCTGATTGCCTGCTTGTCTCTCTTGTGTATTTTCCTTAGCTGCCATAATGATGATGTGGGATGCCATCTTATTTAAAGCTATCCTGTGGCTTTCTTTCCTGAGAGACCTTAAGCTACTTAGCATGGTTTGCCAGTTTCCTTGTCTTCCTGGCATCCTACCTTTGTGAACTGCCTTATCCCTCTGTTCCCAATTTACCACCAGAAGCAAATTTGCTATGACAAGATCAGCCCAACTCTTGTCTTGCCCCAGAGTCTGAGCTTTTGATATTCCTTGCTGTATTCACTCTACCAACCAGATATGTTTATCTTGTATTTCTTCACCTCCTTCAAGCCTCCCATGATCTCCTTTGCTAAGTAAGCAGCCTATCTTGACCATCCAATAAAATGTTGTATTGACCCTTTGTCTCAACCATGATCATCCTTAGTTGTTTTTCTTCATTTTTTTCTTGTCTCTCACCCTACTACTGTGCAAACTCAGTGATGGATTTGCTTTCATTTTACTTTTTTTTTTTTTTTTAGCCTACAAGGGTAGGTTTTGAAAAAATTACCTGCCAAGGGGATTAATGCATTCATAAATATTTTGGCTAATTACTGCCTCTCAAGCTTTTCTATTTAGGTGAAAGTTTGCTTCTTGATGGTAAATTCAGTTTGACAATGTCTCAACTTTCTGGAGTGGTTTATGGTACAAACAGAAAAGTGTTGAATCTTTTTGGCATCTCTCAGATCTCACCCTGTAGATGACTGTGCGTACAGCCAGATCTTCCTATTGCCAAAATGAAACTTCATTTGTGAAAGAGTCTGGTTCAGCTTTAAATCATTCTGTGGATGAAGATGCATTCCAGTGATACTGGATGACTCCTCACAGTCTCTCAACACCCTGGGGAGTCTTTTCTCAGCTCTGCCTGGTCACCTACACCCAGTTTAAAGTGACACTGCTTCCTTTCATGACAGGTCTCCAGTGATTCAGACCTGTGCCTTTGGCTTCTTGCCACCTCAGAGACACAGTGTAGCCATCTCCTGCTTGGGCCATGACCCAGGACAATCTGGTTTTCTATATGAAGCCCTGTGGAGTTTCCTTTGAGATAGTTGGGCCATCTGTGGGGTGTACAGCATCCTAGTAAAAGAATAAAACTACACAATAGAAAACCACAACTGACTTTTGTCCTAACACCAAGCCTATATTTGAAATGTATTTATAAAATCTTGGTTTAAAAAGAACAAAAAGCCCTACCTACCTTTTTTTTTTTTTTTTTTTTTTTTTTTTTTTTTTTTTTTTTTTTTTTTTTTTTTTTTTTTTTTTTAGTATTCCTTTTCCCAGTCCAGATATCTGGAATGAAGCCAGGGTTGTATTTGCTCTCAGGTTCAAGTTCATTTAAGGTAAGGCTTAGTTTTCCCCCAGACCTTTAAAAAGCAGCATTTTATGATGTGTGGGTAATAAGAATTAAAGACTTAAAAAAGATATTTTGCATAGAAAACTTGAAAGCCTTTTGGATTTTCTCCTAAAGTGGCCATGTACACTTCATACATTTGCAGGACCTGTCAATGACCCTGTGCTGCTGTTGACAGTGGTTCCAAGCTCTGTTGTTAGTGTGTTTGTCTAGTATGATACAGGTTCACCCAGTCATGGGGGGCTAATTACTCCTGAGAATCTCTCAGTGTGCTGACTTAATTACCATGTTGCCTTTAAAAAATAAATCTGTAAGAGATACTTAACTTCTAATAAAATGCAGAGGAGGATTAATTTTCTTAATTCATAAGTGGTGTTCCTGCCCTCAGCTTTTCTAAAGCATCCATCTAGCTCAGCCAGATAAGCCTTTCTCAAGTGCTATTTTTGCAGGCATGCCACAATTAAAATTATTTAATTGTTTTACATTTGGAATAGAACCAACACTCATCTTCAAATATATACAGTGGGCATGTGCTTACTCATGTGGCACACACACACACACACACACATACACACACACATAGAGATGCACACTCACGGGAACCTACCGTTTGAGAGGCAGAGGACTAGGCTAGGAGGAAATTACTGTAATAAAAAATATTATTCCTATTGTTTAAGAGTGTGTTTGCAGGACTGAGTAGAGACTCAATTTGAGATCTACATACTCAGGGATTTTAATATATAATCTTAGTTTTCATTTTAATTTTATCACTGATTGAATCTTAAGTTCTCTGTGAAAGTCCAAAACTTGTATACTTAATGCACATTTTAAGTTTCTAACCTATTTTCTTTTTCCTTTCCTTCTTTCTTTCCTTGAGGCTTTTATTTTTTTATTTATTTATTTTTTTTTTTAAAAAAAACTTTATTTATTTATTTGCCTTGGTGTTTGCCTGGAACTGTAACTACAGACAGTTGTTAGCTGCCATGTGGGTGCTGGGAATTGAACCCGGGTCCTCTGGAAAAGCAGACGGTGCTCTTAACCGCTGAGCCATCTCTCCAGCCCCAAAAGTAATATTTTTTTTTTTTTAACTTTATTTGCCTTTGTGTTTGCCTGGAACTGGAACTACAGACAGTTGTGAGCTGCCATGTGGGTGCTGGGAATTGAACCCGGGTCCTCTGGAAGAGCAGAGGGTGCTCTTAACCGCTGAGCCATCTCTCCAGCCCCCCTTGAGGCTTTTAAAAAGCATACTTGGTTCTCTTGTTCCTAGTCTGCAAGATGATATTCTTCATTTTGGAGTAATATTTTACCATAAAAAAATTTAAAAGTCCCTAGGACCATGTATTGGTATATAACTTACACTTTTAGAAATTCTCCTCTGAGTACTATTTGTGAGGTTTGTGTGAGCATCTTCTTGGTCAACTCTGATTTGTTTTGTGTTCACTAAGTTGTGCATCACTGTAATGCTTCATCATTGTCCATTGGGACGTCCAGGTTTTCCAGCAGACACTTTTGATGAATGGTTGTTCATGGAGTTTGCTCCCCCCTGACCACCCTGCAGTCCAAGTTCTTTGTGGACAGTCTCCAGGAGCTGATCTGCTCAACAGGCTGAGAGCTTCCTCAACCCTTCTCTAATTCCTGGCATACTTGCTCTATTTAAATTGAACTACATCAGTGTCTTTTTTAAAAGATGTTTTGCAAATATGTATTGGTGAAATATTATCTTTTATGAAAAATATACTTGTCTTTTAATCTTATAACTTGGTTTGCAACCTTAAAAAACTTTCTAAAAGCTATCAGGACATTTGAATTATAGTATTCTCTGCAAAAACTGGTTCAGAATGTAAAATAACTAACAATGGGTGATAATTAAAGATACAAATTAAAAGATACAAACTTGGCAATAAAGAAAAACAGTAAAGCTAATATCAGCGCTCAGAAGGCAAAGGCAGGCAGATCTCTGTGAGTTTGAGTTCAGCTTGGTCTACAGGGCAAGTTCCCGCTCAGCCAGGGACACACAGAGAAACCTTATCTCAAAAACAAATGAATAAGCAAAAAACATTGAAGAAACTGAGTTATGAAAGCAACTATTGGTGCTGAACAATGTTTGTCATTTTATTGATATTCTGTAGTCCATCAATTTCAGCAGTTCCTGCGCTGGTAAGGTAGGATAGATGAGGGGATAGAAGTACTGTAATTCTGCAATGACAACTAAATGTACAATCATAACTATGTTAGGTTTATTTTTGTTCAAATCACCCCAGTCTATTCAGTCTTCTTATATCATAGGGTCCTCTGTGTTCAATAAACTTAGTACCACCTCATACCTACCCTGACATCTATTCTGGTCATTAAATGCTGGTATTTTGTCATAGAAATGGTCTTTTGCTTACCAGCACCAGTTTTGGTATGATTTGTTTTTAAAAAATTTATACTGTTCAACACTTTATGAAATACAGTAGGAATTCTCCCTAAATATACAAAGAACTTCTGCTAACTCTGAAAATTTTTTGTCCATTTTGTGTTTTTTTATAAAGCAAATTATGTACTAATAATTTATGTTATGAAGAGTTTCTCTTTTTCAACTATTCAAAGATCAATTTGGTTTATTTTGTTTCCTTTGCCAATGAAGGATAGATTACAGGAAGGTCAGACTCTTCTAAGATGTTCTATAACCCATCAATTACAACTTTTGAGCTGGTTGGTAAGACAGTGTATTTGAGAAGGCAGCAATACCATAATTCTGAAATGACAACTAAATGTGCAATAGTCACTATGCAGGATTCTGTTTTAATATAATGTCTAATTGAGACAAAAGCAGGTGATACTTCTTCATAGAAACTCAGTGTCTAAAAGTGCTTTAAAGAGCAAATTTATTTACTTTGCTTATTTATTTACTTACTTTTACTTATTTACTTTAATTACTTTTATTTTACTTCTTTACTTATTAGCTTGCTTATTTTGTTTTGTTCAGGTACATATTAAACCCAGGGCTTTGTGCATGTTCAATAGGTACTCTGTCACTGAACCGCATGGAGATTCCTCTGATGTGATACATTCTGAGACAAGAGAAGAAATTGGTGGACTATAGGACACTAATGAAATGATACACACAGTTGGGCACCTGTGAGAATTGTAGTATAAACTATGATAGGAAGCTTTGAATAATGTCTAATAAAGTCATTCCATTGTTCTTAGTCTTTTTAGATCATAGGTTATTCTGTGTTCAAAAAACCCTCAAAGACAACCTGATACCTACCCTTCTCCCTATCTGTTGGTTGTGGAAGGCTGGTGTTTGTTCATAGAAAGTGCTTAAACACATCACTATACACTTGATGATGCATTTCTCCACACTTAATAAGTTAACTTGATAAATTATTTACAAAGAACAATTTATGCAAGAAAAAAAAGAAAAGGCTGAATATTCTCACCAGTATTACTAAGATACAGATAATGAAAAATGATGATTTACTAATGACTATAATCATTATTCACCCTACTTAAAATTTGAGATAACTGCATATTGATTGAGTAAGAAGGAAAAAACAATACAATCTATCAGGAATGAATAATCTAGACTAAATACATTTCTCTTTTTATAAGTGCCATTATTACATCCCCCCCTTTGAAATTTTCTGAAGTTCATAAAACTCATTATATGTACATGAGACTATAAATCATAAATTTTATTAGGGATGTAGCTCAGAGGTTAGTCACTTGCTTAATATATGTGGAGACTTGGATTCAACTCCCAGTACTACAAGTTATAGTAATAAATTATAGACTCACAAAACTATTAGAGAACATAAACTCTAGGCTCACTTATTTACCAGTGTAGTAATTTGCAGCATCATGCTCAACATAGCCCTTCAGCTATTACTTGTAGAGCTTTTAAGCTCAATATTTATTATGATACTGAATTTGGGGGAAAATATTCACATTGGCTGAATTCCTTCTCAGAAGCTGTTAAGGGTCCAGTTTTCTCCCACACTAACTTTTGCCAAGGCTTGTACCAGATCAGAGTGTGAGTTGCTTTGCTTTGCTTGGTGTTCCTTTAGCCTACTGAGCTTGTGATTTCTTCCTTTTTTTTTCTAAAGTTTGATGCTGGAGCTGGGCATCTGGGTTAGCTTGTGCAGCACATTGATTTTACACATTTCATTCTGAGCATTAATTTTCTCATAACATAGCCAAACTGACTATTTGTAGTAGTTACTTAACACTAAAGCCTAGATCAATCTTGTGGGTGGTGAAAAATCATCAGGTTATTTCTTACAAAATATTGGGTTCATATCCAACATAAATACATAAGATATATATTTTGAAAATTTGCAACTGTGTTTTATTGGCTTCTTTCCAGGTTGCAAGTTATTTTCTCAATTGTCTAGAATCAGCCCGTATGTCACTTCTTTCCAGGACATCCTTATGAACTGCTGCCCAAGTTGAAATGTTCATTCTGTTTACTTCAGTCCTCTGCCCTAAAAGCAATCCAGGCAGGTCATCCAAAGTCCTGTGCAAGAAAGCACTTTAGTGGCTCCCAAGTGCTTAGGGAGAGAGCTGGACAGTATCAAAGGAACATTGGTCAAATAGTCAACAGGTATACTTTCTATCCGGTCTCAGAAACTTTCGATTGATGGATAGGGACATCGCAGAAACTCAGTTTTCTTATCTGTGTTGAAACACCAAACACAGAAAAACAGGACCATGTGTTTGTTCTCACAAGAGAAAGCTACAAACTTCAGCTTGAATGTGGTAGAAGAGCAATCAGCAGAGGCTGGGGAAGTGGAAGATGAATAAAGGTTGTTGGGTAGCAAGTACCAAAGCAAGGATTGACTGTAGTTTATAATAGGCCATTTTATAAAGATCTAGAAGGAAAGACCCTAAAGGCTCCAAATATAAGGACTAAGAGGGAAATGTCAGTTGCCTTGATTTGATCAGTGTAAGATGGATATATGTATTGAAATATCACACTGGGCCCCATTATTATGAATAGCTACTCAGTGGGTACTCAGTTTCAGGTATATAGGAGAAATTCTGGATACTATTACATGTTAGAGTGACTATAAATAGTCATATTGAAATATAAAAATATACACAGAAAATATATTTTATCAAAAAATAAGATGAGAAAATAGTTTATACATCAAGTGTAAAGACTTGGGATGGTGCATGTGGAAATTAAGGCTTATAAGATGAAGAAGTTTTTAAAATTTATTGTTTTTGGTTAATAGACAAGTGCTGGGTTTCATCATGGCATCTTCATACATGTGTGTTTTTATGTTTTGCTCCCATTTGTCCCCTCCCCCAATGCCCTCCAGCATCCACTGTTCCCCCCCATCTTGTTCCCTTTCCTCCCCTAATTAGTCTAATCATCTGCTTTCTAAGTACATGTATTTCATCACCCTGTAACCCACCCCCAGCAGGAGCTCACAGTCCCATTGCTAGTCTCATGACTTACTCATACATATACACATATGTGATTTTGAATTTAGGTTCTGCATGAGAGAAAACATATTTTGGCTCTCTAAATCTAGCTTATTTTGCTTAACATAATGATTTTTTTAAATGACAGCCATTTTCCTGAAAACGTCATGATTTCATTTTTATTTATCCCTGCATCGAATATTCTTTATATATTCATTTGTCGGTGGATATATAGACTGATTCTGTATACTGGCTGTTGTGAATAGTGTAGCATAAAATGTATGTCCTCTTAAACACTTGTTCCCCCCACTCACCATGTGTGCACTCTTGTGCCCACATGTGTGTCACAGTATGCATATGGAGGCTAGAAGACAGTTTGTGGGAGTCTGTTTTTTCCTTCTATTATGTGGGCTCTGGGGGATTGAACTCAAGTCTTAGGCTTGACAGCAGGTACCTTTGCCTGATGAGCCATCCCACTGGCCCAAAATATAGGTCTTAAGTCATCCAGACTGTAGATCCCTGCTCCTGTTTTTCTCTTGCTCTTTTACTTCCTTGTATCCGTAATCCCTAATTCAAGGCTGGAGTCAAGTGTGATCTCTTTCATAAAGGCTTAATTTTCATGGTCTAATTTTCTCTCTCTTGTTTTCTATAAAAGTAGTTCCGTATCCTTTACATTTGAATTTCTCCTCTATGTTGTATTCGGGATGGTATTATTTCTGTCTGTTTAACCATCTTAATAGATAGGTACTGTGAGTTGTATGCACTTATATCACCACAGTGATCAGATAAGATTTGTTATTATCCCCACTCTTTTAAGTGACTCAAGCAAGATAGAGAGAGAGGAAACCATTTGCTGAGCTCATGTTATCTTTGAAGTAGCAGGAAGATCCTTGTCTGCCTGACTTCCAATCTCAGGCTCTTGGTACAGCCCAGTCTTCTCTGCTCTATCTTAAGGACTCTCAACAAATACTTGTTAGATGAGTAAACAGGAATCTTTATCTTCCTCAGCCTTCTCTCCCACTTTTAGTTCCCTACTATAGAACTGCATCTGTCTTAACCTGGGAATTGTGAAGCATGTTGTCATCTAGAAGGTTTATGGTGTCCATGTTGACCGTCATTTGCTATTGAGAATGTTATGGTAACTTTGTATTTTTTCCTTTTCCCAATAAGGCTTTTATAATTCTCACAGTACCAGTTAGATGGGTCTTGCTGATCAGAATAAATCCATTGTGCCAGCTCCTCAGTGTTCCCTCTAACTACTGTGATATGACCTTCAGCATTCCATATCTAATTATGATGAAAGGCACACTGAAGTCCTCTGCTGTTGAAACAATGCTTAGTGCACACTTGGCATGGAACACTGGGCTTGTGCCTCAACTCTGCTTGCTTGTTTACATTGGACTGGCTCTTCTGAGTTGGCCCTCTTCCTAATTACCCTTGCTTCTGGCCTCCCACCAGTCCCTTGCCATCAGGTAGCCAGATGAGGACTCAGTCCAGCTTGGTTTTAGGGCATATATGCCCCTATCCTTAGGTCAACTTCTAGTTATTAATTAATTCCTAATAAATATAATGACTTTTATAATAGTTTTCTGATTTATTAGAAACAATGTCTAAAATTGACATTGACATTTATTATGTGTTTATACCATGATAAACACTGGCCTAAAGTTCTTAAATATATTGCTGCTTTTTTTTTTTTGTCTCTGAGTGCTGAAAGCATTTCTGTTTGACGGATGAGAAGAGGAGGCTTGTAAATGTCGGATGAGGAGACAGGGCTTGGTTCTTTATCTACCTGGTACCAAAGCCCCTGGTCTTGATCATGGTATAGTCACTGGTGTTTTTTCTTACCTGGGAGCTGATCATAAATTGGCAGTTGTACCTGTGTTATTAAAATTAAGTTAACTTGGGCTTGGAGAGATGGCTTGGTGGTTAGGAGTACTTGGTGCTCTTGCAGAAGACCCAGATTCAGTTCCCAGAACCTGTATGGCAGCTCACAGTCATATACAACTCTGTTTCCAGGGAATCTAGAACCTTACTCCTGGACTCTGTAAGCACCAGGCATGCACACAATGAACATACATGCATGCAGGCAAAACATTATACACATAAAATAAAAATAATGTATATTTTAAAATAATAGTAATTTTATATTATATTTATGTTTATTGTTTGGGATGCTGAGGATGAAATCCTGGTGACTCTTGCTCCTTAGACAAACTCTCTACCACTGAGCTACATATTTAGTCCTGTTCAATTATAGAGGCAAATAGATGTGAATTGTTACATAGGTAGCCTTTTATTTTTCTTATTTTAACAAAAATTAGAGAACTGACCAATAACCTTTAAAATCCTTGCGGTTATTTCTTTATCCTTAGGTTTTAATATTCATAAGGCACCAACATTAATCATGAATTTTAACATAATGAAAATAACACAAATAGAGATCAATGTTGTAAGCATCGCCTAAAGTGCTTTTCATGTATTATTTCATTGAGCATCTCAGTAATCCAGAGGAACAGTGTTGCTATCCTCCACAACCCCTTCTTCAAGATGTGAAATATAGAGATAGGAAGATCTTTTGCCCTTGGTCCCTGAGCTAGCTGTACCTGCATCAGGTAGTCAGCAGAACTCTTTAAGTATGATTTTTAATATGGTATGCATATTTAAACATAAAGTGACAATAAATTAATTATGTTTTAATTTTGGAGAGATGGATCAGCAGTTAATGTTCTTCCAGAGGGACCAGTTTGGTTCCCAGCACCCACATGGTGGCTCACAGTCATTTGTAACTTTAGTTCAAGGGGATCTGATATCTTTTTCTGGCCTCTGCAGTCACCAGGCACACACAGTACAAACACATACACGTAAGCATACATACATACATACATACATACAAAATAAATCTTTAAAAAATAATTTTATTTCTCAGAGCTCACTTTTAGATTTGATCAAATAATCAAATTTTATTTCTACTTTTATATTTCCTCGCCTCTTCTTTGATTCATGCTTTTAAGATTGCATCCATAGGAGAATCTTTATGCATTCTAAAGTAAAAAAGAAACAGCTCTTTTATTCTGTAAGCATTTGTAGATTATGTAATATTTTACTTGTGGGAAGAGAAAGAATTACATATACTTCCTGATCTCAGTACTTTAATAACATTGGGAAACAGACCATTGCATTTTAAATTTATTTATACAAGTGGGATACATATTCAGAGTCAGGGAAAGGATACCTGAGGTGAGATTGCTTCAGGAACATTTTCAGGACACAAATTCAATTGCAAATAGCATTTTTGGCAAGTAAAGTGAATTGCAGTAGGAAAAGGGTCAAGGGGGAGAGAAATGGAACCTGGACAACAAAGAAACGTGTGTCACGGTCACCGCTGCTACCACTGCACACTGGGAATTTCCCACTGCAGGGATATTGGAGAATTACTGTTGATTAAAAGGTAGGGAGTTGGACCGTTTCTATCTCAGCTTCCACCAGTCAAGGATTAAAGCTGCTCTTGAGGACATCGTTCAGGTCAGCTTCAGTTTATTCTATGATAGACAACAAGTGTCGTTGGCAGACAAATGTAGCTTGCTCACTGCCAGCTTGAGTGTCCTGGGGCACTAAGAGCTAGGAACATGGACCAGACTTCTACAGCCTCCGCGGCAGAGGGGCCGCTCAAGTCAGGCCAGAGGCTTGAGGAAAGTTCTGTTAAAGATGGATCCTGAGTATACTCTTGATGATAATAATTTTCCTCCAAGCATGACTGGTGGAGTTGTGGACATTTGTTCCAGGGAGAGAGAACAGCATGTGTAAGAAAGAGATGCATAAGTGAACAGAGAAGGACGATTCAAACTGGAAGGGTAGCACAGGACATGAAACAAGACAGCTAGGTTTGGGCAACTAAAGAGGAGCCCTGTGTACTGTGCCAGGCTAAGGTGGTTTTTTTGTTTTTGTTTTTGTTTTTTTCCTATAGGAGATGAGGAGCTACAGTGGAGATTTTTGAACAAGAAAAGGAGATGTTCATATTCATAGTTTTAAGATATTTTTGCCTAGAATAGCGGGAATTGAATAGAGACCAAGGCAGGAGGCTTTGAAAAGGACTTTAGCAAGATGGAAGTTGGTGTGCCTTAAAGCAGTAGCACTTTGTGGCTAGTTTACAAAGGAGGTTAAGAGGGGCTGCGTGTGGTCAGAGAGGAGCCAGGGTGCCTCTAGGATTCTGCAAAGGGTGTCGACATGTGGAGATGTTAGAAACCACAAGAAGCTGTGCAAGACAGGGATGAGGATGAGGAAGGAAGCAAACCAGCCTCAGTGCGGCCAACAAATACGCACAGGAAGAGCGGCGCCTGCGCACATGCACATGAGACAAGGGGCCTAGAAGGATTTAAGTGTAAGGCGCCTGAGAATCACCAGGAGGAAAGTTTTATATGCAGAAGGACACAGGCTCTCAGGTTTTGAAGGGTCATTGAATGTCTTCTATGGTTTCTTTTCCCACTAGGAAATGTAATTCAACATTCCTAGAATTGTAGCTCTGGTGATTTCTCAAAATAGAAGACAAAGAGTTAGAACCAAAGAAAACAAATTAAAAAGATCTTTAGAAATTCCAGTTTCTTGTAGCTGATGCTTTGGAAGCTGCATCAACTTGGCATTATTTAAAAATCAACTTCCCCTGCATTTTGCTTGGAATGATGATTCTTTGTGTGTGTGTGTGTGTGTGTGTGTGTGTGTGTGTGTGTATACATACATACATATATATATATACACACACACACACACACATATATATATATATATATATATATATATATATATATATATATATATGATGGTGTGGTCAGTAGTGTTAAAAAGTGACTTACCTAAAAGATGACTTTCAATAGACAAATTCTCTTTAACTCTTGCCCAGTCTGAGAGGAGCTGAGGCATCTAGGATGGAAAACACATGGTATCCAGTCTCCCTTTTTAGTTCACAAGAAAATGTGCCAAGATGTCTTTCATTGCCTAGATTTATCAAAGCCACAACTTTGTCTAGATCTTCAGATCTGAGAAGACCTTTTAGAGAACCCCCAGTTATGTAAACTAAATAATCCATTTTTTTTTTCAGGTGTGCTATGGTATGTAAAAAAGTTGGAATGTACTTTCAAATAAATACCTATTTGAAGTTAGTAGATAATCCTCAACAAGTGATTGATGAAATCCTACTACATAACAAATATACAATGTTGACATTTTTATTGTTTATACTCAAGAGAAAGCTACAAATTGACATTAGTTAATTAAATACTATAAATAGGAATAAGAAAAAACACTTTCTTTTTTTTTTTTTTTTTTTTGAGGCAAGGTTTCTTTGTGTAGCCCTGGCTGTCCTGGACTTGAACTCAGAGATCTCTTTGCCTCTACCTCCCACGTGCTAAGATTCAAGTCTAGTGCCACCACCACACCAGGAAAAAAAAAAAAAAAAAAAAGACTTCTTAAGGGATCCCAGCCCCTTTTGAACATATTTTTATTAAAACACAAAACATAAGGAGAGAAACATCTTTGATATTTGGTGATTTATATAACTGTTCAAATAGTCTTCAATTAAAACCTTTATTGAAATGTCCAGTGGATAAAGGAATATGTGAAACTTATTTATCAATATACTCATTGGATAAATATGATAATCTGATTAAGCCTTAACTCCAAGATAAGTATTAGCATAGTTTTTGGGTACATGAACAACAAAATACCTTTCCAGTTTGAAGAGATTGCTCACAAAGAACAGCTGTGATACTGTGATACACTGTGTTCACAGTCGCAGGTACAAAGTGTTACCAGAACACAAAAGATGTCAGAAATGGGGAAGCCAAAAAATAAGAAAAATAGGAGCTTTCTCTTGCTTCTTTTTTTCAAGTTTATGGCTCAATATTAATCCTCCTGTTCCTTTTTCTTTTGATTTCACTTGAATTGAGAACCAAGTTTATACTCTAAACAGTAGAGTATCATGCAAAACATATTAGGGTGTAAACATGGGCCTGTAACTGCATGGTCTGTTCCTTTCTAAGAACTGCCAAATGATCTCACTGTCCATAAAGTTACAGAAGTAGACCCTTGGGAATAATTCTTTAAAATGTAACTCCAATTTCTACCCAGGGAGAATCGAGTGATCCAGACTCAGAGTCTCTTTCCTAGAACTCTACAAAGTCCCAGGGAGTGGAATTGGCTGTTTTAGGAGAGACACCCATGCCTGCTTAGAATCAGCTCAAAGGTTTGCTTGCTTTGCAGTATAGATTTAAAATAAAGGAAAGAGAATCATAGACAAAGAGAAGAGAAGAATCCTTATCCACTTGCAGGAGCCACAACAGGGAATGGGAAATCCCAATGACCTTGTGCCCTGCCTTAGAGTCTTCCAGACATCTTGTAGCATTCGCATCTTTGTGCCTAAGGATTATCTGTAGGTTTTGCACACAGTTCACATTAGTTAGACCTCTGTCTCTGCAGTTGCACACACAATCTCAAATTGTAGTGAAAGCCTGTTGTTTGCCTCCTTGGAATTTGTTTTTAAGTCCTTCTCACCCACTCAGCCCCTTTCTACCAGCTTGGAGTTACTTGATTTGATGGCACTTAAAGAATCTTAGATATTCTGAAGGTGAGGAGGGTGGAATTTGTTTCATTCCCAAGTCTATAGGCCTCCTGCTGGCTGGTAGGTTAAAGCCTTGACTCTTTGTTCACAGTGGCTGTGCTGAATGAGGGGCATAAAAAGGGAGGATTAGCATGTCTGTCTGTTAATTTGAGACCAGAAGGCCCTTCCTACCTAGCCTCCTTCCTACCTAGCCTCCAGTCCCCTTGAGTGGATAAGAGAAGGAAGTGCTGACAGACTCTGGGAAGGCTCATTTACTTTACTTTGGGACAACAGATGAGAGAGGTTCCCTTTTCTTCACACAGTGTGGCAGGGGAACATGAAGTCTGGAGCTTTCCCACAGGGAAGGACCCAGGGAAGAAGACTGGTGCAGGGGAAGGGTTGAGGGGAGCCAAGGCTGACAGGGATTCAATCGGGACTGAAGGCCGCACTGACTTTGTACATGCTTTTGCCCTTCGCTGTGCATTTTTATTCAGCACAGAGTCTGAGACTCTGAATCAGATTTGCTTTTATCACTCAGCCACACATCAAAAAGAACAGAATTCACAATCTTTTTCTCTTTGCTGACATAGCAAGTCCTGGTCATCTTTCTGGTTTATACCTGCAATGCAGTCCCTTCTGGGCTGTTTGCTGTGAGGTGCACTTGCTCTTTAGTGTGTGGAGACTCAGATTTGCTAGACCATGTAACAAATGTGGAACGGAATGTGAGACCAGAGATTAGGTTGTGCTCTTTTGATTAGCAAAATCTTAATACAGTATTGGTGTCCTTAGAAATTTGAGTAGTCTTAGAATTCTTTGGTGATATTTTTTTTCTAATTTGTAGTTAATATTTTTAGAGCCTTGATTAAATAATTTTTAATCATCTTGTCACATCTCCTGAAGCAGGTTACCATTTACTGCACATATAATTACAATTCAGTGTTAATTTAGCTCTTTATGGTAAAAAGGGAAGATCAGCATGTCTGTCTGTTAACTTGAGACCAGAGTGCCCTTCACTGAGTGAGTTCTCTTGACCTGTATTTACATCCAGCTGAGATGAGAGAAGGAATCTCTTCATTAACCAAAACTTGAGTGTCCAGGTCTCTGCTGAAGAGTTTGATACAAATAGAAAGTTCACATTCTGTTTCTTCCTGCCTTCTTCCTCTTCCACCTTCCTATCTTTCCTCATCTGACATACCCAGAGCATGCTTTTACTAGAAACATGGACTTCTCTTTCATTCTCCCATGAGAAGACCAGTGAATCAACTGTAAACTATTCAATCAAATCTTACTCACACTTAGTTGCCAGTTAGTGGTGGGTGAGACAAGAAGCCTAAACTATCTCCTTCCCAGATTTTCCATCTCATGCTTTTGAGATCTAGCCTTTTATGAAGAAGCTGTTTGCGCATCTAAATTCCATGGTCCCAATGTTGGTGCCTTATATCTACTTGGAAGATGAGCAAATTTGTACAAAGAAAGTTTATGCATCCTCCAGACTGTTTGTTCTTTGTCCTAGGAAGCTTCTGGCATATTTAGAACCTTTGCTACTTGACAAGATGTGTTCTTGGAATTACTGGTTAACTGGGGAGGCTTGGGAAACTCAGATAGTGACATTTAGACATCAGACTGGACAATCACTTCTTGCCCTGCTGTGCTCTGCAAGGGTTGTGACTGAAATGTCAAGTGTAGGCAGGAATCTCAATACACAGTGTTCTTTCTTATAATACATAAAATGAGAGGTGAATGCAGCATGGGCATAGGGCTATTGCATGGGCCGATTTGGTGACTTGCCCTAGGTTTTACAACTGGGGAGTGCCTGAGCAGGAATTTCATTGCTCCAGTCCTCCTGACCCCATTGTCTACATTTAACCACAAACATCATAGTTGAAAGGACTGTTGGAGCACTTGCTGTGAGCCAGACACAGCTTCACAATTGGGTCACGTGGCAGTAAGATCTTTTGCTTACCATTGAGATTCTTGAGAGTAGGGTGTGGTTCTGTGCTTTCAGTATGTGCTTCTGGTTTAAACAAAACCACTGATGGACCTAAAAGAGTGTGCATTTTGTTAGAAGTAAGGCTAGAGTGGGGTGTTAGGGTGAGAGCCTCCTCATAGAGTGGAGAGAAATGGAGATTTCATTGTGAATAACTGCCCTGCACTGACTTGGCGCCGATCCTCAACACTGAGCCCACATTCCATAGGCTGTGGTGGAAGTCGGATATGTTGTCCCTTTCTTTCTGGAAAAAAAAAAAAAAATCTCTTGATTTGTAACTGGACTCAGCTATCGAAGCACTGTAAGGTGACTTCTAGGAAGTGACCCCAGAGTCGCAACAGGACCATCTTTACCGCTCTTCTCTTTCTGCAGGGATTGGGGACGAAAGGAATGGCGCTCCGTGACCTCTAAATATCTCAGGGAACTATTGCTAGGATTCTGTTCTAGCCTCTGAAGCCTTGCCCTGAGTTCCCAGGTCAAGTCCCATTTAAGAAGAATATCCACCACCTGCAGTCTTTCTTCATTTTTCCCTCCCGGGAGCGCTCTCTATCCCTCTCTCTTTCCATTTCTTCTTTCTATATTTTGTTATAATAATACATTCTTTCTAGTAGAAACAGTCTAAGTGTCTCCTTTCACTGCGCCTCTTGCCCACCATCCCACATCTATGGGTCATGAGCCCTCTCTATTCATAGACATCCCCCAGCTAACCGAGTAAAACATTGTAACACCATAGCAGATCAAACATGATCCCAACAGCTATAGGTGTGTCCCTTCACTGAGCACATTTTCCTCTCCATCTGAGATGTGAGAGAATGAAGGCCACAGTGATTCTGTACATGCTTTTCTCATTTGCATTTCATTCTTTTTCTTCATTTGGGCCTTTGGATCAGATTCGTTTTTATCACCCAGACACAGCATCATGTCCTACAGTACACATTCAGAGTGTTGCATTGTAGAACTTAAAGGCCCTGGTTTAAAGCTGCATTTGCTCAAGGTGCATTGCTTTTACATCTTTTGAGGATCTGCTTTGACAGGCCAGCCACAGTAACAAGTGAGGAACGGAATGTGAGGGATGGGACCAGAGAAGGAGACAAGGCAGAACGAGCAACTATCTCCTAAATCTTTGAATGTGTGGATGGAAAAACATCTCTATGTTGTTGAAGCCATGGTTTTAATTACTCATTTGGTTTGTTACTCATTTTATTTGATCCTGCGGTAAGTGCTATGACAATCTTCATTGGAAGTTGAAGAAAAGGAGGCCATAAAATCCAAATAATCTTGTCAGAGTTAGATTTCTATCCAAGAGTAGAGCTGGGGTTCCCACATCCCTCTTGGGTACTCTGCTGTATTCAGACATATAAAAGACTCAAACAAAAGGCCCCACTGGCTTTACACTCATAAGTAGGGCGTCCTTTTTTGAGTATGTGTGTATGTATGTTTAATTGTTCATGTATGTGCACATATTCCTACATGTGTGTGCACTTGTGTCTGGAGACCAGAGGTTGGTGGTCAGTATTTTCCTTGGTTGTTCTTCATTTACTTTTTGAAGCAATGTCTTTAAGTAAGCCTGGAGCTCATTGATTTGTGTTAGACTAGCAAACCAACAAACCCCAAGGATCTTCTCTGCCTCATTGCTGGGACCACAGGCATGTGTGGCCATGTCCAGCTTTACAGAAGTGCTGGGGAATCCAATTCAGGCCTTGTGTTTGTGCAACTGAGTGTGTATTTTATCTATTGAGCCATCTCCCCAGCCCCCTAGAACATCTTTCTAGTAGACTGACAGGTGTAGCTGTTAGTGACCTATGAGATAAAGGCATGTAGTTCAGTACATCGCCATTGTTACAGCCGGAAACTTAGTAGAAAACACCGAACATTTTATTTAGAATGCAGTTACATCAGGCAACTAAAAATCCAAATCAGAACTGACTTGAACAATTAGAAATTTATTAGTTCATATAAAGTGAGAGCTGGGGTGATCCTGTGGGTTGGTTGACTGCAGTAGTGAGCACCTATCTTCTTCACCTCTGAGGCATGACTCACATGAGCATCAGCTGCTGCTAAGCATAAAGTGTCTCAAAAGCTTATAAACATGAGTTTTTCTTGGTAGGATGCACATGCACAAACACAGCCTTGGTGCTTGCCCAAGGCTTGGACAGCTCTGTGACTTCCACATTTGGCCACAATAAATGAGGGGAAGACTTAGTCTGTGGTATAAAGCAGTGTGGATGCTGCTGTGTCTCCAGAAGTGACACTTCCCACCCCCATGACGACTTAGATTCACTGAGCATTTGCCTCCTTGCCATGTAGAGGAGAAAAAGAGCATCCTCTCCTATTTGCATTTTACAGAGACAGGTTCTTGCCTTCCTTTTAAAACTGAGGTGGGATTTTTCCCCACCTCAAAAATTTCTTGTCAGCCTTCCCCTGTCACTTAGCAACCGTAGGCGTAGTCTGAAGGCGACATTGAAATGCAAATGACAATTGAAGTCTTCAGAGTGGGTGAGATGCTGAGCTGCAGGATAACAAACTAGTGATATTCAAATATGGAGACTTTCTCCGACAGATACTTAGTCATCTCCACTCGATCCCTCCCTTCATCAAGCTCAATCTGCTATACCCCTGGTGCCTATATCCAGGTTACTTGATTCATTGCCATATGTGACAATAGTGGAGAAATGATCAGGGAGAGTGGAGTTCTAAATTAAGAACACCTTAGAACAGCAAGGGTGACATTGTTTCATAGACTGGGGTTTATAATACTGGTGATGTGTCTGCTAGGATTGGTTACCACAGACTGGGTCCATCACTTTTCATCCTAAATACCCTATTTCTCTTAACTTGGCTTAACACCACATTAGATTGTGGACAAAGTAAAAGTGTCATTATCAACTTGAACTTCTCTGTCTCTTGCATATGGCTTACTTCTCATACATACCTAAGATTTGAGAAGACTCCATCGAGGAAAGGAGACTAAGCAGTTAAAGTCAGAATATTAGTGGAACACTAGAGTGTGGTTCGTGTCCATTTTTGAGTAAGACTTTTTTTTTTTTTTTTTTTTTTTTTTTCTGCTGAAGCTCTAGGCCACACTAACGTGTTAGTTAGCACATGATGGAAGTTCCAAAATCATGAAGAAGGTGTTCACCAAATAAGATGGTGCTGTGAGGAGGAGAGTAGCCTGTCTGATTGCTTGTCCACCTGTGAAGTACAATGGTATAGTGACTCCCTGTTCCTGACAAAGGACACTGCCTCCTTGGACTGCCCCTAAGGCAGAGTGCTTCTCAATAAGCTCCCCAAAAAATCCATCTTTGTGTTCTCTTATTGAGGTTGGGAAGGTATGTTGGAGGAGGCTGAAGTGTGTATTATGTTGGAAGGAAGATGATAAATATGGAGAAATCGTTCTCTAGAGGCCTCTGGAAAGCCCCCTGGATACTGTATTCAGGCAGCCACTGGGGACAGAAGTGATGAAATCTCTCTCTTCCTCCTTGTCAGATATTTTCTCCAAGTTTTCAAGTCATCATAAATCATCTGCCTGAGTGTCACAATAGCAAGGTTTTCTCTGAGAATCTGGCTGAGTGGAGATATTCTGAAAAGGTTATCTGACTCAGAATTCTTCAGAGAACCATTTAAGAGGAAAGGAATTCTAGCCGATGACTTGAAGGTCTTTTGAGATCTCTCTTCCCATTGTATGTTTAATTCAGGTACAGATCAATTCAACATCCTGTCAAAGCTTGAACCCTTTACAATTAGGGGATTGATCTGTGTGTTCTCTGTCACCTACTTCCTCTCTGACCCAAGCTGGAGAGAAAGAGAGAGAGCTTATTTAGGGCAAAACAAATCCATTGGGAAGTTGATATCTCTAGGCAACCATTATCGAATGTGTCATTAATTTATGCAAATTGGCACTTACTACTCTATAATCCCAAGAGAAAAGTGAAATGAGGTTTGATGCAGAACCTGCAAACCAGACTGTGTTTAATACCAGAGTCCATTTAGGGTTGCTTGTTTGTACAGTGTATTTAGGGCTGACCACTTGGGGTTGGATAAGATAACAGGGCCCCCATCCCTGAAGAAAAGGGATTCTTTCCCTCTCTCAGCAACCATTGATTTCTAATAGCTCTTCAATTAGGAATTGGGACAGAAACTTCTGTCATATGTGTTGGCATGCCAACCAGTGTTATCATTATGTAGGTGTTGTTTTGTCAGCCATATTGTTGAGATTTCATGGGTACAGCTTCTCTGTTGTGTCTCCTCATAGCAGGCTTACTGGTCCTTTGGCTCTTACAGTCTTTTCATTCATTATTCTTAGGTTTCCCATGAGCTTTGGGTGTATGGGATTGTGTTGCAGTTGGTATCAACTGTAGTTTGGTGCCCAGGGCCAATATCCTTTGCATTTGATTAGTGATCTCTGTATTAGTCTTGTGTTTCAAAACAAAACATTTTTGATGAAGGCTGAGAACTACAATTTACCTATGGGAATGCAGATAAATATTTAGAATATAGCTGGAGGTTATATTGGTTTATGAAAACGGCAGTAGCTATAGTCAACACAGATCCTATTCTTGCCCCTTTCTGGTTTTCCTTTCCTCATTATTTAAGACGCCTTTTGCAATCACTGCTTCGCACTTCAGGGATCTTCCAAAATATGTGCTCCATACTCAGGCATGTTATTATTGAGTCTGGAGACCCATGATCCAGCTTCCATTCCACTCAAATCACAGTGTCAGAGCCCATTCTTTCAGAAACATGAAAAAGTTCCTTTAAAAAATGATCTGGCACTTGTTGGCTTGGGTTTGGAGTGGGATATCCCTTGATGGTGCATGATTGATGGCTTGCTGCCCAGGGCAGTGCTTTTGAAAAGTGTTGAAACCTTGAGGTTGCAATGCCTAAGAGCAGGCCATGAAGCCTTGGGAGCTATGTCCTTGGAAGGGATTGAAGGGCTCAGCCTCCTAGCTGGAGCTGTGGTAGCTTGCTCTGACAGGTTCTCTTGCCTGTCATTGGCTTTTGTCACTCTCATCAGAGGCCAACCTGACAAAGTGCTCACCTCCCATCTTGAATTTAAATCTCTAAATTGAGTGCTAAATAAACATTTCTTCTTAACAAAGTTAGTAGCTTTGGTTATTTTGTTCACAAAGCTGAATGTCACTGAGGCATTCTTCCCATTTTTCTTTAGAATGGATTAGTGTATAACAGAGATAAGTTCCTGGCACTTTTGTATCTCTCTGTGACTTTACTCAACTACTCTTTTCTCTCTTTATTAATTGTGGAGACATTAATGCCAGCATATTCTGCCCAGTCCTGTGCTGACTGGTCAGAATGTAAAAGGAAAATCAAAAGCTCCAACAATAGTTCTTGAGGAGTGTGTCTGATTACAATGCAGCTTAAAGATCAGATCATAGACAATAGCCCTAGCTCTAAGGAAGGTTCAAGATGAAGATGCACATGTACCATCAACATGCATTTGAAATGTTGGAAAAGAGTATATTTTATTAAAAATATTTATTGGTAGGATTGGTCCACCAAATGGGAAATGGGGACATCTCTCCCATGGTCATAGTTTCAAGGCTTGCTCATCTGTGCTAACCATGTTGGCTCTATTGTACTGCTCTGGTGAGGTGGAAGCCAGCTCTCCAGAGTATTGTAGCTGCTGGGGGTCAAGGGGCAGCTCTCTGCTCTTATGACCATAGGGCTATCTCTCCCACCTGCCTCCAGCATGGGCTGTGGGGAGGGCACTTTTTCTTCTGTCCTTATCACCATAAGGCAGATGGGTAATGGAAACAGTTCTCCCATAGTCACAGGGTGGCTTGCTCACCCATACCTGCACTAACAGGGTTGGCTCTATTGTGTCCCGCTGCTGAGGTGCAGGGCCTGCTCTACTGAGTGCTGCAGCTGGTGGGGGTCAGGAACAGCCCTCCCACCTGCCCTAGGTGGGTGGGAGGTGTGGGGGTGGGAGGAGAGTAGTTCTTCTCTGTCCAAGCTACCACAAGACAGATGGGTAATGGGGACAGTTTTCCTATGCTCATAATTTTAGGACTGGTTCACCCATACCTGGGCTAACAGGGTCAGCTCTGTTGTGCTGCCCTGGCAAAATGCAGAGCTTGCACTCAGAAGGGAGTACTTTTTAAAGAAAGCAGATTTACTAGGAGCATGAAAGAGCTGATTATCAAAAGATAACCAAGACCCTAGCAGGTTATCACATTGAGATGCTGCAGAAAACGTGGGTGGTATAAGAAGAGTACACGGGAGAACAGAGAGAATGCTAAAATGTGAGGACAAAGCTGAGCGTGTATGTATGAACAGATAGAACAGCAGAAGTAGAGGGAAAGGAGATACAGACTTTGTGGCCAACACTCTCCAAGTTAGTCTGGCTAAATAGGAGCATGAAAATGGTTTTCTGTTTTGCTTAAGCAAAGAATGAGGAAAGAAAAACACCTTTCATCTAAAATGTTCCCATCCAGGAGGTACTTGTAGAGTGATGGAGGACCCATTGAGCTGTGGATAATCAACTGAATGAAGCAAATAGTCACATGAAGAATTTAACATGAGAATCAGCTCAGTGTCTTAGAAGAATGTCCCCCCAGGGTCATACCAGCAGTGGTCTTGATTTTTCCTGTGCCTTATCTTTATCTTCTTTTCTTTAGTTCCTCAGAGCACTTTATAGGAAATATGCTTTCATATAATACTGAAGAGATCAAATAAAAAGCATGATGCAATGTTATGTCGTCCCCCCACCCAGTAATCACTGAAATTACCTTTCCTGGAAGCAGGCAACCCAGTAGCTTGGCTTACAGTACCAATTTGGCATCTTTAAAGAGAACAATTTTGCCAGTTTAGGTTCCACTCAGAGAAGAAATGAAGATGTGATCTTAGATTCTGAATGGATAATCCTGGAATTTGTGACTCAGTACCATCTGATGTCACCAGTTCTATTTTTTTTTTTTTTGATTTTTGATTTATTTTTGAATAAAGTCTTATTTTTTATCCATGTATCCCTTGTTCAAACTCCCTTCCCCCTCCCGCCTCTTCCAGTCACTCTCTCTTTTCCCCATTTCCTTATCTCCTCCCCAGCAAGGGCAGGAGGTCCCAAGGTCCCAAGGTGGCTTAGTTCAGCATCCATTCCAGGCAGGTCCACTTTCCTTACGCCAACACCAAGACTGAGTCAGGTGTTCCTCTGGAGGGAATGGGCTCCAAAGTGCTGGTCCAAGGTGCTTTGGATTCCAAGCTGTTCAGTGGTTGTGGTTTGCAGCTTGGGTGTGCTTTGCTTTTTGTTTAAAGTCCACTAATGAGTGAGTATATTCCCTGATTATCTTTCTGGGCTTATGAGACCTTACTTAGGAGGATATTCTCCAAATCCATCCATTTGCCTGTGAATTTTAAGATATCATTTTTTCTTACTGCTGAGTATTACTCCATTTTGTAGATGTACCACAATTTGTTAATCCATTCTTCAGTTGAGGGGCATCTAGGCTGTTTCCAGGTTCTTGCTATTACAAATAATGCTGCTATGAACATAGCTGAGCTAATGCCTTTGGAGTGCGAATGTTCATCTTTAGGATATATGCCTAGTAGTGGTATTACTGGGTCCTTGGGGTGATTGATTCCCAGTTTTCTGAGAAACCACCATATTGTATTCCAGAGTTGCTGAACAAGCTTACACTCCTCCATTCCAAATGCATAAAGTTGTTACTTTCCTTTCTTCATGGATTGGTCTTCTGGTTTTTTCCCATAGTTAATTTCATTGTTTGTGTCAGAGAATGAATTTAGAAATCCCCTAGACAACCACAGTCACCCTATTAGAAGGATAATATCATGTGCCCTTTGGTTATAAATGCCCCTAAAACAGAAGCATTAAAATATTTTATACTTTATTAACTTATGTCTAGTGATACAATAATAAGATTTTAAAACAAATAACAGGCCTAATGACAACTTTAATAAAGGAGACCAATAACATTATATAGATATCATAATAAAATACTAAGCTCCAGTTTTATCATCAGTATAAATGTTTTTCTGTGAAACAGTAAGTGTGTTAATGAAATTATGTCAGGAGCCTCCCATGGAAAAAGTTCTTTGAAACTCAAGAAAAGAAGAAGCCAAGATTTAAGCCTGAAAAAAAAAATCTGAGAAAAGAAATTGTAATGAATAAAATAGTCTGTGAAGATTGTTTTGTATCATAAAAGCCAGTTAATCATCTAAGGATAATGGCTACAAGCTTTTAAATATCATAGCAGATACTGCTCAGTTGTGAGTTTTAAAGATTTGTTACAAAGAGGAAATCAAAATCTTAACAATGTAATAAGATTATGATGCATGAAAAATTTCTTACAGGGAGAATAGGATTTTTAATAAGGATTTTTACCCAAATCCTTAAGGTCTTTCTAGAACAATTAAAAAAAATTACCAAGTCTGTCAAACTAAAAAATTGTAATATGTATTTAATATTAACAAAAACAACTAACTATAGTACTAGCAATGAAAGAGATGACCACCCACATACTTGCTGTTCCTGGCTATTTGGAGGTACTTTTTGGATAAATTATTTGCATAATTAATAATGTATTATATTATATGTTGCTAATAATTATAGCTACTACCTACCATATTCCTTTCACATCCAAAATTTATTAGTTATAAAAATAGATCTCATCATCTCTATTTTACTAGTAAAGGGACTTACTAGTCTTGGAGTTTGAGAGGCATTCCCAGGGTCATGTCACTAGTAGACAGTAAAAATTGGATATAAACTCATGTCTCATTTGAAAGACTCCACATTTGGTCCTTTTTATAAGGCATCTTTTACAGAGTGAAAAACAAGAGTGACTTAAGATATCTGAAATAGTCATTATTTATAAAAATTCATTCTGTATTCATAAGATGAATGCATAATAATAACATGTACTTCTTACCTAATTTTGCTGTCCAGCTCTTAATGGCAATTGTTTCCTGTCTCTTCAGGTTGTTTCATTGTGGAGTAAGTGGCATATTGTCATTGATTTCTGCTGTGTTGTCTGACTATCTTATCAAGGACAGTGGGAAATGTTGGAAGCTTTTAAGGCCTCTGCTTAAACAGCCTGTGTAATTCACCATTCTTCTTTCATGTTTTAATTCTTGCTGCTTCAGAATCCTAGTAATTAAAGGACAAAATTTGTCAAGAGTAAACACAAGTGTTCCTTTTTAAAAATCTATAAACCCCAAGTGTGTAACAATAGAAATCAGAGTGTTTGGCAAGATTCAAAATATTATGAAGATATATTGGAAGCATATAAAAAAAAATCTTGTATCAAAATTCAGCTCTTTGCTGCTTGCTATTTGTCCCAAGCTACAATTTCACTTATGGTGCTCAAAGGTTAATAAATAAGTTCCAGAAAATTGGTCAACTTTATTGTAGACAAGCTGAGTTCTTCTGGGTTCTCAAAAGGAAATAGAAACAAAGCAAAACAAAAATCTACACTATAAACAGAGTTGTTTTGCCCTGTTAACCTTCACTCACCTTTGGATGGTTTCCACCTCTGGCAAGCAACTGGTGATTCCCCATGTGCCACTTGGCATTTTGCCTCTTACTGATTTAAATTTGCTTCTAAAATAAACCATGCCAAGAAGTCAAGAAGAACTTTCTCCTTAATGACCTATTTTTCATAGTAGCAAGTTATTACTATGGAAAAGCAGTTCTACCCACACCTATTGGTATTTATTCTGGATTATTTAAAGCCAAATAAACTTCAGCATATTCTCTTGGAATGACATGATTTAGTTTTAAGTATACTAATTTTTTGTGGCATTGAATATCACACTTGGGACCTTGCACATGCTAGGCAGCTGGTCTGCTACTGAACTACACCCTCAGTCTTGATATAGCAACATCTTTTTAAACTTAAATAAAAAAAAAAGATATAGGGCATATTATAAAATTTTGAAAAATATTTAGCTACTTTGAACATTTTCAAATAAATACAACACTTACTTGTCTACCTTGGCCATTATAGAATTGATTTTCCTTGGCTTCTAGGACTGTACTGGGTAGTTTTGTGTGTCACCTTGACACAAGCTATAAAGTCATCAGAGGAAGAAGACTCAGCTGAGGAAATGCCTCTATGAGATCCAACTGTAAGGCCTTTTGTTATTTAGAGAGCAATGAGGGATGGCCCAGCCCTTGGCGGGTGGTGCCATCCTTGGGCTGCTGCTGGTCCTAGGTTCTGTAAGAAGGTCGGCTGAGCAAGCCATGACTTCTGCATCAGCTCCTGCTTCCAGGATCCAGCTCTATTTGAGTTCCTGTCCTGATTTCCTTCAGTGATGAACAGTATTGCTGAAGTGTAAGCCTAATAAACCCTTTCCTTTCCAATTTGCTTTTTGGTTATGGTGTTTTGTCAAGGCAACAGAAATGCTAACTAAGACAAGGGGTCCTACCAGACAGTTGGAGAACCAAGTCTCACACCCACCCATAGTATAGAAACCACTAGAAGTACCCAGAAACAAACTACTAAGACTACGACAAAGGACTAATGTAACCCTCAGAGATTTTTGCATAGACTTTCTATCTCACCTCTTTTATATGTGTAGAAGATTGCAACCTGCACTATTTTGTCTATGTGCAAGTGTTAGGTAAACCCCAGGGCTATATAATCAAAAGGAGATGGGCAGGTTTTCCTCTGGACTTTTTCCTTTCCCAGTCCAGACACTCTTACAAAAACATGGTCTTTCCTGTGCAGCCATGCCTCTGTGCTTAGACTAGCAATCTCAGCACTGTGCCCTGGTTGAATATAAAGTTGGCATGTACCCTAAACTGCTCATATTAAACTCCTTTTGGGCTTACTCACCTTATCATTCTAATGTGTGAAAGCTAAAAGTTGAGTGTATTCTCCCTTCTTACACTGGACCTCCAATTGCACAAGAAACTTTACAAAAAGAATCTGTGAAATGAGTCCCTTGATGACTGAGGATCAAATTAGTTTTGTGACTTTTACCTGAAAGAATACTGAACTGAACTATTCTTGAAAACTATACAAATAGATATTATATGTTTGTTGCTAATGGAGCATGCTGGGGTGATTCAGGTCAAAGTTATATGGCAATTCATTGAAAGATCCTAAAAATATGTGTTTTGAAACAAAGGGCACAAACATATAAATTGTTTTTTGTTTGTTTGTTTGTTTTTGTCAAAGAATCATGGAAAGCTCATTCATCCATAGTCAGAATTGATGGTAAACAGCTAAACACTGATTTACACGACAAATGCCTTTAAATAATTAATGTAAAGCAGATTCAGGGCGTGTCCAACAGAAAACCTACAGGAGATCAGCAGACCTGGTTGAACTCTTCGCGTGTACTAACGGTGGGGTACAACTTTACAACCAGGCCAAGGCTATCACCTTCAGTAGACGCCAGAATTCAGAATTTGAATTTTGACCTCTTTTCTTGCTGACAGTGTCAAGATCCTGGAGAACAGATCCAGCCACAACTCCTAGTCAGCCAGCCATGAAAGTAAACAGTGTGCTTTGTGGAGTGCTGTGTTGCTAAGTTGTAATGTGCTATAAGCTATGGGGATTAGCTATATTTTCCACATAGGATATTTTTTACCTGAAAATGAGTTTACAGACCTATAATCATGCTCACACAGTAAGTCCTGGAACAAAAAACAAGTTAGTTCATGTTTTGCCTCATTTAATTCATCTAGCAAATAAAATATTTAATTTATAGCACTTACAGATTGGAAAATAATAAAAGATACCCATGAAAGCTAAGAAACAGATAATGTTAAGTCTGTTATATTCTAAAGTAATGAAATGTAAAGTAACTATTTTAGTTAAACTTTACCTCATAGATACAACTATGAGATTTAGTTAATATCTGAAAATAAGCTAGCTTATATATAAAATATTTGTTGCTCAATTATTGTGTAGCTCTGATTGACCCGAAACTATGTAGCCCAGGATAGCTTCAAACTGATTGCAATTTTTCTGCTTTTACTTCCCAAATGCTAGGAACAGGTAAATGTTCCCCAATGCTCAAGTAAAATGTCCTCTAAACTCACTCTCTCTCTCCACACACATACACATATATATATTTCTAGGTTTTTAAGAATTATCTAAAAACAAGCACACAAGAATGTGGTTGGATTATAGATTAGCCCCTAATCCTTACCATGATACTTCTGGGCATGGGAATACAAATGAAGGAGAGATTTCTCAATGTTCTGGATGAAAAGGGTCATCCATCCTTACCATTTGTTTGATTTGTGCTTTGTTATATTTTCTCCCCTAAGACCCTCTGTCCCTCAAAATCTACTCCAAGGTGCTGTTTTATCATCTTCAACACAGTAATTAACAGCTCAGAAATACATTGAGATCCTCTCCCACGTACTTCTTTATTATTATTATTATTATTATTATTATTAACAAAGAAGTCACGCTTTCTATCCCTGTATATCATTATTCAAGGTCCCTTCCCCCTCCCACCACATCAGGTCATTTTTTCTTCTCCACAACTCCCCATCCCCTCCCTGGGCAGGCAGCAGACAGTCCCTTGGTCTCACTGACCCAATAATGCTTAGTTCAGTCTCCACTCCTGGCAGATCCAGTTTTGTCCCCCCTCCCTCAAGAGTGAGTCAGGTGTTATTTTAGGTGGAGTGGGATCCGAAGAGTCAGTCCAGGGTGTTTCTGATCCCAAGCTGTTCAGTGGTTGTCCCACGTACTTCTTGTATTCAGAAGAGTATTGTATTCATATGCTTTTGATGGGAAGAGAAGGATAAAAACAAAAGTAAAAATGTCCCTCAGAAAGAAATTCCACTATAAATTTAAGTAAAGTAACTATCTTAGAGATTAAAGCATACTCTTTCAGCAGAGGAAACTGTATTGAGTTCAACCAGCTGGTTCCTAAGAAGGACAGATTCTCAGGTGACACAAGGGCAGCGTGTCTCTCCTCCCCCTAGATCAGTGGCTGTTGTTCAGGGGTTGCTCCTGACCAGCAGGGTACTGAGTATATAGCCATAGCATTTCCCCTAGTCCTGCTGGAACAACACAGCAGCTTATCCTTTGAAGGCCTTGGGGGAAGAAAGGATTTCCCTGTACACATTCACAGGGGTACTTAGCTAAGAGGCTCACTGTAATCTCAAGATCTCAGCCCATACTTTTAATTATTTTGCTGATGGTTTTTATGAAGCAAGCATGCTCCTAAACATTTTGTGTTATCTCATGTAGTACATGCTGGCTGCTTAGGTAAGCATCATTACCCTGAGCTGATGAGTGAAGAAACAGAGATTTAGAGCAGCCAAACATGTCCGAGGCAATTAGGGCTTTATTTGTCTGTAAGACTCTGGGTTTTTAGAGCAGTTTTGGTTTAGAGCAAAACTGGCAGAAAATACAGTGATTTCCCCTCTGTCCCATCCTCCCAATATCCTTTCCATTGTCCATGTTTTCTATGAGGGTGAGAGCTTTTCCTGCAGATGCACTGACAATTCATTATCATCAAGTCCACAGATCACATCGCGAGTATTCCTGATGTTGCTCAGCTTGTGCTGGGTGGCAGCCTGGTATGTCTGACTTCAAAGCTTTTACTTTTAAGTGCACAGGCAGAGCAGAAAGAAAATGATAAATCTAAGGTAAAGAAGGAAGGAAGGGAGGATGGGAGAGAGGAGAGAAAGAGATGAGGGAGAGAGAGAGAGAGAGAGAGAGAGAGAGAGAGAGAGAGAGAGAGAGAGAGAGGATTGATTATGACTAATGATGTTCCAAAAAGACCTGGCATTTTGATTAGGATTGCATTGATTTGAGGATTGGATTAGGCAGGACTGTCTAGACTCCTGTGACCAATGAGAATGTGTTGAAGAGGTATCAGGATTTGCAGGGAAACAAACTGCAAAGAGATAAGAAGGAAAAGTCAGTACAACTGGACGTAGTCAGACTGGATCAAACTTTCTAGAGGGACAGATCCTGTGATTTAACTTTCTTACATGTGAGAGGAAAAGTCTCCATGTGACCATTCTTACAACAAAACTTTGGGGGCAGCTACATTGAAATTCCCTTGCAAAATACCCTGTTATTGCAAAGTAACATAGGGAGATCTTTATCCTACGAATGAGTTCTATTGTCAAACGGTGCACAGGGCTAGATCCTAGAGAAAGAATGTATAATACAAGAGTGAGGATGGATTCTGTTGGTGGAGGTCTTTCATAAGGATAAATTCTATTCACTGAGAGACAAAGGTCAGAATTAGGGTTTAAACAATTCTCAGGATCTGGAGGGAAATTCAGTTGGAGGCTGGCTTCTAAAGGATCACCGGGTTGTTTAACTACTTTCACTGAACCATTCTGGGTAGCATCATCCTTCTGTTGAAGAAGGCAGGCCTGTGTGCTTCACAATTCTAGTGTCTCCAATGCTTACTCTATGCCTACTACAAGAACAGAGTCTTCGTCCACTTATGGGCCCTTTAACTTTCTCAGCAGTGGTTTCAGTGTTTAGGTCATCCTCCAGGGTCTGTTGGTATAGTCTCTATATTTCAGTTGCTTATTGTATGGTGCTAAAGTCTTGTACAAGTCAAAAAAAACTGACTTGTATTCGTCGATGTTATATCCTGAGCTCTTACTGACCGACTCCTTTGTCCTTTGTTCCCTTTGTATATTCCTTAAAATTCTATAGCAAATATCACTTTCACTTTAGGAGATAGTTGGGTAAGCTTTATTTAACTTTTCTCATCTGAGCATTCACAGATAGAACAAGAATGCATCTCCTTGTCTTTCTCCTGATCCCAGCAGGAATGATTCCTCCCTCCCTCCTGCCACCTCCCTTCTTTCCTGCCTCCCTCCCTTTATTTTTTCTTTCCTTTCTCCATCTACTTTCTTTCATCAACTGTAGGCTGATTCCAGGCTGGTCTAGAACTCTCCCTGTAGGTCAGCTTGGCCTTGTTTTGCAGTAATCCTCTGCTCCAGCCTACCGAGCACTAGGAATACAGGTAAGTGTTGCTACATGTGGGTCATTCATTTAGACCTGTGGTCCTACTGTGTTCTTTTCCTGTATGATGAGTGACAGGCATGCACCCACTATGTCTGCACATTTGTTCTGGTTTTAGTGTCTGTTATGTTTGCATCCAAAGTGGATTAAAAGATTGGTCCCTGTTGTGCCCATGTGGCAAGACCCCTAACAAGACCACAGAGCTGACTTGTCAATGTAAAAACAAAAGTTTTTATTATTTGAGCCCGGGAAAGGGCTTTGTCCAGCTCTCTTAATTACAGCAAGTGAAGGAGATAGCTCCAAGCCCTGATTACAAAGGGCTTATATAGGGAAAAGCTACAAGGGAATTGTATGTCTTGGTGTTCTAGGATTGGGTAAGGGGAAATGGGGTGAGGTAATCTTTTAAAATTATTGATCAGGCTATAGGTGCTAAACTACTAATGGTTATAGAATCTTGACAGGATTTATGGCTAGATATGAGATGTCTACAGAGACATCTGGCTCTTGTTAACTGTACTACCATGCCTCCTATTTGACTGTGTTCGGAATATTTGCATTGATCTCTGCTGTCACTGCGCATCTGGGGGGCTTGAGTTCAGCCCCTGTCACTGGATGGAGGCCTGTTCTCAGGATGGTGTTGATTCTGCTCTTTCAGTACCCAGTGCAAGGAGGATTCAAAGATGGGGTTCTGGGAAGTAAGTCTTTTAACCTTGGTCAATGGGTTAATCCCTTAATGGATACAAAATGTAAATAACCTAATGGGAAGTGAAGGAATTGTGGCAGATGGAGCCCAGCTGGAGGAAGTGGGTTACTGGTTATGTGACCTGGAAAGATACGTCCTGTCTGTGGCCTCTTTCTGTCACTTTCTGTTTTCTGGCTCCTGGGAAGTGAGCTTCTTTGCTTTGTAATGCCCTTTTCCCATGGCTTCCTGACTCATCACAGACCCTGAAGCATCTACTATGACGTCTTGACTTATCACAGACCCTGAAGCAATCGTGTGATGGCATAAAATCCCAGAAATGGAACGAAAACAAATCTTGCTTCTTGTCAATGAATTCCTCCGGCTATTTTTCATAGGGAGGAAAAACCTTTTGTGATGTCATGGTGTCACTGATGTTCTATGCATTTGAAAGTTAAAATTAAAATGTCTAAAAGGCTTTGTGCAAATTTGGTATTATTTCTTCCTTGACTCTTGATGCAACTTGCCAGAGGCCTGTTCAGACCTGTAGTTTATGTGTGGAAGTAAATTTTCATATGAAATCAATTTGGAACAGATGCAAGACTTCAGATTATCTATTTCTTCTTGAGGGAACTTTGGTAGTTTGTGAGTTTAAAGAATCAGTCAATTTCATGTATCTTGTTAGATCTTTGGATTCTATCATTTTAATATCTGCAGGTCCTGTGGGGTGATTCTAGCTGGTACATACGGATCTTGGCCACCCTCTATGTTAACTAACTTACAGGTCATTCAGTCCGCTGATCTCAGGACAAGCCTTTTGTTTCTTTGATGCTACTTGGTCATTTTTCTGCTTCATCAGTTCCTCCTCTGTTCTTTGCTATTTCTTTTTTTCTTATTTCAGCTTCAGTTTTCACTATTCCTCAGGATGGAATTAGAAATTATTGGTAATAGACGTTTTAATAATTAAGGTCTATTTTTCCTGTTGAACAAAAGCTCCTAGAAAGAAAGCACCTTCAGCTTCCCTTCTGCAAGGCTGATTAGCTGATTAGGATGTTGGTGTTTGTGTGGAGAGGTTGGAATGTTGCAAGTCCAGAGCTTAATTACAGTTTGTCTTGGACTATTATTTAGCTCTGTATTATTTATTTCTTTCCCACCACTGTATCTGATATTTATCTTTTGGCTGTTAGATGAAACCTTTTGAAGCATATTAATTTAGTTCACCAACAGCTTCCACAAACAAAAGTATGAAGAATACTGTCAGAGAGCATGTGAGCCTACAGGAGAGATATCTGTGCTTTGCTGTAACCTGCCCCGCCAATGTTTCCACCAATATATTTGAAAAGGCTTTATTGACTTATGACTTTCTTTCTGTTACTATAGAAACTACAGTAAACAGATTACAGAAGTGGAATGTGAAGCTTGGGGTGACTTACATCTGTGTTCCTAGCCCATGCTCACGAGTACTTGGCTCCCAGATAAACTGTTATCCCCTTAGAAGTGAGAGTTGTATTTTTTATGTCAACACTGCTTTCCACGTTTATGACTGTTACGTGATCATGATCTGTATTTTTCCCTTTATTACCCTTTCAGTTTTCTGTCAGTTTAAATAAGCATTAGAGGACCTTGTTTTGTCTCCTCTTTTAAACTTGGTTATTCTCTTTTGAAAAAAAATATACCTTTACCCTGGAGTTTCCAGCATGCATTGTCAAACACATCTAAATTTGCCATCAGACACACCACACCACTTTATATATAGCCCGCGTAGGCTGGGGAATCCATGGTGGGTGTCTCACTTCTGTCCCTAATGCAACACTGGCATGCCTTTCATTTCTCCATAGCCTATAATCATCGCATTATGGTTGCTATGATTATTGTAAAGGAGCACTTATATTTCAAATCAGTTAAGAAGAATAACAATAAACAATTTTACTTTATCTTCATTGGTTCTTCTGTGATCATTCCTGAGATCTGAGCTTTTGGCCTATATCATTATTTACTGTCTCTCTGAAAAGCTTATGTTAATATCTCATGCCCAGTAGTCATTAACTCCCTCGGTGTTTTAATTGTCTCATAAAGTTTTGCCAAGTAGGTAGAGAAATTTATATTGGATATAGACAGCTATGCAAATGCTTTTCTCATTCTTTCAACACATTAACTACTTCATCATGCCTTCTTTCTATTTGTGTGATTTCTAAGCCAAGGGCCATTGTGATTCTTAGCCTAGCTCCTAAGTGCTAAATGCATTTCTCTTACTGTGATTTGCTTATGAAGTTTCCTCCAATGTGCATTTCTTCAGCAACTGGAGGATGATTCAGTATGTATGTGTGTGGTCCCTGAATTCAAGGACTGTTTTCTGTAATTAGTCTGGAAAAATTACCTCTTTACCTCTTCAAGTTTCTATAGATATATTTGTAGGAGAATGGCAAAGAACTGATTTTTCTTTCTTCCTGTCTTCATTCTTCCCTCCCTCCCTTCCTTCCTTCCTCCCTTTTCTGCTTTAATTTAGAAAAAGAAGCATTGACAGAGTGAATTTATATAATCACTAGAGAATGAAAAAAAAATTCAGACTACTCCATCTATTTTTTTTTTTAAACTTTATTTATTTAATTATTTGCCTTGGTGTTTGCCTGGAACTGGAACTACAGACAGTTGTTAGCTGCCATGTGGGTGCTGGGAATCGAACCCGGGTCCTCTGGAGGAGCAGACGGTGCTCTTAACCGCTGAGCCATCTCTCCAGCCCCTACCTCATCTATTTAAGAGGGCTTTGGCCCCTCCTTTTTATTCTTTCCTCTCTCCGCCTTGCCGAGGGCCCCCACTCCACAACCCCCGACCCTGCCCTCTCCCTAGCTATCTATCTCTCCCCCTTCTCATTATAATAAAGCCTGTGTCTCCTTCCCTTTGCTCTATGCATCCCTTTCCTGCAGACCACCACTCCCAGGTGTATGCAATATCATAATATAACAGGCACCCCTGCAGAGAAGCAGCAGCATCAGGTCTTGCTCATTTGAAGGATGAGACTGTGGTTTCCCCTAAGGGCCTATTGCTTTAATGCTTTTATTTCTTCTTGAAATTTGTGCTTTCCATTGGGTTCTAGGTTGTGGGGATCCTTTCTTTTCTTCTCTTCTTTTTTCTTCTCTTTTCTTCCTTCCTTCCTTTTTTCTTGCCTCTCTCTCTTTCTCCCTCCCTCCCTTCCTCTCTCCTTCTCTTTGGGGGGATCCTTTCTTGTGACACTTCTGTACAGTTCTCCTTAATGTTTCAAAAGCTTTAACCCAGACTATTTCCACTGCCTGGCGAGCATCTTCACTTCCTTCATTGATGTATTTGAAGAGTTATGTGTTGGTTTTGTTTATGTAAACTTGACATAAGTTAGAATCATGGAAGAGAGAGCCTCAACTGAGATGTCCCCTGTTGGCCTGTGGGCAGACCTGTGAGCAAACCTGTGGGCATTTTCTTGGTTGATGATTGGTGTGAGAGGTCTCTGCTCACTATGGAGAGTGAGCTCTTGGGCTGGTAGTCCTGGGTGCTATTAGAAAGCAGGCAGTGCAAGCCATGAGGAGCAAAACCATAAACTAAGTTCCTCCATGGCTTTGTATCAGTCCCTGACTCCAGCTCCCTGGATTGGGGACTACAAATGAAATGAATTAAACCCTTTCCTCTCAGGTTGCTGTAGTGGGATTATATGTTATGTTTTAAATATTTGTCCCGCCTATGTGTTTCATAAAAGCTGATTGGCCAAAGGCAGACAGGAAGTATGAGCTGGGCTACCAGGCTAAGAAAACTCAGGAACATCTCAGAGCAGACACAGACGCCAGACAGATGCCAGAGAGCTGCCACAGATATAACAAGGAGATGGCAGTAGACACAGAGGAAAGAAGCTGAAATGCTGCTCTAAGAAAAGGTACCGAGCCATGTGGCTGAACAAGATGAGTTAGTTCAGATGAAGGAGCTAGCAAATTATATGCCTGGGCCCAAGGTCAATCAGCATAAAAATAATACAAGCGTCTGTGTGATTTTGTGGGACTACGTGTGTTTCTGTGGCACTGTGGGTCTGAACCTCTGTCAAGACCCAGAAAAGTCTGGGCCAGAACCATTTACAGCAGGTTGCTTTTGATCCTGATATTTTATCACAGCAATAGAGACCTAATTAAATCATGCTAGTTGTCTTAACAGACTCCTGGCCACATTCAGTCTGGCGTACATCTTTTCCACTTGTTTAAAGGTAGCAGTCATCTGATTACCTGTTTCTTTTAAGTGACTGTTTAGTTCACTTTTCTGTTTTTCACACCTGTCAAGCTAAACAGCCCCATGTCAAGATTGTGCCCCAGAGCCCCAAGACCTTGTCTTTGTTGCTACAGAAAAACACTTGGAATCTTGCTTCTCTCATGCTTCTTCTTGAGCATCTTTCTGTCCAGATCCACCTCTTACAGCTTGCTGCTCTGGGTTTCCATCTTTTTCAATCCAGTGTGTGTTTCCTCGTTTAACTGTTTCCTTGCTTCTCTTGAGTCTGCTCTTCTACAGAGCTGTCTTGCTTCTGTTGGAGAATAAAAGTTAAGGGGAGACTTCAAAGAGAAATGTTGTCTGGACAGCTAAACACCTGTAAGTAAAATGACAAGAACAAGAAGAAAAATGATTTTATACTTCAGATAATAGTTCACACAAAAGGCTTGTCTTGTTAATTGCAAGGCATTAACTTTTAGATAAAACTTTGATAGAAAATATTGAGAAACCTTGGGATCTAAGAGTGAACAAGTAGTTCACAGGCTTGCCATCAAAAGCAAAATTCATCAAATGAGAAGTAGGTAGTTTTAGAGTTTATCAAAACTAAAAGCACTTCTTTAGATGATACTGAGAGACAGTGTGTTATGAAGTACATTCTTGATGGAAGATTCATGTGAACACTCAGGAATCCAAGTAAAACAGACGAAACAGCTACTTCCCTACTGTCACCAGATTCTGGTTGGAGGGGAGAAACTGGACCAGTCACACTTTACCTATGCACAGATTCTCTGAAATATTTGGAGGGTTCTGTTTTCTTTCTTTTTTTCACACGCAGCTACCATACTTAACATTTCCCAACCATGCTTGACTGGATGAAGACAATAGTCCATTCAGTCAGAATCAAAATCAGATGCATCCTGGAACCTCAAATACCAAGTCATGAGCTAACTGTTCAGTGATGTTAAGACAAATGCATCAGTCCAAAAAAGTGGCTTAGCATTGTTTGATACTGTGGGATACTCATAAAGTTTTTTTTTTTTTTAATAAAACAAAAACCATTACTTACTTCAGATGACTCATGATCAAAATTATTTCTAAAATGGTTACATTATTAATTACCCTTAAAGTTGATGACTTCAGTGGTACTTGAAGCATTACACTATTTGTGAATCTCTGGAACCCAAAACAAACATTAGAAAAAAGTAGAACTTTAAGTCTTGACATTTATGCTCCAATGATTAATGTTTACTTCTATGAGAGCCACCCTCCATGAGGGTCTGTGCCAAGTGACGATCAATAAGCAAGCTTCCCCATCAGTCTGGAAAAATACCACTTTCTTTCCAAACCAAAGCTTTTTATTTTACCATTGCCAGACTACACCAGGCTCCTGTAAATGTAGTATTCTCAACAGTGCTCAACGGTGCTGTTTCAAAATGTTGTGATTGTTGATTATCTGAGGTAACATTCTGAAGCATAAGACTGAGAAAATGATTTGAAATGGGGCTGGAAATGGGCCTAAGAGATTGGAATCTGCAAATGAATTAAAAAAGAAAACAAAACAAAAAATAAGAACAACAACAACAGCTACCACTCTGGGGTCCTCCTCACCCCCAAAGTGGTCACCAGACAATAGCTGCTTTTCATTCTCTTTTGGAATATTTCTTTTTTTATTATTTTGATTATGATGTGACATTTGTGCATGGCTAAGATATACTCACACTAAATAAACACATAGTCTTGCTCCTCAGGAAGCTTGCATATGGGTCAGTGCACTTTTTATACTATATAAATAAAAAATGAACTTGAGATTTGGAAAGGCCAAACATTAAGACTTTATCCAAGACTTACATGCTTCAATGTTCTCTAAATTTGTAAGGCAGACATGTATAATCAAGGTGAAAAAATTATGTAGACTCATGAATTATTTTTTTGCAAATGCATTTAGCATATTTAAGTGGAAGCATTTGTTCTTGCATACATACTGGAGAATATGCGAGTGTGTCACTCAGTTCACCCATGAGTTAGTTAGACTAATCTAAATATCCTTCGTATCTGGACAATCTTAACTACTCTTAAAACTAAGCACGCTAAGTCACAGTGGTTATTATGGATCACCTCATTGGACTGTGAAATAGAATACTCTTAGGAAGATTTCTCAAAGCTGAAACAACATCTGTGCTTTGAAAAATACATTCAGGGGAAGAGAAAGCCGTTGTAAGCAAGGTGCAATGCTTCATCTAGTTATTGTAGAAAAATGACAAGAAAACTAGATATTAAATGTTTCTGGTCAGTATCAGAAAATAAGATCAAATGGGCAGAAAAATCAAACCGAAATCTGGAAACATTTTAGCCTTTGGCACAGGAATTCACATTGTCAGAAAGCTCTTAAATTTTTTCTGAGCATAAAAATTACTTGAGAATATCAAACCATATTCTGAGGAACTGGTTGGAATCATGATAAGGGATCTGGGGATAACTGAGCATTAGGTAAGAATGAAAATGTAGAGTAAGCACCTGGCTATGATAAGAGTTATGATGTGGATATGAGATGTTCCTTCAAAGGCTCATTTGCTGAAGGTTGGGCTTCTACATAGCAGATCTAATCTTGAGAAATGACTAGCAGATCTAATGAGAGGTGACATATCATGAATTTACATATTTTTTCTGATGCACATATACCAGCTACTTTATATACTATAAAGGAATGGGAAAGGAAAAAAGGATAGAGAAAACCAGATATAGTAGTCCAGATATGATGAAATTAAATTGTAGCTTTCACATTCTTGGTCCATAAAAAAAATTTAGATTAAAGTAGCAGGTTCTCTTTTAAGTGGATATCTCCTGATATGGTAGTTTGAATATAATTGGCCTACATAAAATCATAGGGAGTGGCACTGTTGGGGGGTGTGGCTTTGTTGGAGGAAGTGTGTCATTGTATGAGTGAGTTTTGAGGTTTCATATGCTGAAGCCACATCCAGTATGTCAGTTCACTTCCTGTGAACTGGGGGATAAGAACTTTCAGCTCCTTCACCAGTATCATGTCAGCCTGCACGCCACCATGCTTCTTGCCATGACTAAGCCTCTGAACTGTAAGTCACAAAATTAAATATTTTCCTTTATAAGAGTTGCAGTGGCCATGGTGTCTCTTCACAGTAATAGAACCCAACCTAAGACACCTGCTTGCTGTTGGAACACATCAATTACATCTTCATTCTCTGTTTCCATTAGGTGGATGTACCTGTTTTGCTGAGTGGTTAAAATACCCCCACCCCTACCATCCCTGTCTTAAATTACTCCACAGAATTGTCCTGCTCTGTTACATTAAACTAACATGGTGGTCATTCTCAGCCTTGATTTCTTTCTATTTATTTATTCATGGCCATAGAAAGCACTAACCTCCTTAACTGCTCCTTTATAGAAGAGGTACCAGGTTTATGCAGAAGGAGCACACAGTAAGAGCTGGAGCTCAAGGCGACTACACTGGATGAGATGGATTACATGCCTGGATTCATAATTTGATGGCATTATTGAGAGGTTTAGTCTGGTTGGGGTTGTGCTTTTGAATGATATATATATATATATATATACATATATATATTCCTTCTTGCCTCATCTGCTGACTGTCATGATGTAAAGAAAAGCTTCCTTTCACCTTGTTCTGTCATGATATTATGCCTTGCTATATAAAAGAAAAGCAATGGAATCATCCAATCAGACACTGTACCTCTGAAAATCTGATAAGAAGACTGTTTTCTTCCTTTAAGTTGCCTTAGTTAGGGTTTCTGTTGCTGTGACAAAATGCCAGGACCCACAAAGTAAGTTGGAGAGGAAAGACTTTATTTGGCTTACACTTCAGCATTGATGTTCCTCACTGAAGGAAGTCAGGACAAGGATTCAAACAGCACAGGAACTGATGCAGAGGGCGTGGAGGCATGCTGCTGAGTGGCTTGCTCAGCCTGACTTTAAAAAAATTTTTAAAATTGTTTATTATGTACTCAGTGTTATGTCTGCATGGGTGCCTTCAGGCCAGAAGAGGACATCAAATCTCATTACAGATGGTTGTGAGCCACGATATGGTTGCTAGGAGTTGAACTCAGGACATCTAGAAGAGCAGCCAGTGCTCTTAGCCACTGAGCCATTTCTCCAGTTTGTCAGCCTGCTCTCTTATAGAATCCATGACCACAGCATAGAGATGGACCCACTCACAATGGGCTGGGCCCTACCTCACTAGTCATTATTTAAGAAAATGCCTTATAGGCTTATCTACAACCTGCTTATGGAGGCATTTTCTCAACTGAGATTTCCTCCTTTTAGATGACATTAACATGTGTCCAGTTGACATAAAACCTTCATATCACAGTTGTTTTTCTCAAATATTTTGTTACAGTGATGAAAAGTGGCTAACACCGTAAGAAGAGGAAGAGGTGTCAAGGATATTGAGGGGGAAGGATCGGGTAAAGCTTGAAGCATTGTAGTCATGAGCTCATAGGTCATGGGCTTACAGAATCTAGTTTTAAGAAAATGAAACGTAACCTAAAAGCCTCCTTCTTGTGATGCAGCATCCATGGTTCTGGAAACTACTGTGCGAGCCACCAAGTGAAGGAAGGAATTAATAGTCTAGCCCTTCTGCCACACCTGTGAACCACAACAGTCACCAGCATGGCGAGATATCTGTAAAGGTGTAGTAAGTGGCCCTGACATATTGATGGTAACCTACAGCTGTCTAATTAGACTTGAAGTCCACTCAACAGGTGGTAAATCATGTAAATCCAACCAATACCCAGGGCTAGTGAGATCATGGGCCTTAGGAAAGAATCTACTACCACTACTTTTTTAGATCAGCCTATAATTCCTTACTGTATTCTAAGTTTTATCCTATACCCACAGATAGTAGTTAACACTCTTTACCATAAAAGCTTCTCTTTGCATCACATCACACTGGACACAATGCAGAAATAAATGGACCATGAAAAGCCCAGCCCCAGTAGATACATCCACTCCCCAGCTCTGCATCTGTGGCTCAGGAAACATCTCAAAAGAGGGATTAGAATGATTGTAAGAACCAGAATATTAGAAAGCCTTAGGTTAAACAGTGCCCTAGCTAATAGGAACTTTCTGATCAGTAAGGTCGGGCCAGAAAGTTTCCTAGGTTCAGACCTGCTTTCAATCTCGCTCCTGCTTTGCACCAAATAATGACACAAATGCTTATATTAATTTTATGCTCTATGGCTCAGACATATTGCTAGCTAGTTCTTTCATCTTATCTCAATCTATTTCCATTAATCTGTTTAGCTATGTGGCTTGGTTGTCTTCTTTCCTCTGCATCTGTTGGCATCTCTGCTGGTATGTCTCTGGAGTCTCTACTCTGCTCTTCCTGTTCCCAGAGTTTTCTTAGACTGATAGCCCTGCCCACACTTCCTGTCTGCCTTCTGGCCAATTGGCTTTTTATTAAACCAGTAGGAGGGACAAACATTTCCAATGTACTAGAACATAGTATCACAGCATCTCTAAAAAATAGCTGCATGAACAAAACTGGTACAGTGGATATATCACCATACGTGAATGGGGGAAAATGTTGCAGCTCTCATCCCTAGAACTAAGACAGCTGATGGCTTCTGGGAGAGGAAGAATTAGTCTGTCCCAGGGATGGGCCCCCTTTTGACTTACCTAATACAAATTGTTCAGCCCTGAAACCGTATGCACATAAGCAACAAAACCCGATTCAGCAGGTTGTATTTATATGTTTGTTCACATACATAAATGTGTATAACAATAATAACAATAACAACAGTAATAATCAAAGAAAAAGAGGCTATCTATTTAGGACTTAGGGTGGAAGTGCCTGGGAAGAGTTGGAGGGAGGGTACCTGGGAGAAGAGGGGGAGATGAAAGGGAGGGGGGCAGGTGATTTAGTTCTATTTTAATTACAATGTATGAAAATTTAAAAACAAAAGGAAATACAGTGTTAGAGTTCTGCTTTTGATCTCTCTTTCACAGCAGAGGGTCACCTCTTCTACATTTTCTATACTCAGAAACCCTTCACAAATATTTGCCAAAACTAAAATTAACAGTAAATTTCCAATATGTATCACTTTACAACACCTGCCTTGCAAATTATCATCATTCAATGAAGATGTAATCCTGTTGTTTCTCATTTACATGATTTCTCCATCCTGAATATTATCCTCTTCCCATTTATAGAATGCCCCTTTCTCTGTTTTTTTTCCTTTCTTCCTTCTTTCCTCTTTTCTTTTTTTCCCTCTCTTCCTTTTTTTTAAACTGACTTCTTTTTTCTCTTCATCTTTGTTCTCCTTCTATTTTGGTTTTTGGACACAGGGCCTCTCTCTCTGTGTAGCCCTGGCTGACCAGAAAATCACTCCGTCAAATCTTTCTTGATTCTCCTCTGTCATCATGCCAAGTGCTAGGATTAAGCATGTTGCCACACCTGGCTACATTGTGATTTTTCTGTTTATTTCGTTAGTTACTTAATAGGTACCACTTGAAGAAATAGGACTGTATCTTTTCATCAATTGCCTTTGACCAGAATAGACAAATGTATAATTTAATATAAGCTAAATGAAATTATTTGTTCTTGTACTGGTGTACACAATTGGAATTTCATATCCAACCTAATACTACAAACTCTTAACTGACTTCTCAGATTCTATACTCTCAGTTTGTTTTGCTGTCTGAGTTATTTCCATGCAGTTTAGCTGAGTTTCATGTCTAATGCTCTCATAATAAGATCTGAACCTTTAGTATTCAAGGCCCCCCACCTCCTGCACTACACTTCTATTACCATATTGCACCCTACTGTTAACACACAGACTGTATGTTGGCCATGCTGAATCATGGATCAAAAATGGCTAATTCCAGGCCTTTATTTCATGCTGCGGCCTTACACTACCTCTTTTGTCCTGTAGGTCACTGAAGAACTTCCTAGGTTGTTATCATCACATTGAGTAACTCTAAGCTGCTCCTTAGCCAAGAATTATCAACAATTACAGAAAACTCATCTGGCTGCCATTGACAAAAGGGACTACATACGTCAAAAGGCATCTGTGCCAGACCTGTCAAAGTTTACCTTTCAACACTGGCGATGCTCTTTATAACTTAGACCAATCCCTCAGTTGCAGTTTCGGGCTAATTTAGGAAAATGGCGCTTAGCACAGGGCAGGCTCCTCATCTCTACATTGAGCAGACTCAGAGTGTTTTTGTATGTGACCTCCTCCAAATAGAAGTTCACCCCTTCTGCTTCCTTTCATTCTCCAATCCCAATGATCAAATAATATGATCAGACCCATCCCAAAAGTCTTTCTATTATACTTTGGGTGATTTCATTGGAAGCCATTTGTTGCCTCACTGTGCTCATATGACATATAAAAACAATGTTCCACCTATTTCAGTGTGACTGTGTTAAATGACTGTATTTTGAAACATCCTTGGCATTAAAATACATTGGCAATGAAAAATTACCAAATGAACGGACTGTGGGTTCTTCATGTTTGAACTGTGGGAAACTAGAATTAAGTTATACTTATTTGCGGAGGTATGTGGTCTCTAATCTAAAATCTGTTTCAGTTTGTTCCACATAAGAGAACATGGAAAATACCATCTTAATAAAGCTTAAGCTTTCAGAAGTTCTGAAAGTCAAAAATTTTGATTTATTTATTATTTTTGTTTCTGGCTTTTCTTTCTATCAAAGGTTAAATGCCACAGGGAACATGCCTAGTTAAAAATATTTATTGATTGATTGTCAAATAAAAAAGTTCTGAAAATATTTATAGCCATTTCAGCCAGTGGAATTTTCAAATATTGCTCTTTTTAAAAGCTGGATACAGTGACACATGCCTGTAGTCAGTCCCATCTTCTTCAGAGGTTAAGACAGGAGAATCATTTGAGCCTAGGAGTTTAGAGCCTGGGGACCATAATCTGATCACTTCTTTAGACAAATAAACAAAAACAAAACAATAACTACAACTAAAAAATCATCAGTAAATTTTGTCTTTATCTTTCTGTGCATTGATAAATATTTTTAAATTTCACTAATTTCCTTACAATGTTTTCTAACATCCATTTATTTCTATCCATCCATCAATCCATTTAGCTCACATTGCATATAATGATTGCTGGGAATCAGCAGAGTAGAAAAAAAAATTACAAAATCTTTACTTGTGCTTTTCACAGTCTTACTGGAGAATATAAAATTATCAAATAATCATGAAAAGTAAGGAGAAATACCTCTATTAAGTATTAGAAATTATAGAACCTGATGCTGTGACAACATCTAAAAAGGGATGTGGTCTAGGTGAAGGAGTCCACTTCCCTGGAGAAGTGGCAATTGCATTGATAGGTGAGTGGTGAATAAGAGCTAAAATTACACTGTACAGAAAGGAACCATTAGATGGAAAGGTTCCCTGGGGCTGAGGGACATTGCATCTTTAAGCAAATGGAAGAAGGCCCCTGGCTGGTGCAGGGAATTGTGTACAAGGTTGGAAAGTAAAAGGAATTCAGCCCTGAGGGGCCAGGCCATCTTAGAGATGTTGCATTCATTCTAACATTTAGGAGACCTGTCAGGGGTGCATAATGACAGGAGACAAGATCATGTCTGTGTGATGAGAGGATCCCAAGAGTTAAGAAGGAAATTATATTAGGTGTGGGAGTTAGTGAGCAGAGGGAGGTGGGCTGATTGCAGTCATGGTGGCATCATCCGTCAGAGTGGGAACGGAGGAGAAGCTGAACAGAGTGAGGTAAAGTAAACAGGACTTGGCGGCAATATGGATTATTATTATTTTTGTTGTTGTTGTTAGCTAAAGCCTTAATAAATTAAGAGCTATACAGACCAGATATATTTGTGTCATCTTTCCATCACAGTCTTACTGTTTCAGTGAATTCAGATCTCACACAATCAGTATTCATTCTGCATTTGCTATACGTCATTCTGGCTGCTGGTGATATATGAATGAGCAAGTCTAACCCTTCTAGACTTGTGATTCCTCCAGACATCTACTTAAAGATGTGAGTTAGTCACAAACAAACAACATTGGAAATACTGTGTGTGGGCCATTATCCTTCAGCAAACCAGGAAAAGAAACAACAACAAAAAACATCTTTTGGTGTCTTAAATTTAAAAAAATTTTTTTTTTTAAAAAATAAGCACCCCTTATTATGAATAGATACCAAGGAGATAGGCAGAGAGAGGTGTCCAGTGAGAAACCAGGGTGAAAAATGGGTATTCTTAGAGTCACAAAGCTATGGGATGTCATTACTGTCTCAGATCTTCTGATTTCAGAGTAAAAATTTACCTCACAAAGGGAACTAGCCTGTAGGTCTTTCTCAGCTAGAACACATTCCTGCCTGCATTTATTCTAAGCAAAGCACTTGCTTTCTTCAGTGTTATCTAACAGATTACTAGCCAAAGGAAGGCAGGAAATGCAGGAAAATTCTGAGATTTTCGTATTGTCTCATCACAAAAGATACACTGATCAGATATGTGTCTTGCCCGAGTCAGTCCAGTGTCGATGTCTAGAATAAAAAATAAAATAGGACTATACACATTTACTTAAACTTCTTATCTTTGACTGCTTGGCCATATAATTCATGCTTCTTCCCACTATGTTCTCTTATTACTCATTCTTTTAACTGGTCCTTAACACACAGGCCATTTTCTTTTTCTTTTACTTTTATTAAACAACAAGTTTGACTTTCACAATGAGTGGTCCTAGGAATGTGTTCTGATTTTCTTAAGACTACATAATGTTTATAGTTTTATCTTCCTTGAAGCAACCATTTATTTCTAAGGGCTGTCAGTTGTTAGTGGTACAGTAATCAATCCATGGTCATATCTCTTTACTAGAAAGTTGTTTTCATTTATATCTGACATATTTCCAATTACTGAAATCAAACACAACAGAATCACATCTGGACTTCCAAATATTCAATGACATTATTTAATCAAAATAAATTTATTAAAAGTATTCAAAAACCACTTCAAAGTTTAGCTGCCCGTGAGACAGTTTTTGGCACTCATAACAGACACTGGTTTTCTACAGAACAGCACTCACTCCATCCCACACACCACGTAGCAATGCAAACATACTTTTCAGTTTCAGTGATAACATAACAATAGTACTAATCACCTGTAGTCCTAAGGACTCCAACACCCTTGCACACAGTAAACAGTTTAATGTTACTTACTACTGAAATATTAAAACTAGAAGTAAAACCACTATGTGGTAACAATGGACATATTTAGGGAAAGATGTACAGCCAGCTAGCTAAGGCCACATAATCCCAGACCTATTGATTTTAAAATGTTTGGACCAACAACATGTCATCTTCTCCACAGCTTTCCCAGTGAGGAACAGCACACTCAGAACACTGTTCCCTCCCTCTGTCCTTCACACAGCAAGGGAAGCTGTTCTCACACACAACCTGTCTAGGTTGCTGGCTTCCTGATTCACTATCCAACTTTGAATCAATAGTTCTGGGTGATGTTTCCTAACACCCAGGCTGAATTCAAGGTCAGTCTTTTGGCAGGTCACAGCCTTCCTCTTGGGAGACAGAATGAAATGTCCTCTGTTGGGGGCTCCTTGTCTCATGTAGCATGGGGCTCGGTGGTGATCTGTGGCTTTTTACACAAGTCCTGGTAGAATTCTGACTCCAAGAAACGAGGATAAGAATTGTTCTCCATCAAGCTGTATACCCTCTTCTGAGCTGTTGAGAAACAGCCACTTGTAGCCTCTTGAATATTTTGAGCAATCAGAGTTTTTGTTTGGAAGTCTATATTTATCTGAGGGGGAAAAAATAAAACTTTAATTACTTGCTATTTGAAATTAGAAATCAGTGCTTAACAACAAAACATAAAATATGTAATATGTGATCAGTTACATCTCCAAAATGGAGAAACTTTAGCTGGGGTGGAAAAGGCATACATGGTTTTTGTCCCACCTACACTTTAATTGGGGTTTTCAATTCCTATGTTTCACTACAATGTTGAAGATATCCAAGTGATGTTGACATGAATATCTTGTATCCTTACCTCTTTGGGAGCTTCCTTTTCTATGAAGTCAGTATATATTTTCCTTGCTTTTGAGGACAGTTTTTGGGGTGACTTGGTTTTTTTGAAGTCTTCACAGGCCAACCAGAATTCAATATTTTCTTCACAGAATTCAGATTTTAGAAATGCCCTGAATGCAGCAAGCCCATCTGAAATCACAGGAAAACAAGCACATAGAATGTAAATTGAGTGACCCGATAACATTGTTCTAGTCCTAGAATGATAGGTTTTCTAGATTTCACTCAAATCTGCCATCCTCACAGTTTTAGCTCTGTAAGCACTAAGATGCCAGGAGGCAAAATGCTTAAGTTTGTATTCTACAACAAAGACTATATATATTTCACTTCACTGCCAATGCAAAATAAATATTTACAGGACAGCCATTCACAAGTTCTCTGGGAACTAGACCTTTTGGAAATAGTCTATGCAATGGAAAAGCTGACTCAACCCTAACTATGCATAACTGTCATTTTAATTTTTCATTTGTGTCGTGGACATCTTTCTAGGCTCTTGGGATACTGGTAAGAGATCAAATTCAGGAGGTTAACTTACATTTACTGGCCAGCAGTTCATCAAATGCTTCTGCCCAGAGCAATGCTTCCTCAGGAGAAGGCCTGCAAGAGAAGTCCCACACATAAGCTCTACCCACACAAGACAGTTCCCCTTTCCGGTTCAGTGGCTAGATGTTCATCTCTGCAACTACAGGATTTGAAACTTACTTGATAAAAGTTTGCTGTTTGCTTTTCTTGCCAGTTTTGGATTTCCCAGGAGTGGAGGAATTTTGCAAGAAGTAGCTCAAACGGGTCTTCCAATCCTTTAAGCTAGAAAAGAAAAAAAGAGAGAAAATCAAAAACACTTCAAGCAGCAATTTCTGAATAGTAATATTATCACCAGTTGCAGTAGCATAAGGTCAGTCACCCAGTAGCTACAAACAAACCAGGGGCCAGAACAATCAATCTCATCCTCGTCGCATGCTAACCTAGCACCTCATGTATTGAACATAACTTCATCCATTCACCTGACTATAATGAGTTTTACAAGCAGGATAGGACCACATAACATAGGCAGGATATTTTAAATTTTCACAAGTTATTTCTGATCTACAAAAAGGTAGCAGTTTTTCTGCATGGTTTTTTACAACTTGGTAACATTTTACAATTGAGAACAGCAGTGTAGTGTTTTCAGCCAGTTACTTCCTTTTCTGCGGCAGAAGGGTGCAGAGGTGTGTGTGTGTGTGTGTGTGTGAGAGAGAGAGATATGGATTCCCCAGCTCCCCTCCACGACTGCCTACAGTGCTTCTCCGCAGCAGATATTGCAGAGCAAATTACTCATTCCACAGTCGTGACTGGGTGAGACCTGCTTTATGTTTTAAAATCAAATCTACAAGGAATACATCTAGAATCATCCCAAACATTAACCAGCAGCTGTGTAAGCGGTTCAGTACTCTTAAAGCAATGTATGGGCCACTGAAGACCCTATTCAGCTGCAGGGTACTTGTGTCACATTAGAAGCAGAACAAAAAGCCAACCAGAGCCGTCTCAGCCCTTCTACCGCCACCTTCATAACCACTTCCCACAGTTCCTAAACTCTCTGAGCTTACTCAGAAAAAGCACACCAGGAAATCCAGCAAGCTAACTTTTCCTTCTTTTTTCCCCCTTTCTCTGCAGAGGTGCAGGACTGGAATTAGCAAGTCAAAGCCGGGAGTAATGGGAGGTTAGTCCCTAGCCTCAAAGCCAGGCAAGGTAAGAGCTTCTGGAGAGAGCATACTCACAGAGTCCGCTTCATTTTCTCTCGCTTCTCCTCGACCTTGGGGCCGTTGCCTGCGCTCTTGTCCATGGGTAGGGAGTCGTGCTGAACAGCCAGGAACATGGCACTTTGCATACTCTGACTCTGGCGGCCAACGCAGCTGTTTGCAGCAGGGCGCCGGGCGCGGGAATTTAAGGCAGACTGCGGCGCAGGGGCGGGGCCTGGAGGCGTGGGCCCCGCCTTTAGGGGCGTTGATTGGCCCTTGCAGAAGGCACGAGGGCGGGGCGGCGCGGGCCTGCGGCTGTCACGGCTGCAGCAGCGGAAGGGTCTGGAAGCGAGGGTGCTGTTGACGTAGGTGCCGCAACCTTGTGCGCACACACGGGCTGGGAGGCCGCGGGCGGGGACAGAGAGGGATTGCTCTTCGGCTGTTAGATCGGCAGCAGTCGTGAAGGGTTCCCGATCGTGACTCTTTGAGTTAAGAACGTACCTTTTCCTTTTTTTTCCTTTTTTTTTTTTTTTTTGAGCCTCACCCTTGCAACTAATCTATTGTTCACAATCTTTTAAGATTCATCGGGACACCTATAAACTGCAGCCGGGATGGGGAGAGCCCGGCCGGACCAGGCACTCCGATTCTGGGGAAGGACATAAACAATTAGAGAAATTTGAAACATGGGCTTTTGTGTTAAGTGTTGTGCCTCTCTGCTGTTTGCTCAGGCATCTTAGAATTTCTTAATGGAATGCACGCGGATCAGAGAGAATGGAGAAAGTGCCTATTAAAAACCGGTGTTTTAAATGATTCTGCATTTTTGATTTTTTAAATGCGTGGCTGCAGCAAACTATGACGTTGCGCGGGTCATTCCCTTGGAGATCTGAAGGGCATTTCCAGCCCGGCACAGCAGAGATCTGAGTGATAGTGAGAAATACAAAGGGAAACCCAAGATCTTGCAGTTCTGATGCACCCGGATCATTTGTAGTTTCAGAGTGTAAGGGATCAGGATTTCCTCATGAGTCATTTTTAGTTGAGCAGGTTTAGAATTTACCAGATGTTCACCTGCTTAAATTAAGGGCTGTGGGTGTGGAGCTGGAGCTGCATTTGAGAGTGAGGAGGTATAAACAGTTTGCTTGGACAAGCTTCATTTGTGAATTCCTCAGAAACCCATCTCTACTCCCGCAGGTTTTAAAATGCCCTGATTCGTAAGAACAAATACTTCAACTACAAACTGATTCAGCTTCCTATGTTACCAGAGTGATGCAGCGGAATACCTAAGTGGTTTTCCCATAAAGTCGGGACAGACAAATTAACAACAAAATATGGTTTGGGCTCCAGTTATTCTGCTTCACACTAGACTTTCTAAAAGAAATATGGAGACACATTTATCAAACTGGAAGCAAGGCAACACATTGCTACAAGCTGTGGGTAATTGAGCTCCAGGTTTGAATCGGAGAAGTCTGCAGTCGCTCATGAAGAAAATAGGTATAGCTTTTGTCACAGAAATATCATTTTGATTTTAGTAACAAATGCTTGAAAGCATGTTTATAAATCTGAGAGATAGAATTTTTAATAAGTCCAAGAGAACTGCACTGTTCCTATGTCCAATTTAATTTATGATGATTTAATACTTCTTTAGTAAGCTTGTGTAATAGAAATAGTTCGCTATTTAAGATATGCACAATGAGCAGACATGTTTTGATTTTTAGATAGAACGTTGATCTGTTTTTCATTTACAACCCTGGATATTAAAATCATAAACATTGTTGTTCCTTTGTAGACCAGGTGTCCCTAGAACTTGTATCTGTCAGCAGGTGTAACAGAACCAGTGTTTAACCAGTAGTTGCTAAGTATCTGTTGGGACAGCCACTTTCCACCTGCTGGAGCCCTAGTATCTCACCTGTAACAGCAGCAGTGTGACTTGGTTTGTTTGTTTTATGGCCAGTCCTATAAAATATTATGCAAATCTTATATTTAAGAACTTTTGTAACTGTAACAAAATGTGTTAATTGGCAGGGCAATCCAAAGCCAGCTTTTCAGGATAGAAAAATCATGAGGATTAACTCAGAGTTAATTAGGTTCTAAATGTGTAATTTCTGTTAACTATTAAGACACTACAGATGTGTAGTGTCAAGCTTATGATATTTAATAAATTGCTGTCTGAATAATAAATAAGGAAGATAAACAAAATACTTTATATTTAACCTTTTTCCAGATTTTGAAGCCTGAAAAGCCATGTTTTTTTTTTTTTTTTTTTTTTTTTTAATACATTAACAAAAGTGAACATATGTGTACTCTACTAACAGCTAGTTGCAAGATAGACAGTTCAGGATGACCTTTGTATTTATTACAAACATTTTTTTTTCAAGCCTTTTCAAACTGACGATTGATACTTAGGCACAAAATTATTTTTCTCCCTGGAAATCGTGGTTGCTTCATAAATTTGTGTAAGTTTACAACCACAGGTATTTTTGAGAGTTTAGTTAGTATCTATTGCAGAATTTTTTTTCAAGTTCCCACGTTGGGCTGGGAGGGAGTTAGTGGCGGAGTGCTTGATCAGTGCCCAGGGGGCTCTGGATTCTACACCAAAAATAACTGCCCACATTAAGGTCTTTTAAAAGACTGGCTTACATACTTCAAGTAAAAGCTACCATGTCCGGTGACTTCCCTATAAAGTTTGTTGTTGTTACAGTTGGCTTTTAGGTAAATAGGATTGCTAAATAGTGAGATGACACACAGTTTCCATTTTGTGGTGGCGGAAGCAACAATGCCAAGTGGGTTGTAAAAGTCGGCAGGCAAAGCCACACCATGAGACTGGCTGATAAACAAAGCCTAGGTCTCCATGTTGAATCTGCCATGCCCTCTGCTGGAGGGAGCGTCTGAACACATTCCCGGTGGGCTCTCCCAGAGTGAGGATTGAACAGTTTTCTTTTTCAAACTATAACACACAGATAATATGAAGAATAAAATGTCTCTCTTGTCAAATGTCTGTCTTCTTCATTAATATTTATATATCTCTCTAGATATTTATATATACTAATAAATATTTAAATATATAATATATTATAATATATAGTGTAAATATTTGTATATACTAACTCATACTTTAGAAATTTAGAACTAAGATATATTCTTTAAAAAAACCACACAGATTTAGTATTCTGTGAATAACTACGTACTTTTTTTTCACTTGGTAGATGTTTCAGTCACTAATTTGAAAGATCTCTAAACCTGTGGCTTACCTTTATGAAATGTTAATTAAATCTTTATTTATTTTTTTTAAAAAAACTTTATTTTTCTGGAACTGGAACTACAGACAGTTGTGAGCTGCCATGTGGGTGCTGGGAATTGAACCCCAGTCCTCTGGGAGAACAGTCAATGTTCTTAACTGCTGAGCCATCTCTCTAGTTCCTAAATTTTTATTTTTAAAAAAACCACAAAAATAGGGATGGAGCAAAGAATGGGATAGGTAATTGAAACAGATAAAGCAACAGAAAAGTTCATATAGTCAGAAATAGGACATGGGTCTTTTACTGTTTTACTTTAATTTTAGTTTATGAAATACTTTTATCAGAATGAACACATGATTTCATGAGACTCTGTTCGTCACCCTTTTTCTATAATAAGATTTCAGATTTTACAGTTATTATTAATTTCTTAAACTATCACTTCCGTGCCCAGAAGCTAAGAGAGAAAATTAGTGTTTTTGTCAGGAAGTATTGCTTTAATGCTTGACCTGTGTTTTAGAGGAATTAGTCACTCCCCTAGTGTGTGTTGGCGGTTTCAGTTGGTTATGCTGGCTTCCTCTGTGCTTTGGAGTGTATACTTTAAAAAACTTAGGCAAGACATTAGAAATTTAATTGACTTCTTTAATAAAATATTGAGAATAATAGGAACATATGGATTTTTTTTTTCTGGAATGAAAACACTAACATAAATCTAAACATCTTGAATAGGTATGTGCAGTAGATGCTAGGCTTGTGAGTTAAAGACTTTGTGAGTGGAAAGCTGAGGGAAGAATGTGGTTGGAAATACTTTCTTGTAAAATAAGTTGCGGGAGTGATCCATAGACTGAACAGTACAGAAGTAAAGTGAGGGATTTCTTTCTCGACATTTCTTATGACTGGGATTTTAATTTTTAGCCAAAGGGAATTGGAGTGTTAGCTGGAGTGTATTTGCTATTGTTTTTAAATGTGGTGTGTTTGGTTAAGGATGTGTTTGATTTTAAAGGTTTATAAGCTACCAGTCACTGGAGATATTTTCTCCTTTCTGCTTTTTAAATATGAAAAGACCCTGGGCAATGAGGGATCTGATACCCTGCTTTTTTCCCCAATATACTGAACAAATTTTTAAGTAGAGAGCATTAATGTATTTTATGCAATTTTTAGGTCTTCGATTCACGAACTACTTTATAATAATGGACAACCTGATACATATTTTCTTCTGCATTTTATTTTTTCCATCTTTTTTCTTTTTCTTTGCCTCCCCTTCTCTCTTTTTTCTTTCTCTATCCCTCCCTTCTTCTCTCCCTCCCCATTTTTCCTCCTTTCCTCTCTTCCTCCGTTTTCTCTTCCCTTTTCTCTCTCTCTCCTCTTCTCTCTTTCTCTTCTTACTGTGTAGCCTAGGCTAGACCCCCAACTCTTGCTGTTGTCGCCTCAATCACCAAGTACTAAGATCGAACTAAACTCACCAAAAAGAAATCTCAGGATCTCAGTGGAAATGACTGGGTGATGGGGTGCAGATGTGAATAGAATCCCATGCAGCTGTGCTGCAAATCTCAGCTCTAAACGCCGAGCGCATGGCACCAGTGCTCCCCAGACTTCCCAGCTTCCTCAAGTCAGATACTTAGGTGTTTCTCTTCATCAGGTGTGTTTAACAGAGCAGGTTGACTGGATTTCTTGTCCATAATTGGGACACTTACCTTTTATTCCTACTGTTGCTGTTTCCCTACAGCCCACCATTGGGTGTTATGACTCGGCAGACACGTTCTCCTTTCGGGTGGATAAAATGAATCACAGAACACACTACTAGTTTAAAGGGCGTCAGGGTGAGTTATACCTTGTGCACTGTGGACCTGGTGTATCAAGGACTGAAGTGGTCTGATGGAGCTTCATCATTCCACAGTGCTGACAGCTGATGTTTTTAATCTCATCTAACCTGGCTCTGGCCCATGGCTCGGCCATCTCAGCTTGAACTATTTATTACCTTTTCATGGGGGATTGGTGATCTATTTCGTCTCTGGATTTCCTGGTGGTCCTTTCTGAATTTTAAAAATAATCTATTGGATATATTTGTGAACATCAATTGTCTTAAAATGTTTTTTCCATAGAAGAAAAATTAAGTTCATAGTTAAATTGAGAACAAGGTAAAAAAAAAAAAATACCTCTTTTGCTTCCTGTCCCTACACATTCATACCTCCTCCCATTATCAACATACCTCACCCAGATGATGCATATGATTAACCTGTATTGGCACATTATCATCATTTGGAGTCCTTGGTTGACTTTAGGGATCATTCTTGTTGGTGTACATTCTGTGGGCTTAAGCATATGTACAGTGACCAGTGTCCGCCATTACAGTATTACACAGAGCACTTTCACTACCATAATTACCTTCTCTGCCCCTATTTGTCTCTCTGTTTCTGATACCTTCGGCACGTGCTGACCTTGTGTTTACCATCTCCATAGTTTTGCCACTTCTAGAATGTTTTATTAGTGTTTGGCATCTAATGTATATAGAGCTTTAGATTTGGTTAAATTTCTTTCATTTTTTTTAAGTCACAAAATAATAGTTCCTTAAAATTTTCATAGCTTGTTTCTCTTTTCTCTATTAACCTACTAAAGGATATCTATGTTGCTTTCAAGTTTTGGCAGACATGAATAAAACATGTTTAAGTTTTTATATGGACATGTTTTCAAACCTCTTGATTAAATAGCAATGGTTGGATTGCTTAATTATAAGAACATGTTTAGTATTGTAAGAAAACAGCAGCATGTCTCGAAAAGTGACCATCCCTATCATGGTCCATTCCGAACGTTACTTCCTGTAACTCTGCATCTCTGCCAGCACTTGATGTTCTCAGTAGCCTACATTTGGACCATTCTAAAAGATGTACATGGTCTAATTTAATTTGCCAACACTTCATGGTTTAATTTTCAGTCTCCTAAAACCAATATGATGCATAATCATGTGTGTCTATATTTATCACTTGCCTGCTTTCTTGGTAAGATGTCCAAGGTTTTTTTTTTTTTGACTAATTGGAAATCAGATTATTTTTCTATTATTGATTTTTAAGTTATTTTTATTTTAAGTAACAGTCCTTTATCAAATAAATGCATTTGCCTTTTGTTCCTGTAAACCTGTAACTTCTCTTCTTATTCTCTCTCTCTTTTATCCTTTGCAGGGCAGAAAATTTTAATTTCAGATAAGTCCACTTTAATATTACCTCATTTTTATCAAAAGTTAGTTTTTATCTTTAGGGAAATAACTTTAAAAATAGCATACATTTATATGACACCAACGCTACATTTTTAGACTCATAGCTAAGATCCCAGAAAATAAAATCAATAATTTCCTCAACTGCCTAAATTTCAAGCAGCAATGTATGTTACATGGCAATTAAGATCAAGAGAGCAACTATAAAAAGAAAGAGATGCAGATATGGGAAACCCCAGCATAGCACATAAAAGTGCTATGCTATGTTGCTGTCTCAGCAGAGGGTTTCTGGCACATAGGCAAAGATATTGGGGTGTGTGTGTGCAGAAACAGCACCCCCTGTGGTTGCAGCACCAGCACCGATTCCCCTGCCAGCAGTCCCAGGGCCTGCTGACTGCTCTGCTCTGCAACGCTTTCTGGTCAGCTGTCACAAGCTCTCCTTGGTCTTTGCTGTTAAAAGTGACTGTCAAGCCCCAAACCATCTTCAACTTCTCTTTCATCATTTTCTATAGAACGTATAGATTTATGTTTTACATTTAGGTCTGTGCTCCATATTGAGGACTTTTGGAAAATAGAATTACTTTCTGAAATATTTAATCTATCCCATGTCCCTCAAAAATGTATTAGCAATGTCCAGCTTTTTACAGAATTAATATTTTCAGCAGAATTATCCACATTTTTCTAAGGTTAACTGGGTGCATGGTAAAATTCATATATTCTCCGTCATCTTCCTCTCCCTCTCCTCCTTCCCCCCTCCCTCCCCTCTCTCTTTCCCTCTCCTGTCTTTTTCTGTCATTGGCTTTGTCTTTGAGATAGGGTCTTACTGTGTTCTGGAAAGTCTAAAGACTTCTGTGTACATCAAGATAGTCTTAAACTCTTGCAGTCCCCCTGCCTCAGTTTCTCCAAATGCTGGGATTACAGGTATTTGTCACCTCACATGGCATCATTTCTTTTTCTCAATATAGTTTAACAAGTACTTTGAGTCTCTGCATCTCCCCTAATTGCGCCCTGTCACATTGTAGTGGACAATCTCCTTCATCTCCTCCAGTGACTGTTTTATAGGGTGCATTTGGTTTTATTTCTTTAATAATGTTAAGACAAACTTTGAGTCAGCTGAAGACACATTAGAAACCTTGGCAATCTTCTACAATCTAGATAAGCTGTATCAGTTAGTTTCACAAAGACTTCTTTAGATTCATTTTTTTCTGAGGCGGGGCATTTTCTGTCATATTAACTATATTCAATTTTAAGCTTTCACTAAGCCTGTTGTCTTCATCATGAATCACAGCTGGATTAATCTCTCATGTTTAGCAAAGGGTTATCATAGGGAAGAAAGGTTCCTTCTGCTCACTGTTCCAGGGCACAGTGCACTATGGCAGGATGTCAAGACGGATGGAGACATTTGAACCATCTGGTCACAGTGCGTCTGTAATCAGGAAGCAGGGGATGATGAATGAATGTGTGTTCAGCTCCCTTTCCACACTGTACACAGTTCAGGGTCCCTACAAAGGGAATGGTTTCACCTGCACTTGAGACCAGTCTTCTAACTGTGGTTAACCTAGCTGAGCGCTTCCCTCGTAGGGTACCCAGAGGCCCATCTCCCAACTAATTGTATTCTGTCAGTTTTCCAACACAAACCATGACAGTTACCTATGAGTTCAATCAAACTTCATCACTTAGAGTTTATTCCATATGCACTAGTTTGGTTTTTAATAAAACTTTTTTTGGATTTAAAAGTTTTCTCAGTTTATCTGCTTTTTACCATCAGATGAGAACAGTTTTTTTTTCTCATTTTTTAAATCATTAATTTAATTAAAGTCTCATTTTTTATCCATGTATCCCCTTGTTCAAATGTCCTTCCCCTCCCACCCCTAGAAGTTACTCTTCTCTCCTTCTCCTTATCTCCTCCTGGGCAAGGACAGGAGGTCCCAAGGTCCCAAGGTGGCTTAGTTCAGCATCCACTCCAGGCGGATCCACTTTCCTCATCCCAACATCAAGACTGGCTCAAGTGTTCCTATGGAGGGAGTGGACTCCAAAGTGCCAGTTCAAGGTGCTTCAGATCCCAAGCTGTTCAGTGTTTGTGGTTTGCAGCTTGGACGTGCTTTTCTTTTTGTTTAAAGTCCACTAATGAGTGAATACATCCCCTGCTTATCTTTCTGGGATTGTAAAACCTCGCTCATGAGGATATTCTCCATATCCATCCGAGAACAGTTTTATACTTAACCAGAAACCAAATTTCCTACTCTTTGAAGATGGGAATTTTCATTTGAAGCATCTTTTTTGGTGATCCAGAAGTTGCTCTTTCTTCTTCTGGTAGATTTTGAAAGCTATTTTGCTTGTACATGCTTGAAATTAGATGGTTTTGATATATCTTCTAACGATGAATAGTTCTTGCAATGTCAGGCTCAACTTGTTCTGAATGTTTGGATTTCTCCTTATTAATTCTGCTATAGAACTGCTTCAAGCTGGCTTCGAGCTGGAGATCTGCCACTCCTTATCAATGCCCTCCAGCTTTTCTCTCTCCAGTAATGGTGTTTATCAGCTTGACTTCCACTGAAATTGTTTCAAATCCTTCAAATTCTTTTTGTAAGTTAAAAAGTATAGAAGCTTGGTGGATTTCCTCTATTTAGACAGACAGAACCTTCAGTTCAGTCTTATATGCCAGACAAGTGCTAAATCCCCAGCACTCAGTATCTAATTTTACTTTACTTGCATAAGATGAGTTTTAAAACATAAAATACTGACCATGACTGTAAACAAAACAATGTTCTACAGGAGTCCAGGGAGGTCTATGGATGCTTTAAGGTCCTCTGGCAGAGTGGCTCTTTGGCTGACCCAATGTCTCTAGAACTGTGGTATTTAGAACATCACAGCCATGAGTAGATCCTATCTAGCCTTCTAGACTATTACATGCCACTTTAGGTTTTCAGGACTCTGATGGCTACACAATTCATCAGAGAACATGAGTGAGCATTCTTCCTGGAACCAAACTAGTAATGCCTGGTAACTATGGTAGTCAGGGGAGTAAATTATTGGCTAATGTTTCTCTTTTTCTAAAACAGATATTTAATCCTCTGGCTCTATTTCTCATTTTTTTCCCACAGTAGCACAGAAAATTTTCTACCTTCAGGGCTTTTGATTTCTTTCTTCCTCTTTTTTTTTTTTTTTTTTTTTTTGAGGTAGGGTTTTCCTGTGTAGTTTTGGAGCCTGTCCTGGAACTTGTGTTGTAGACCAGGATGGCCTCAAACTCACAGAGATCCTTCTCCCTCTGCCTCCTGAGTGCTGGGATTAAAGGCATTGCCCAGCTGCTTTTCAATTTCTAGCTAGACTTCATGTAACCTAAGCAAGACTAGGGACAAATGGAGAAGGATTACGAAGGACCCAAAACAGGATTCCAAATTACTTTTCCAATGTCATATTTTAAAACAAAAGATGAAATGAGTATAATTTCAAAATTATTTCATGTGTTCAGAGTATACTGTCCAATGTATCAGGATAGCTGAGCAGTCTAAGGTGCTGCATTCACAGTATCCTGTCTAGTCATGAACCAGGGATGCTCATCCTTCTCAAACTCTTCTTTCATATGATGAAAAGTCTGCTGATATCCTTCTAGATGCTTCTGTTCAGAATGGTCCTCTCTGTCAGGTAAATGGATGGAGGCTTAATATATAACATACTAAAGTGACTAGAGCTGTCCCTAGTAATTTCATCTTTTGAAGTTATAAAAAACTTGCCTATTGTAGAATATTAGTTAAGGATATGTTACATTCGTTTTATGCTGTGGAAAATTTGTTTAATGATGCAAAGATGCATTGTATCTTTTTTTTGCCGCATTTGTTTGAGTCTGTGAAGCTGTGTTACTTTGCCTGTCATAGACACCTGATTGGTCTAATAAAGGGCTGAACAGCCAATAGCAAGGCAGGAGAAAGAATAGGCGGGTCTGACAGCAGAGAGAATAAACAGGAGAAGAAATCTAGGGTGACAAAAGACCTAGGAGGGAGAAAAGAAGGGGCTAACCACCCAGCTACACAACCAGACATGGCGAAAGACGGAAAGAAAAGATGTACAGAAATAGAGAAAGGTAAAAGCCCAGAGGCAAAAAATAGATGGATAAGTTAAGAAAAGCTGACTAAAAATTAACCAAGATAAAGCTGGGCATTTATAAGAAATAATAAGCCTCCATGTGTATTTATTTGGAAGCTGGGTGGCAGGCGTCCCAAGGAGTAAAAAAACAAAAACTACACTTTCTTCTATTGTTCTTAAGCAGTGGAATTCTGTTCTTATACAATTACTAATGCACTTAAATGATGAAGTTTATATTTATTATAATAACCATAATACATGAAATTATTAGTTTTGATAGAATCCCGAGATTCAAGAAAATGGTAACAAATTTGAAATATGGTCAACTGGATTGTCCTTGAAACAGTAAAACACAATAATCTGGATTTCTTTTTAAGATCACATCTTGGGTCTATATATTTACCTCTTTGCTTCTACTTTGCCCATTGGAAAAAACTGAAAATGTAACATAACAATAATAGTAGAAATAAAATGGAAAACTACTCTAGAACTAATGGAAAGGAAGGAAGAAGGGATCTCATCTATCCCTATGAGATTATAGGAACCTTGGAATATGAAAGAGAATTCTGGGACCAAGCTGAAACAAGACTGAGCTGATGATACATCAGCATGAGATCCATACAGAGCCTTCTCAGGCATACGTAGCTAGTTTCTCCCGTGGGTCCAGAGAAATGCTTAGGCTTTGGAGAATAGCATTTTAAACATTGATATGCTGGAAGGTAATAAGTAAGGGTTAAATTATTTCAGAAGTTGAGGTAGTAGCAAAGGGAATATTTTTGTTTTTTTGCATTGTGCATTTTGTGCAATGAATTTCTATCATATTCATCCTTCCTTCCACACCCAGACTTATCCATCTTCCTTCCCTAGCTGACTTGGTACTCTCTTTTATTTTTTTCACCCATCAAGTCCAATTTGTTCTCCCACTCTAGTCTTGGATGTTTGGCTGTCCACTAGAATGTGATGGACTTCTCAAGACCTGAGCTCATAAAGGAAGCCAATCTTTTCCCAGAAGCTTTCAACTGTCAGTAGCTCCTAGGTTTGGGATGGGATTTTGTCAGGCTTGAGGTTATGGCAGTCTTGTGGGTGCTGTTGTGACTGCTATGACCTCATAAGCACTGCAGTCCTATTTTATTTGAAAGACACTGTTTCTTTGTAGTCAGATGCCGCTGGCTATTTTACTAAGATTCCCGAGGCTTGGAAGGAAGGGATGGGATATAGCTACCCTATTTAGAGCTGAGCATCCCACAGTGTCTTACTCTCTGAAACTTGACACTTGCTGGTTATCTGTGTTAACCGCTGCTACTGACTGCAAATAGAAGCTTCCCTGGCACAAACAGCTTGTGACTAGACTGGCCTAAAGGAGAATCTATTACTTTATTAAATGGGCATAGTGTTAACACTAACTCCAGTGTCTTATTGTTATCATCATTGGTTAATGAAACCCTCATCATGGCAATTTCTATTAGGTTTCACTTTACATGGAGAGTGTGATAAATGATAAGTCAAAGAGGAAATAAATACAAAAGGTAAAGTCTACATCAAAACTACAAATCAGATTTCACACATGATCTTTTAAGATGGGTCAAAGTCATATATAAAAAAAAATTCAATGAAAATTCTTTAATTTTTTAGAAAAAGAAAAATGATAGCAGATCAATGAATATGTTTGATGCTTACTGTTTTTGGGGAGGACTGAAGGATTTTGAAGTTAAGTCAGAGCTGAACAAAGAGCATAACTGTTGATGAGTACTGATACAGGGTTCAATGGTTGTTTGGACAAGCTATATTAAGCCATTAAGGTTCAAATAATTCCCACATTGTTACAAAGCTCAGAGTGTTATTCTCAATCACTGAAGTCAACAATATGATAAAGAAAGCACCCAAGAGTAAACCAAAGACCAAATTCAATTCTAAAGCTGTGGAGGTGTTAAAATTCTTTCACGAGAAAATATTGTGAAGTAAGTAGAAATATTTTTGTAGGGAATATAAACTATTGGTGTTAACAGGAACTATTTTTAGCTTATGAAAAGCTAAATTTATAAGCTTTTAATTTACAGATAAGGTGATTGATATATCCATCTAGCTTTTTCCTTAGTAGCACCTGTAAGTGTGAGATAGAATGTGTGGATGTGGCACAGCTGTTCATCTCTCCCTGCACAGAGTGTGGGGATGAGTCTGAGCCAGGTGAATGCTAGCACAGAATCCTGTTAAAATCCCCCCCCTTCTGCTTCTTAGTGTCTGAATTGGTCACCTGTATGGCTGTCCTATTTTACTTTGCTCTCATGAAATAAGAGCTATAATTATTCACCTTTGTCTCCTCCTAGGACAAACTTTTCCATAAGACAGTTGCCAAGAAAATCCTTGGTGGACAAATCTAACCAAAGAAGCTGTGTTACAGTGAGAAGTTCACTGCCTTTGGAGACAGGGATTTGGTTTCAAGGCCAGGCTGCCAATGATTAACCACCTGCTCTCAGGATACTTCCTTCCTATTCAGCTAAGACTTCCCCTGGGGAGCCTCCCACACACCCACACTGTCCAGCACTCGGAATGAGTTCATTGTGCTGTGTTTTCCCACAAACCCATGCTTCCCTATGGGGCAGCGGACACCCTGCTGTTTCCTCTGTGTGCTGGTGGGGACTTTCAGTGCGGACTCCTTCTCTCTGGCAATCATTGGTGACTAGCCCTGGCAGGCTTATGTAGGCACTAACAAAGTTTGTGATACGAGTGAGTAGCTCAAAATACCTGAGAATGGGTAGGTAATACATGGTTTGGGGGTTTCCAAGATGGTTCTTCAAAGAACAGGCTGCCTTTCCCCACCCCAGTACCAATTCCAACAACCACTCTCCACTTCAATACTGATTTTAATAGTCCTTGTTACCAAGTAACAGTCACATTGTCTCCATTCCTTATCCTGGTGCTTGCCATGTGAGCCAGTGTCAAAAAAATACCCCAAAAAACCCGTCCACTTCAAGGAGAAGAGGTTTATTATGCCTTATAGGATCAGGGGAACAGAAAGGCAAGGGGATTTACCTCATTGAATATGGGCATCAATAAAGGAGAGAAGCTGAGGTCTCTATTTCTTCAAGAGTACATCTCCAGTGACCCTGCCACTTGGCTCCATCTACCACTTCCCAACCGAGTCAAAGGCTGATAGCTTTTACGGGGCCACTTAAACTCTAAATCATAGCATGCCTTTAAGATAGGAACAATTGGGGGCTGGAGAGATGGCTCAGTGGTTAAGAGCGCCGTCTGCTCTTCCAGAGGACCAGGGTTCGATTCCCAGCACCCACATGGCAGCTAACAACTGTTTGTAGTTGACCAGGGTTCGATTCCCAGCACCCACATGGCAGCTAACAACTGTCTGTAGTTCCAGTTCCAGGCAAAACACCAAGGCAAATAAATAAATAAAATAAAGTTTTTTTTTTTTTTTTTTTTTTTTTTTTTTTTTTTTAAAAAGATAGGAACAATTGTTCCCATTTTACATCTGCTTGGAAAAGGAAAGAAATTCTAGTTAGTCAATTTATGGCAGATATGGGATTTGATCTTTGCATGTGTAAGTTTTGGGTTGTCAACAAGAATTTTTCTCAGGACACTGTGCAATTATGTTCTCTGAAAGAGTGGCCTGAAAAGTTAAGCTATAAGGTTTCTCATAGCTATCAGGCTCATTCCTAGGATCTGATGTAGGTGCGATTGACTAGGGGACAGGACAGCAGTCTTCCAAAGACAAGAACAGCTGGTAAGAGCTTTAAGAAAGAAACTCTTGGATAAGGTAAAAACTATTTGTCATCATGATTGTAATCTGACTTTAAGAAAATACTCTTTATATTTGATGTAATATTTATATATGATGTATAATAGGGTTACTATACCGAAAATTAAAGTAATCAAGAATATAGTTTTACCAGTGGTAACAGATAAAGGAATATGTGACCCCCTCACATATGTGTGACGCTTCACAAACAGGAGGAACTGTGAACTTGAACTCCTGGAAGGAACCTGTGTCTATGGTGACTGACTGACTGATAAAACTGCAGTGATGTGGAGACGTTGGAATGTTGCAGGTCCAGAGGCTAATTACCTTATCTTGTACTACTGTTAGCCCCATGAGTAGCTCCTAGTTATTCCTTGCCCACCTCTGTGTCATAACCAACATCCTGTGACTAATAGAAAAAAATCTTTTGAGATCTATTAACTTAGGAGACCACTAGATTCTACCAATCCCAAAGCCAAAAATATCATCAGATAGGAAAAGCTTCCCCCATACGCTCTAATCACCTCTCTGTGTGCCCACCTGTGTATTTTAAACTTGCCTTGATTTCTGATGCTCTTTGTTCTGTAAAACTTCACAAAGCTGCTTCTATTTTAGAACATGGGATTTGGGGCAATCTAAATCTGTGTTCTGGGGCCCTGGTCATTCAATTTTGGCTCCATAATAAACTATCTCTTATTCCCTTAAGAAAAAAAAAGTTATCTAATAAGAGCCAGTATCAAATGCACTGTTTGATGCTGAATCTGAGTTGCTCAATAAAACACTGAAGTAGCCATTTGTGAAAAGCCTGAGACAATATTAGTAATTATGTTTGCACATATAGAATTATATAGATGTTTGCAGGCAGCCCATGGAACACATCTTCTCTCCATACTAGTATATAGGGTTGAATATGCCAGCACTTTCTTATTAAGCATAAAGATTTTTTTATTATTTGTTGCTCATCTACTCTAGAACACAAAACCTTCCTTGGAGTAGTTGATATACCCAGTGTCATTCCATTGGAGAAAACTGATTTTCCTTCTCCCAGCAGGTATAAGTGACAGTTCTGTATTTATCCTAGTGGTTAGGTTTGCAGTCATTCAAAAAAATAACAGAATAGAATATAACAAGGTAAAACAAAGATTATGACATAGAATTTAGACAGGACACACCAACGGAAAGAGAAGAGCCCAAGAGAAGACACTAGATTCAGAGACCCACTTACTTGCACACTCAGGAATCCCATAAAATCACTAAACTGAAAGCCATAAAATGAGTGTGGAGGCCCTGGTGCTGCCTGTGTATGCCTTATGTATGCTGCTTTAGTCTTTGCCACCTACCTTTATCCGTCTATCCATCTCTCCATCCCACCAAGAGAACCAACAAGCCAAAGTATAAAAACCTTCATCGGTTTAGTAAAAATTCATTAGAAATCTCAGTTTTAAGTATGAACTTATATGAAAGCATGAAATGAAGTGATTGTTTTTGCTTATAGCTTACATTTTAAATTTATTTGTTTTGATTTTTATTATTTATTTATTTTTCTTAAGTTATATATATATATATGTTTTTTAGTTAAAAAGATTTTTCTTTTTGTGTACACCCCTGCTCGCCATCCCTTCCTTCCTCCCAATCCCTCCCAATCCTCCCTGCTTCCTCCCATCCCTCCATCTATTTCCCAAGGAGGCCAAGGAGTTCCAAAGTGGGTCAGTTCAGTCTGGCATATCCATTTGAGGTATGTCTGGTTCTCTCATCTCAATATTAGGGCTGAGTTAGGTGTTCCTCTGTTAGGGAATGGACTCCAAGATGTCCTTAGTTCATACACAGGAACATAGTCTGATCTTACTCCACAAGGTTCCACATACTGCCCATTCCAATCAACAATTTAACTTTGGAGGGTTTAGTTCCTTTTCCTGAAGATTCCACAGTGGCTTTTTTTTTTGATCCAGTGAGCTCCCAAAAGCTCCAGCCAGCCATCTCTGTGAGTTTGAACAAAGGGATACATGGATAAAAAATGAGACTTTATTCATAATAAAAAAGGAAAAAAAATTAATAAAAATAAAAATAAAATAAAAACATAATACTTATCTGTCACTAAAAAAGATCTCCATTTCTTTTTTTTTCCCCTCCCTGTTGTTCCTCTCACTCAACCATCTCCTTCTCTCATGTTTTGTTCCCACCTCTCTTTGATTGCTACCTGTTATGATCCCAATTTGTTCAGGAGAACTCTATTTTCTCTTCCCAAGGGGATCCCTGGATGTGTCTCTTAAGATTCTTCTGATCCCAAGCTGTTCACGAGTTGTCGTTTGCAGCCTAGGTATTCTTTGCTTTTTGTCTAAAGTCCACTTATGAGTGAGTACATCCCATGCCTATCTTTCTGGGCCTGTATTACCTCGCTCAGGAAGATACTCTCCAAATCCATCTATTTGCCTGCAAATTTTAGGATGTTATTTTTTTTTTTTTAAACTGCTAGGTAGTACTCTGTTGTGTAGATGTACCACAATTTGTTAATCCATTCTTCATTGAGGGGCATCTAGGTGGTTTCCAGGTTCTTGCTATTACGAATAATGCTGCTATGAACATAATTGAGCTAATGCCTTTGAGATAAGAATGTGCATCCTTTGAGTATATGAACAATAGTGGTATTGCTGAATCCTTGGGGAGATTGAGTCCAAGTTTTCTGAAAAACTGCCATACTTTTACATCTCAGTAAAGTATTTTAATTTCTTATGAAAAAATTTTAAGTAATAAAATAGGAGAATTTAACTTTTGTGATAAGCCACTACCCTTCAGGGATTAGAATGCTATCAACTTGCTGACAGTCTCCTTTTGAAATTGTGCTATATTGTAGAACTTGTTTCATCTATAAAGAAGTCCATTGATGTTTAAGAAACTCCAATTTTCTAATAAGAGACTAAATAGAATTTATATCACAGTATTTGCTCTACTCAGTTTCCCAAGAGAGTCAGTATGGGTGTTTGATTGAAGGATTTTCCTAACCTCACCATCTCAGCATTATTTCCAATGACATGCAATAGCCTCCAGCTGATAAAACTAGAATTTGACTTTCATTGTGTAAGTTTAAAAAAAAAATGTTTAAAAGATGATTGAGAGCTGTGGAGATGGCTCAGTCAGTAAAAGTGCTTGCCACATAAGTATGAAGACCTGATTTAGTCCCCAGGACCGACATGAAAAGTCCGATGTGGCACTGGGGAGGCAGAGATAGGTGAATCCTTGTGGTTCATTCATTGTCCAACCTGCTTGGTTAGTCAAAAAACAAGGAAGATGGCTCATGAAGAAGGATATTTGGGATTTGCCTCTGGCTTGCACAAACACAAACACACAATGTATTTCCCACATATACCTACGTGTACACACAAACACACACACACACACACAAAATTTGTTTTAAAAAGTTGATTGGTATTCATCTAGGAACTCAAGTAAAACTGAAAAATTCTTCCTGCCATGTCATCAGCAGAATTTTCTTTTAAAACACTTTCTTTTTGTGAGTATGACAAAGCATTTTGTAAAAAAGACCATAAAATGGTCTAGAGTATTTTGACACAGGCCTGTGATATCCAGACTTGGGAGACTAAGGCAGGTTAGTGAGTTCAAGGCCACTAACTATCTGGGCCACAAAGGAGGATACCCTGTAAAAAGGGAGAAAGAAGGAGCGGAGTGTGGGAAGTCCTAGGAACAGCTTAGCCATGCAGTGAGGACAGAAGAGAAAAGGGCTCTTTCATGCAGCGAAGGGATTGTTTGTCTTACGCTAGCTCAAAAGCAAATGTTGGTGATTACAATGTAATAAATGAATTCACTGTTGTGCTTGGTTACTTCAGGGGTGAGGCATTCTCAGGTTACGGTAGGTGATTGTGTTGTATTGTCATGACAAGACAAAGTCTGAAAATGGAGCCAGGAAACGCTACAGTACAGGACCATCAATGCTGGGGACTGGGGGTGATTGTGACTATCTGTGACTCAGAACATGCTTTTTGGCTTCCTTGTGTTATATCTTCTATACCATCACAAATTATTTTTTTTCTAATCTTCAATTTCTGCCTAGTGTTTTTAGACATTGTGTTTTAATTTGAAAATAGAAATGAATAGAATCTTGAGGCTTATTGTATGCTAAGCATGTTCTCATTTTGAACCTCACAATAACCTTTGGAGCAAGGTATGGTATGTTTTTCTCAGAGGACCATTCATCATCCCTGTCTGTAAATTAGTGAAAAGGAATCTACAATCAGCACACTAGAAAAATATTCCATAATAAACTAAAAACCAATAGATTTTCTGCTCAAAACTGCCTCCCAACTAGATGTTAATATATCAATTACATTTGTATCATTGTGACAACTGGAGAGATTTGGCTTAGCTTAGAGGTTTAGTCCAGGGCTGCTTGGCTGCATCTATTGAGATGGAATTGTGGTAGACAGGAAACAGTGGGGGAAAGAAGAGGATCAGAGATAAGCCAGACCTAAAACTCATGATCTACTTCCTCCAATTAGGTTCACAACCTGTCAACATAGCACCACCCACTGGACACCTAGCCAAGTAGACTTTCACATTCAAGCCGTAACATTCTATCTCTGGTCCTCAAAGGTCATGAGCATCTCAATAATTCAACAATGTTAAGAGTCAGCATTCAAAATCTCCTCTGGGTTTCAAAAAAAATGCTTAGCTAGTGACTTGCTATAAAATGAACATATTTCTAGGGTCTCCAGGGTTAGTAAACATTCCCATTTCAAAAGTGAAAAATAAGAGAGTAGCAAAGAAGATTTGGAGCAAACTAAGACTAAAACCCAATGGAGAATCATTAAATCCTTTGTACCTGTCACCTAGGACACAAGATGGTATAACATGAGCTCCAATAGGAGAGAGGGCATCCCTAGCCCTCTGGCCTTGTCATTGTCAGCCTACATGTTCTCTTAATTCATTGCCTGTGGCTTTCCTCAGCAAATTTTCCATATTCTTGGTATTTCTAAAATATTGGAATCTCTGCTACAGTTCTACCTGTGCAGTTTCATGTGTTTTTATACTAGGGGATACCTGCAGAGACCTGTGACCTAAGGCCCTGCTACATATGGTGTGGTCTCATAGGCCTTCATGGTTCTGAAAATCTTGGATTCTGTATCACCAAGGTTTCCTGCTGGCTTGTGAATATAGGGGACCCTTTTGGTGGTGGCTACAATAGCCTCTGAGGGCCTGAGCAGCTGAACACAGGGACACATTTCATAGATAACCGTGTATACCCCATAGTGCTCCTTCCTTGAGAGAAAGTCTTTCAAAATGAGTTTATAAATTCATGTCATTGAGCACTCAGTAGAAGAGGTCTTGCAGATGTGTTACATTTGTTTTTTGTTTTGTTTTTCCTCTTTTTTAAAATTATAAATAAAGTTATATTTTTTATACATGTATCCCTTTGTTCAAACTCCCTTCCTCCTCACACCCCTCCCGGTTACTCTCTCTTCTCCCCATCTCTTTATCTCCTTCCTAGCAAATGCAGGAGGTCCCAAGGTCCCAATATGGCTTAGTTCAGCATCTACTCCTGGCAGATCCACTGGCCTTACCCCAACATCAAGACTGGGTCAGGTGTTCCTCTAGAGGGAATGGGCTCCAAGGTGTTAGTCCAAGATGTTTTAGATCCCAAGCTGTTCAGTGGTTGTGGTTTGCAACTTGGGAATGCTTTGCTTTTTGTTTAAAGTCTACTAGTGAGTGAGTACATCCCCTGTATATCTTTCTGGGTTTGTGATGCCTCGCTCAGGAGAATATTCTCCAAATCCATCCATTTGCCTGCAAATTTTAGGATATCATTTTTTTCTTACTGCTGAGTAGTATTCCATTGTGTAGATGTACCACAGTTTGTTAATCCATTCTTCAGTTGAGGGGCATCTAGGCTGTTTCCAGGTTTTTGCTATTACAAATAATGCTGCTATGAACATAGTTGAACTAATGCCTTTGGAGTGTTAATGTGCATCTTTAGGGTATATGCCCAGTAGTGGTATTGCTGGATCCTTGGGGAGATTGATTTTCAGTTTTTTGACAAACCGCCATACTGCATTCCAGAGTGGCTGAACAAGCTTACACTTCTACCAACAATGGAGAAGTGTTCCCCTTGCTTCGCATCCTCTCCAGCATAGGCTGTCCTCTGTGTCTTTTATCTTAGCCAATCTGACAGGTGTCAGGTGGTATCTCAAAGTTGTTTTGATTTGCATTTCTCTGATGGCTAAAGATAATGAGCACTTTTTCAGGTTCCTTTCAGCCATTTGTAATTCTTCTGCTGAGAATTCCCTTTTTAGTTCTGAACCCCATTTTTTGATTGGGTTATTCAAGGTTTTGGGTTCTAGTTTCTTCACGAATTTGCGTGTCATCCTTGTGCAGGGGCTGTGCTAATCCTCTCTGTATCATTCCAATTTTAGTAGATGTGTTGCTGAAGCAAGCATGGTTACATTTGTTTATGCTGTGGAATTTTTGTTTAATGACGCAAAGATGTGTTGCATTCTTTTATGTTACATTTGTTTAACTCTGTGAAGCTGTGTTACTTTGCCTGTCCTAAACACCTGATTGGTCTGATAAAGAGCCAAATGGCTAGGAGCAAGGCAGGAGAAAGGCTAGGAGGTGCTGCCTGGCAAAGAGAATAAATAGAAGGAGAAATATGGGAGGAGAGAATTTTGGATCAAGAAACGAAGGAAAGGAGGACATCAGGGGCCAGCTACCTAGCCACCCAGCCAGACACAGAATAAGAAGGAAAGGAATGACATACAGAAACAAAGAAAAGTAAAGTCCAAAGACAAAAGGTAGATGGGATAATTTAAGAAAAGATGGTTATAAACAAGCCAAACTAAGGTTGGGTATTTATTAGTAAGAATAAACCTCTGTGGGATTTATTTGTGAGCTTGCTGGCAAGCCCAAAGAGTACAAGGTAAAAAACAACAAGAAAAACAAAAGAAAAACCCTCAACTACGGGGTCTGGCAAATTCCTGAGATATCCTCAAAGACTCTTCCTGTTGTCTCTGCAAAGCGCTCAACATCAGTAAACTGTGAAGACTCTTTAACAACCATACCTTCTGCTCTACAACTTTTCTGTCTGACACTTTTTTTCTGGCCAGGTTACAGGTTCTAAATCCTTCAGTTCCACTCTTCAAAATTTCTGTGTAAATTTGGGTCAAAGCAGCTGGAAATATCCGTAATATCCACATGTTCTAATATTTTGGCTTTACCAAAATTTCTGAGAAAAATGCAGAAAAACTCCTTGCATTAATGGGATCTGAATGACCTGCAGTTTCTCAGATGAGCTTCTTTCCTGTCTGAAGCCTTCTTCTTGTTGGTATTCCAGTCTTCTGACTCCCCATGAACTGTCTCATTAAGGTGAGCCTACAGCACCCAAGGCTTTCTCTAGCCTGCTTCCTCCTCACACTTTCCCAAATTTCTTCTCCCAGCCAGGTCCACATGCTTGAGAACTACATAGTGAAGTTGAGTCATAGCAACACTTCTACCCTTGGTTCCATTTTCTATGTTACTGTTGGATCACAGTGACACAATACAGGACATAATGGGAGGGGTCATTTATCCTGGGTCATGGTTTTAGAGGGTCCACTGTGTGGATACTTGGCCCCATGTACTTGCATCAAACATCATGGCAAGGGATGGGAAGGAGAGGCAGGGAGACAGTTGAGATGGGGGAGCCAGGAACAAGGTACCTTCAGTGACCCATTTCCAGTGACCTACTTAGTACAGCTCTAGAACCTCTTAAAGTTAAGGGCTTCGTGTTTATCACATGATCCTGAGTGTGACATTTTGTATTCCATCTGTAATGATTAGTTTCGACAATTAACCACTATTCATATTATGCAGATCACAATAGCAACAATTGCAAAAGATGTAGAATTTTGTGAAGTGGAAATCAGTAGGATAGCCATTGACAAATGAAGGCCCAGGAGTGTGGCCAGCCGAAAAGTAGGAATGATAAAAAACACAGAAAGTAAGTAAGTAAGCATGTTGAAAGAGAGAAAATTCTGAGTAGTAAAAATCTTGGTTTTAAAACGTTGAAATATATATATATATTAAAAAATGTAAAGTAAGTCAATTGTGGTAGAGCATGTGTCTTTAATTCTAGCATTTGAAAGGCAGAGGCAGGCAGATTTTTTTAAGTTAAAGGCACCCTGGTCTACACAGTTATAAGTCAGCCTGGTCTACATAGTGAGACCCTGTCAAAACAAAAGGAAACAAAACAAGCTACAAAATGTGAAGTAAATGCACTGTGCTACACTAGCATTTTGCTTATTTTTTTTGTAATGATGTAATTTAAAACATCTTTTATTCTAAAAATACTTTGTAGTTCTTAAAATTGTAGCCTAAATATTATTAATATCTTTGTGGTATTTTGTTTTTATAATTTTATTTTTATGATAAAGCCACAATCAATATCTTCCTACTGATTATTTATCCACAAATTTTATACTGTTGCCGTAATGGCTTTATTTCTAGGTGGTTTCCTTACTATCAATTGCTTTTTTAATTTTAAGAATGGATACTTCTTGTGCTATTTTTTAATTGTACAAAGACCAGAGTAGCATACTTGCTTTCAAGTTTTATAGTCAATGAGAAAACAGTTATTAGAAAGTAGACACATGATGGCACTCACATACTCTTATATTTGCTTGCTTGTTTTTGGATATGGTCTCATAATCCATGCTAGTTTTGAGCTCTCTGTGTAGCCTGGCCTGTTCTCTCATCTGTGATTCTCCTATGAACCTATGGAGTTTGGGGATTACAGACGGATGTCATCAGAACAAATCATGTTATTTTTACATGCTAAGTCTAATTGTCCCTATGCCTTGTTGTTGTGTGACTTTTCCTGAAGAAATGTTAACAAATGTGTATTATCCCAGGTAGGGCATTGACAATAGACCAAGTGAGTGATTCAAACTTATTGTATCTAAGAGGATTGCTTATAGGGTCACAGGCATTTGTGGCACTGAAAAGCTTATGCTAGTACAGGAAACAACTTGCAAAGCATCCTTGGAATTGTTTAAATTTTTAAAAATGTATTTAAATTTATTCTTTAAAAAATTTGAAGATTTAGTTATTATTTGTACTTTATATGCATGAGTGTTCCACCTGCATGTAGGTATATGCACTGCTTGCATGACTGTTCTCCACAAAAGAGAACACTGGATCTCATAGAACTGGAGTTGAGTAAGGATGTAAGGTGCCATGTGGATGCTGGTAATCGAACCCAGGTCCTCTGTAGTAACAGTGAATTCCCTTAGTCCTGGAGCCATCTGTTCAGATGAAATCCCTAGGCTTCTTGCACTAAGTGACATCAGCTCCATAAGAGAATCTTCTCTCTGGTGCAATTTACTTTATGTGCCACCTTGAGAAGGGGCCTCCGTGTAGCACAAATTCAGACTGTATGAAAAGAAGACTCAGAGCCAAATATCAGGGAAAGGCTGAAATATCAGAGGGAGGAAGTACCACAGTCAATTCTCACCCAGCTATCTTGCAACTTCCCTAGCCTCACTCCTGGCCGTTTCTGCCACTGCTGGGTTCCTAAGAAGCCTTAAATACCCTTCTTCCTGTCAGCTGTATCCCATCCAGAGTAGATGTACAGATTAGATGTGATGTACTCTATTTCTAGCTAGCTTTGAACTCACAGAAACAGAGGAAGTTCTGTCTTTGGAGTTATGAGATTAAGTATGTAAATTACCAATCCAGCTGGGATTAAAGGTGTGTGCTATTGAATCTCAGCTGTTTGTCCTTGTACTCAAGGATCAAGAAATTTCTGAACTGTCTGCCTAGGTTTTGACTGTGTGTATACTTTCTGGAATATTTCAGGTTTTATTAAATATGTAACACATCACCACACTTCTGAGTTTGTGCAACCTTCTGAACTTGTTCCTAACCTTGTAAATTTCTTCAGGACTCTGAATCTTTGAATCTCCTGGAAGGTTAGGTCCATCCCCCTTCCAGGAGAGACATCTATTAAATTTCCTGGTATTATCTCCAGATTTGAAGAAATGATTATTTTAAGTTGGCCTGTCATCCTCAGGCTTAGAAGACCCCTGTTACACGGAACTCTGATTCCAAAACTGTCATAGAGCTGGACACAAAACCCTAGTCCCAATAATTGTCTTTACTTTTTTTTGAAAAATACTTTGAACTTGGCATACAGTTCCTATTTCTTAAAAAGTGAAAAAAATTGGGCTGGATGGTAGAGAAGAGTAATACTGAGGCACACCTATAATTTCAGCACTAAGATATCTATGATAGCAGTCAGATATCTATGAGTTCAAGGCTAGCCTGCTCTGCAGAACTAGTTTCACGATAGTCAGGGCTATAGAGAGAAGCACTGTCTCAAAGCAAAAACAAAACAAAAAAGTAGAAGAAATGATATGAAGTTTCTTGTATGGCTCATCTATTTTTATTCAAACATGCAACCTAAGTAAATCAAAGATATGGCTTCCAGCAGAGGGAGAGGTGCACAACATGATGTCTTTGTCTGTTTCGCCGCCACACATAATTTCTTCCTTATTCTCATGGGTTATGTTAGTTTTGCTACTTGAAAGTGATTTTGCTATTCTGTTCTTCTGAAATACAATTGGAAATCTTTGATGGCTGTGAACTCTTATATAACTGAATGTAGGCATCTGCATGGTCCAGATTTTTATCCTTATTGATCCCCAGGTTTTTGTAGAATAAGAAATAGCTTCCTAGAACATTATGGTATGATTTGCAGGCCAGGTATGATAATAGGGTTAGGAAAACATGAGTAGCAAATGGGAGTTCTTACTAAGGCTCATCTAGAAATTATTATGATGTTTATTTTGGTTTTGGGAGATAAGATCCTCTGAAGTCTGACTCTGATTTTCCTGCTTCCAACCCCAAAGGCACTGGATTTTGGGTATGTTATACTTTACCCAGATATAAGATTTATAAATGATGGACTTTGTGGCAAATTGTTATTTTCTTTCAGTTGTGACAAGTTATGCACAGGCCCCCAAAGATATTTTAGTTTTAACTTTAAGCTCAAAACATCTTCCATTAATAAAGACTATTATAAACTGAGAATCTCTGTAGTCTACATTTCCTTATTGCATGGTCAGAAAGCTGAATGAAGTGAGAAGAGAAAAAGCAGGAATCTGTTTAAAGAATGAGGATGTCAAGGTTGGCCTAGTATCTAAGACAATAGTCAGTCAGTGAGATGATTGCTTTTACTCTTATTCATGCTTTCTTTACTCTGTGTAATAAAGAAAATGAGGCAGGAATGAAGAGAAGAAGAAAAATTATTTCTAACAATCATCCAGTATCATCCGTGTGCTCAATAGTCAATCTTTTTTATATAAAAAATATTATTACTAGATGTGTACTTATGCACGAGTGTGTGAGTGTGTATGAGTGTTTGAGTGTGTGTGTGATGTGTGAGTGTATGTGTGTGTGAGTGTGTGGTGTATGTGAGTGTATGTGAGTATGTGAGTGTGTGTTTTGTGCTTGAGTGTGTGAGTGTGTGAGTGTGAGTATGTATATGTGTGTGTGGTATGTGTGTGATGTGTGTGAGTGTGGGTGCGTGTGTGAGTGTGGGTGTGTGTATGAGTGTGTGAGTGTGTATGAGTGTATGAGTGTGTGAGTATGAGTGTGTGTGAGTGTGTGAGTGTGTACGTGTGAGTGTGTATGTATAAGTGTGTGTGAGAGTGTGTGTGTGTATGTGTGGTGTGAGTGTGTGTGTGTGCACCCTGATACCACAGCACAAATGTATACGGTAGCTGGAGAACAACTTTATGAAGCAAGCTCCTTCCTTCCACCTTTACATGGTGTCCAGGAGATTGAATTCAAAATAGCAGGCGGCCACAGGAAACCCCTTTCCCCACAGAGCCATCTTGCTTTCAGTTTTTAATTGTTTTGCATATTCTGATTACAATGTTTTAAGCTCATTTTTCGATGTTAGAAAGATTTATATATCAACTTATATTTGAAGAAATTATAGAAAAGCAGTGAAGTTGTATTAGGAAAGCCTATTGGCTAGCAAAATAGGGCAGTTGCTGAAAAATTTGACAAAAACGAATTACCCCTTTTATTTGGAGATTTTAAAATTTACTCATTTTTCATCTTATTAAAAGCAATGCTTTTATTATTTATCACATAAATTGATTTATTAATTATAATTAGTCCTATAAGTTAATGTATTTTTTTAAAAAAATTTATTAATTCATTTTTAGTTGTCTTGGCCAGAATAGTTTAAAACCTTTTTCTTTAGGAAAACAATGTATGCTTCTAGACATTTACTTAGAAAAGAACTAAACACAAAATACAGCAAAAAACTTCATTCAAAAAAGACTCAGTCTTAAGGCACTTGGCATGCTTTATTTGTAATAACCTTTTGGATTTAAAGGTTTTTTGTTTTTATGTTTGTGTGTGTGTGTGTTTGGTGGAAAAAGCAAAATGACCAACAATTCTGAGTCCCTACATTTCTGGTGGATTTATTTATTATTTCATTATTATTAGTATTTTTAACAGTGTGCATTCAGGAATGTGCTGCTGCCCTAAGAGTGGCTGGAGCAATAAGGATAATATAGTTTGTTGCATGATATGAAATGGAAAAATCCCAAAGTGTAGACCGATTTTATCCTATGACCCATTTCATGTTTCAGCAAAACTTGTTGGCTGAGAAGTTTAGCTTATGAACCACATTTAGCAAGCTCCTGAAATAAGTAAGGCTTTTTTTAGACACATCCCTGCTGTGAGGGTTTATCTGAATGACGTTTTGTGACTCTTGGCACTTTGAACCTTCTTGAATTTCCTGACTGGTTGTTTGGGGACAAACTTTTCAAAATGAAGAAAAAAAATCTTTCAAGGCAGTTGTGATTAATTTTAATACATAATAAAAATGTATCTTGGGCCTTTGAACACTTTGTTCTGGGTGGCTGTTTGAGGAGGTTTAGGTGGTGTAGCCTTGCTAAGGAAGTATTCCTCTTGGGGTGGGCTTTGGGATGAAAAGCCTCATGCTGCTACCAGTTTGCTTTTTCTCTGCTGTAGCTTATGGCTCAAGATGTGAGCTATCAGCTTCCTGTTTTTGTTGCCAGGCCTTTCCAGCATGGGCTTTCATCTCTCTAGAACCATAAACTCCCCCAAAGTCTTTCTTTTGTAAGTTGCTTTGCTCACCATATTTTATCACAGCAATAGAAAACTAACTAATATACCTCACATAGTACCTGACATGACTTAATATTAGTTGCAAAAATACTAATTTCTGTCAATTATGCAATCATGCTTAATTCTTTCATAAAGCAGTGTTCCCCTATGTTTTGTTTTTATTATACTTGTTTCAAAAAGATTTTTAGAAACAATGGGTTAAGAATTCTTTCTTTTTGAAATTCTTAAAAAAAAAGAAGCTATTCCTAATTAACTCTGCTTTCTCATCTGCGCAGACTGATTTTCTGAACTACCCATGCTCATTAGCCATGTATCCAGATAAAGGCTGTGTGAGCATGCCAGACATTCCACATACCCAGCAGAGGGAGTGAAATCCTGAACGGGCAGGCCCAGTTTCTGCAAGCTGAGACTAGTTGGGAGACACAAAGCTTTGAAATGGTATGCCCTGAAAGAATTGCAAGATCAAATACAAATTTCTAATGCTTTCACAGCTAGAAGATTTGATATCAAAATACTGACAGAAAGGCCAATTTTCTCAGCAGAGGATAAAGCTTTTCTGAACAGCTTTGCAATGCGTGATTGAGTTTTGTTGCAAGGTTTTGTACTGCAGATAAAACTAAATGAAAGAAGAGGTGGTTTGAGATAAGAGATGGGGCGGAAAATGTGTTTGAGAAAGAAGAGCATTTGATATGATCAAGTAAAATCCATCGATCATATCAACCCTTGTTGCTATAACATTCACTATAGTTGAACTAATCCATGCTTTATTTTGAAATAGTTTCCAATTTTCTTTTCTTTCCGTCTGTTGGCACTGCACCAATGACTTAGCCTTAACTTGGCCATAAAATAAGCACCTACTTTCTTTGCACCCCCAATACTCTAGTTATTTAGATGTGTGTGTGTGTGTGTGTGTGTGTGTGTGTGTGTGTGTTTGTGTGTGTGTGTAAGTGAGGGCTTTTATTTTGTTTCTTTTTATTCTCTATTGAGTCTAATTCTGGTGATATTGCATCCGAATGACCTCAGACTCTTCAGGGTAAAGATGGGGTTTAGAAAAGACAGCAGAAGTAACTAAGAGACTGTAGTACTATTGTCCATGTTACATTCTAAAATTAGCACTCAATAGCATGGAACAAAGAGATAGCACTTTAAGGAACTGAGAATGATTATTTTCCTGTACATGAGGATATTTAGCAATGCCTGGAGATGTTTTCACTGGCATACCTGTTCTTACCTGTTCTTTCTTCACAAGCCTCTTCTTTTATTATACTCTACCCAGAACACCCATAAGCCAATCTCTCTCTCTTTGCTTAATCTTATTGCAATGAACTATATTAAAACCATGAGATAAAAAAGACTATATATTATAAAGTAAATGTTACTAACAAAAATGGAAGAAAACATGCTTACTGGCATTGGGTGATAGAACTCAGTGATCCTGCCAAAGACTTTTCAGGACACAGAATGGAACCTACAACATTTTTCTAATGCAAAATGTCAGTAGTGCTGAGGTGGAGAAGCCCTGTTGATTCTCAAGATAATAAAACTTTACTATAAAGAACTGTGTGTATTTCTATGCTATTTAAAAAGTGTTCTGGTTCTAATAACAAATTTAAGAGTTTTTTTAAATGACAAAGTTTAGAAATACCTATACAAATAAGATATTTCTATATAATCTTTATTCTGTTAAGTTTCAAAGCCTTGGACAAATGGCTGAGTTACTTATTTAACATATCAAAGTGGACCTGGCTTCCAGGTCCTAGGGTTTGAGATTTAACACAGTCATTCAGTCCATAGCAATGCATTATGACAAAAATAGCTTTTATACTCCAGGGGACCAGAACTTTTGCTGGATCTCACAGACAAAGTTAATAATATCCTTAGAGGTCACTTCAGACTGTTGTCCTACTGTGTACTCAGCCTGTTTTTTTAACATGCCTTTAAAAGAACAATGTAAAAGTCAGCCTTGCTTGCCTTAGATTCCCCCTGTAATGAACTTTTATAACCAAAGATAATGCATAGTTGTAATATTATGTTATGTAATCTTCCATTACCCCGATGCAGAACACTGCATGTGTGTTTTCACTCACATCATTTTCTGGAGACAGCAAATAGCCTGAGAGCAGTCTTATAAAATGAACAGCCATCATAAATGTTGAATACAACACGTGGATATTGCTTGATAAGCAGTGATGATTGTAGTACTGTTGGTTATCTTGAGAGTCTGTTTTAATCCCTTGTAAAACATTGTTAAAGACTTTTGTAAATTGACCCTCATTTTTTCTCCATGTGATGCTTTCTGTGCTATCCAATAAATACAGAGCAAGGTCCTTTATTAGGGCCATACCCACCCAAAGATACATAGGACATACACACACAAGCACACAGGGATATATGCAGAAACGGATATTTGCAAAATAGGCACAGAATCAGACTCATAGAACAGACAGAAAGGACAGAAGACACAGGGAGAGAGAAGTTGAGAGGTAAAGTCTGGACTCGTTCTTGACTAAATGACACCAAGGGGAAGTAATTTGATTTCTTAATGTGACATTAATGCATTGTTGGTGACTCTGAGTTCATTAATGCATTTAAATTAACTACACATTAAAAAACATTTATTAAATAACCAGTGTGAGCCAGATTATGCTCTTGGAATCCTGTTTAGACATGCTATACTCCACCCTATATTACTATAAACTGTATGAAACAGTGTTGTTTCAAGGATGTGCCTTGTCCTGAGAAACTGTTTTGCATCTAGCTTCTGACTCCATTTTGAAAGTGGAAGATCGCTGGGATCCAGGCTGGACCTGAAACAACTCTGTTTACCCAGCATCAGTTATGCCACCGCAGACTGAAAAATCACTTGTTTCTGAAAATAGAAAGGATGCTACTCTATAAATTTATCAGGTAAATTGATACAGCAGGGGCACATGGTTTTATTAAAATCATACCGAGAAAGCCAGGTCCAAGGTGTTACCGGACATGTCAGATCCAGGAAGGAGTGTAATTCTCTCACCCTATGAAGTGGGATAGATGTCTAACAGTTGGATGATTGCCATCTGAAATCCCCTGTGCATCAAACATTGACAGGCTGAAAACTCCTTAGGTTCACTCGGCTTCCTGCTATCTGGCCTACTCACGACATTTCCCTGTCTGTGGCCTGCCTGCCCATCTGGATCTAGACCTTCTGTTTCTGCTTTGTATTGGGTTCTGCCCTTTTGCCTCTGCAGCTGCCCACATCTTCACTTTCAATCTTAACTCTCATGGCCCGACAGCTAGAGTTTCTTCCTTGTCAGTGCGTTCATTATCTTATCAACACTGACTGGACTTGAATTTCAATCAGCCCACTTCTGAAACCACTTGAACTCTACTGTAGCCTCTTTAACATGTATTTATTCACATACACACACACATACACACACACACACACACACACACACACACACACACACACGGGGGTGCACACACACACACACACACACACACACACGGGCACACACACATACTTATGCATACACACAAACTATTCTGCATGGTAGTAGTATTTGAGTTAATAAGATTAAAATAAAATAACTAATATTACCTTCAACCAGATTACCAAGGTAGGCAGGATTATACAGTGGATTGTTCTTGCCAAAACTGCCAGACCATTTAAATTAATTGTTATTCAATAAATTCTGACATAGTGGAATGATGCACATGTGTATTCTATGTTTGTTTCTGGTATGAGTTATGATATGGTACTTCTATATGTGCCTATGGATTCTCCAAATGTTGTTCCAAATTTCTATCTACAAACCAAACTGATACAAACTGAGAGTCTGCTATATAGAATCCATTGTGAGCCAGTGAGTCATTTCTGAGACATAGACAGACCAAGTTCTTACTGTCTTTGCTATTCTTTAGATATCTATACCAAGAGTGAATTCATCATCCAGACACTATGCTCAGAGTTGGACCTCTGTTGAGAGTTTCTCATCAATAGGAACACAGCCTTTCTTTCAAAGCATTGCATGGTGAGACAATGTAAGCACAGTAGTGCACAGGATATTATTGGAAAACTAGAGATTTGGGGTGTGATCTGGCTTCGCCCTGGAAGATGATGGGAGAACATGTACAGGAGATAGAGACTTAGTTTGACATATAATAAAACAGAATCAAATGTAATTTAGACAAAGCTGATTCTAGCTAGACCTAGAAATGTGTCTTCTTAAAATGAATTATGTAAGTTGTTCCTAAAGATATGAATGAACCAAGAATGGGTATAGGCAACAAAATGTCTCAAGCACTGTTGCTGAAGCATGATAAGACATGTTGGATTGGACCTGATAGAAACTATTGGTGATCGTGTTTAGCACAGTTTTAAGAAATGGTGGCACTTCAGTTAGATCAAGTTGATAAAAGGTAGTGAGGAAATAGAGAGAAGGACTCTAGATATCATGTTAAGTGTTTTGTTGGCCAAGCAAGTAGGGAAATAAAGTTGTGGCTGTAAAAATGTTATGAACAAAAGAATGATTTCCCATCTATCCATTCATCCAGCTATTATCTTATTATGTGTAATTATCCAATTGAAAGATATGAGATTATGTAACACACCAAATCCTTGAACAATTCATAGAGAGTGACAAAGTATGCAGAAATGGAACAGCTAATTTATTAGAACAGAAAGGACTAACGGGCAGGAAGATATTTTGGAAGCTGGGAGATGTGATATATTGTGTATCTAATAAAGATTGCTTGAAGATCAGAGGACAGAGTCAGCCATAGAGGTCAGGCAGTGATATCACATATCTTTAATCCTAGGCACTTGGGAGGCAGAGGTTCATCTGGATCTCTGTGAGTTCAAGGCCACCCTGGAATATCGGAGATGAATCCAGTATGGAAGAGAAACAGAGCCAGGCAGTGGTGGCACACATCTTTAATCCCAGCATTAGGAAGACTGAGACAGGAAGTGATATGGCCCAGCAGAGAAAGGAACAACAAGGCAATTGGAGATAGGACTTCTCCCCTGAGCTTTCCCTTCCCTGTTGGCTGAGGACTCAAAAGCATTCAGTCTGAGGATTTATGGAAACAGGATCTTTCCCTTTCAGCCTGAAGATTCAGTAGTGGTAAGAAGTTTCTCTAGTGGCTTATTCCTTTGCTTCTCTGATCTTTAAGCATTTATCCTAATATCTGGTTCTGGGTTTTTATTTTAAAGAACCATTTAGGATTTTTGCAACAGGGAAAATAAAGGGATACTCATCTAATTTCTTTTGTATGCCCAGTGAATTATATTAGGTCTTTATAGGATAGTGAAAGTGCTGACCAGGAATGTTGTGGACTTAAGAAGGCAGTAAGGTCATGAAGTAGTAGTTTGGATGTTAGGAAACAGACAAGGAGAGTTTGTATAGTACCATCATTGTTGAGGTCTACTTGAGATTTGATTCTAAAGCAGAAAGAGTATTGCTTGCGTGTGGTGCATTTTACTTAAGTCCCATACAGCTGTTTTGGAGTTAGATGTAGCATATACTGAATCTTTTATGGAAATAGAGTGAGACAGAAATCTGAATGCTATAGATAAGAAAGTATGATCTGTCAAAAGGGTAGAACACAAGCACGTTGTATCCAGAGAGGAGCCTTTTATCATTGGCATCATGTATAATTGTTAGTATATGGTGATACAAATCTGTAGATGAACTTACAGTTGGCTTTATTATTGATTTCTTTTCTTTTATTTAAAAAGAATATACAATATATCCTGATTATAGTTCCCCCCACACTCTTCCCATTTTCTCCACTATTTTCCTCCCCTCAAGATCCACTTCCTTCTGTCTCTCATTACAGAAGAACAGGCTTCTAAGTAATAAAAAACACACATGACTAATTAAAATATAATAAGATAAAGCAAAAATTGTCATATCAAAGTTGGATATGGCAGCCCAACAGGAGGAAAAGAATCCTAAGAGCAGGCACATAAACCAGAGACCTACCTGTTCTCACAATCCCACCAATTCTCTGCTACTATTGCCCCAGAATATTTTGTAGGCAGGATGGATTTTAGGTCAAAGGTTTTGTGGCTGGGTTTGCATCCATGTATCTCTTTTGGTAGCCTGAAGAGTACCTTCCTGCACCAAACACTAGAATGTAGGAGTAAAGGCTCCATGTAGAAACCAAATCAAGCTCTCCATGTTCAATGAGTTGTTGGGTGTTGTCCTCAGCAATAGAGAACTTGCTGTCAGTTTGCAGAGAGAAACCCTTTGTCTTAGCAACAGCCTAGATTTTCATGGGACCTTCTTTGCCAACAACTAAACTGAATACAACCAAGTCCTGCCATTGCAAACCTCACTTGCTTACAAGAGATGGCCAGTTGAAACTCTGTATCCTCCACATTACTAAGCTCATTAGGATCATTTCATAGGTTTCAGGAAGTTTCTATTGCATTAGGTTTTCACACCATCCCCAAATGACTGACCCAATCACAGCCATCTCTTTCTGCACTGTCTCCCTCCACCCCGTTCCTTTCATCCCATTTTCTCCCTTCCTGATCCCCACACTGCACTCCTGTCCTCACCCTCACCAATCTGCCCATAACATTTATTCTACTTTCCTCTCCCAGAGAGATCCTTGTTTTCCCTTGGACCCCCTCCTCTTTACCTAATCTCTCTTGGTCTACTGCTTATAGCTTGGTTATCATTTACATACGTATCAGTGAGAACATGCCATATTTGTCTTTCTGGGTCTGGGTTACGTCACTCAGGATGCTTTTTTTTTTTTAAACAATAGAGTACATTTATTCCATTGTATAAATATACCATATTTTCTTAATCCATCCTTCTGTTGTGGGACATCTAGGCTGTTTCCAGTTTCTGACTATTCGAATCAAGTTGCGATGAATATGGTTGGACAAGTGTGCTTGTGATAGGATGGAGCATCCTTTGGGTATATACCCGAGTGGTATAGCTGGGTCTTGAGGTAGATCCATCCAAACTTTCTGAAGAACCACCATGTTGATGTACATAGTGGCTGTGCAAATTTGTACTCCCACTAGCAATGCATGAGTGTTCCTCTTATTCCATATGGAACTGTCACTTGTGTTATTGATCTTAGCCATTCTGACAGGTATAAGATGAAATCTGCAGTAATTTTGATGTGTATTCCCCTGATGGCTAAGGATGCTAAGCATTTTCTTAAGTGTTCCTGAGCCATTTGAGATTCCTCTATTGGTAATTCTGTTTATAACTATACCATATTTTAAATTGAATTATTTGTTTTTTTTGATACCTAGTTTTTTCAGTTCTTTAGATTTTGGCTATTAATCCTCTATCAGATGTAGAGTTGGTAAAAATCTTTTCTAATTCTGTAGTCTGTTCCTTTGTCTGATTGACTGTGTTCTTTGCCTTACAGAAGCTTCTTTGTTTCATGAGATCTCATTTATTAATTGTTGATCTTAGTCTTGAGCTATTGATGCTCTATTTAGAAATTCATCTCCTGTGCCAGTGCATTTAAGGCTATTTCCATTTTCTCCTCTGTTAGGTTCAGTGCATCTGGTTTTATGTTGAGGTCTTTGATTTACTTAGACTTGAGTTTGTACAGGGTAATAAATGTGGACCTATTTGCCTTCTACATGCTATTATGCATTTTGACCAGCACTATTTGTTTAAGATGTCTCAAGCCATTAGTTGTAACCAGTTTGTTCTGACTGAGGCCAGGCTGGTCTTTGGGGGCCCTTAGAAACCTCTGCAGTTTTAGTTAGTTCTTTATTGCTGTGAAGAGATACCATGACCACAGCAACTCTTATCAAATAAAACATTTAATTAGGGTGACTCACTTATAGTTTTAGAGGTTCAGTCCATTATCATCATGGTTGGGAACATGGTGGCATGCAGGCAAATGTGGTGCCAGAGAAATAGCTGAGAGTCCTTTCTCTTGAAAGCAACAAGAAGTAGACTGGAAGTCACACTGGGAAGACTGAATGAAAGATACCTCAACACTCACTTCCTCAGATAAGGCCGTACTCACTATTAGTGCCCCTTCCTTTGGAGGCCATTTTCTTTCAAACCACCACAAACATTAAGAGCCCAATTTTGTGTGGTGAGTTGATGAGAGAAACTGACATGTCTAGAGAAAATAATGTTTCACAGTACTCTTACCCATCCGCAGGCTCTTAATTCTTCCCAGGCCCTCTTCTGAAATGTTTCCTGAGCTCTGAAGAGGTTAATGTAAGTTCACCATTTAGAGGTTAGCACCCAACAGTCACTTCTCAGCATTTTGATCAGTTCTGAGTCTCAATAACCCCCCTGCAAAAAGCAACTTTTCTGGTGAAGGCAGAGAGCACCATTAATCAAGGAGTATAAAGATTATTGTTTAGAAGGCAGTGTGACCACATGTCCATTTAGCAAAAACAATTGTAATAGAATCCTCCCTGGGCCTATGATTTCATAGCCACAGGCTCTTGACCAGGTTTACAGTATTAGGCATGAGTTTCCTCCTAATGGAACAGGTCTCTAATCTAATCGGAAGGTGCTTGTTTACTTCCATAATTATCATGCCACTTTTTCACCTGTGGGCATACCTTGTCGGGAAAATTGTTATGTAATTCATGGGGTCCGTACCTGGTTAAATCTGGTGAATTTTTCCCCCCTAACAGCTTGCGCTGTGAAAGCTGGTCAGGTGAAGACATGTCTATCTCAGTTCCAGTTTGATTTTTCTGTATCCTGCACTTAAAGTATATGTTGTTTTCAACTACAGGATCTTAACATTTAGTCCTAGTAGGAAACCAAGAACAATGGCAGGAGCCTGCATTGTTTTGGGAGCTTCCAAGTTTAAGACACTAGTCTAAGGATCCAAAACTAGGATTTACACATGAAAAAGAACATATGGTATTTGTCTTTTTTAGGCCTGGATTATCTCAGTCAGTATAATATTTTCTAGTTCCATTCATTTACTTGTAAATTTCTTAATTTTACTTTTTCTTTCTAGCTTAATAAAGATGTGTTATGTGATATGGTTGTGTATGAATATGCACACACAAACAACACATGTATATGTATGTATCTACTGCAGTTTCACCAGTCATTTGTCAGCTGATAGACATTTAGGCTGCTTCCGTTTCCTAGTTGTTATGAATGGAACAGCAGGGAACATGGATGAGGAAATATCTCTGCTATAGTCTATAGAGCCTTTTGGGTATATGCTCCACTTTGGTATATCTGGGTAGCATGACAGATATGTTTTTAGTTTGTTGAGGAAGGTCCACACTGATTGTCATAGTGGTTGCACAAATTTACATTGCTACCCACAGTGGATAGGGTTACCGTAACTAAGATACCCTTATACTTCAAGTTTCATTGAAAAAATATTTTCTCTCTCTCTTTGCAGAGGTGTACATTGCATGGAGCAAGTGGAGTGTTCATTGGTGCTTAATAAATGTGACTGAAAATAAGGCCTATACTTCTTTTAGAATTTTATGCTTTTTTTCTGTTGAGCTACATATTATTTCTAAATGTTTTTATTTTGCTGACCCCAAAAGACTAAAGGTGGTATCAGAAGCATTTATAATTATTACAAGGATTGTTGTTTCAACATAACAATGTGAGATTGGTAAATATGGCTTGCTTATATAAATACACAATGGAAGATTTTTTTTCTCTTAATGTATAACCCAGAAAAGAGAATTATGAAAAGCTAACAATGAACATTTTGTATCTGTGTGGTTCTGCCCTATTTCCATTTCTGTTGCTGTGGTAAAGAGCAATGTAAAATTGTAAGTTGCTTATTTCAATTCACAATTCTAGGGTCCAGTGTGGCATTGCAAGTAAATCAAGGCAGGATCTTAGCACAATTAGTCTCATCCACAGTCAAGAGCAGAGAGAGAATAAATGCACACAAGCCCACTGTTCAACTCACTTTCTAACTCTTATGCAACCCAGGACCCAGACCTAGGAAATCATAATTCCTATCTTTAGACGGGGTTGCTCCACAACAATGAACATAATCAACCTCCCCCCACACTGACATGCACACAGGCCAATGTGATCTCCACAATCCCTAACTGACACTCTTTCATGTGTTGTGTTCCCCCTGCCATGATTCTGGGCTGTTTTAAGTTGACAACAAAAAACTAATCATCATAGATCCTCTTCCTTCTTTCTTCCTTCCTTTCTTTTCTTGATTCCTTCCTTTTTTTCTTTAGATGTTTTCTAACTTGAAGTTACATCTCTTTTTAGAATTCTAGGATGGATATTTTTTCCCCCCCAGAACTAATGCTAAGTTTCTTGTCATAATATGGAATATATATTTCTAGTCTGTCTTCTACTTTGATGTTTATGCTGGTTGTGTTTTTTTCCATAACACAAACCTGGACGTATCTGGGAAGAGGGGATATTAGTTGAGAAAATATCTCTGTAAGATAGAGTCAGGTACATAGTTATATTTAACATACCTAGCAGCTCAGGACTGGAGAGACTGATCAGTGGTTAAGAATATGGAAGTTTCTAGACAAAAGTAAGCAATTCTTTTTTAACTGAATTCTACATATAAGCACATATAAGGCACTGTATATAATTAATGCCTTGTATGTAGTAGGGGCTGTATAATTTATAGGATGAATTTATACAAGAATAAAAAAGCCTTCATAAGATTCTACTCTGAAGGCAATTAAAAATGAATCATCTCTTGATAACAGCAAGATAACAACAAAAACAAAAAGAATACTTAATGCTTTTTAGGACTCATGTTTAATTTTTAGTAGTCACATGGGAGTTCAAACTATCTGCAACTGTAGATCCAAGGGATATAATGCCCTCTTTTGGCTTCCACAGGCACTAAGAACATACATGGTGTATAGACATATACACTGGCCAAAACATTCATACACATAAAAAATAAATAAACATAAAGAGCACTGCTGCTTTTCCAGAGGACTGGAGTTTGGTTCACACCCCACATTGTGACTTACAACCACATACAACTCCAGGTGATTCAACACTGTCTTCTGGTCTCTATGGGCACACTCATGCAAAATACTCATATACATAAATTAAAATAAAATAATTAAAAAATATCTAGCAGTTGGTGTAACATACCATGCCTTAATTAGAATAGACAACAAACCAAGAGACACTAGCCGAAAAGATAAAGCTAGAAGATGCAAAGAATTAAAGTTAAAAGAATTTTAACTTATTTAGCAAGAAACTGGAGAAGACACCACAATCATGGTATATGGCATGTACAGAGTCACAGATAAGTTCTAATTTTCCTAGGATCAAGTTTCAAAACTAATGAGTTTATCAAGACCAGAGGCTATTACAGTCAACAGTGCTCACAGGCCTTGAGAGTAAAGCTCAAAGATCTTTTGCAAGATTAAGATGCTTGGATTGTCCTGAAACCCACTCAGAAGCTATTGGCTATTTTGATGCTCTTCTGTAGTCCTAGAGTTTAAATCCAGAGCCTGTACCATGCTAGGCACGGAATCTACCACTGAGCTCTACTCCTAACTCTCTTTTTGATTGATTGGTTGGTTCATTAATTCAGATAAAGTCTCATTAAGTAGATCAGGCTGCCTTTGAACTTGCAATTAATTCTTCTGATTCAGCCTCTTTGGAGACTGTAATTACTTGGGATTATGGGTTTGTGCCACCAGGGCTAGATCAAAATCCTGTTTACATGGAAGTAAATACCACTACTTTTCCCGTGGGTAATTGCTGTTTTTGGTTGTTTGTTTTGTAGTACTGGGGATTAAACCTAGGGTCCTGCGTATGCTACACAATGCTCCGTCATTCAGCCACATTCTTATCCATAGTATGATGAGATTTTGGTTGGAAAACAACACACACACACACACACACACACACACACACACACACAATATAGTGTGAGCAGGTGGTTTGCAAAGAGACTGAAAATGATGCTATCGCATGGTAGTGATGAATTTTTATATACTCTCCATCAGAAGAGAGAAAAATGTAAAGTAACAATGAGTGTTGAGAGCTGTGTTATACAAGTGGACCAAAGAAACTTAATAAACCAGTTCTGACAAGCTTTGGTATTGAATAGCATACCAAAAGCAAGTATTATTTTAATGAATGAGCATAATGAACAGAATTATGTGAAGAAAATACAATTTGAACAAAGAACTCAGAGCTTTATATTAAATTCTACAGTCCTTTTAATACTTGAGAAAGTTTCTAACAGGCATTCTATGGTCAATATTGTGAGCATCCTGATACCTAGAATGTATAAGTCAAGTGAGAAAGCTGAAGTAACTTTTCCTGTTCCAAAATGACAGGCATGTGAAGAGAATGGTCAGGAAACATTTGGTTCTGCCAGGAACACAGACTTCTGCTGAACATCTTGTTTGTACTGTCAGGAGTCCCTCTTCACAGAATTCTAAGAAGTGAGTTTTATTTTATTTTTTTCTTTCTGCATTTCAAGAGTTCTAAATGCAGGAGAGAGTGTGGGGACAGAAAAGGATTGTAGAGCTTCCTGCTGCCTGTACTCACTTCTTCATGCCTGCTTCACTCTGCTTCTGAGGGACACATACCAGGCCCCTGAGGTGAGCTGGGGTATGAGGCAGTTGGGTAACTACTCCTCAGTGACCTTCATAAGTCCTTTTCTCCATCCCCTATCTTACTACCTACTCCATCTAGGAAAATCATTACCAACAATTGAGGCCACAAATATAACACCTCTGCACTGATCAAGACATGCAGTTAAATCTTTAGGAATTTATGTTGTAGCACGTTTTTTGAGCTGGAACCTGCAGTCTTTGGTGCCTCAGGATATATGACGGAGGTTTTCGTTTGACTTAAGAGCTGTCTTAACTAGGGTTTACCCGTCCTTGTGAGTTCATGGAGACCAAGGGCACATACAAATGTTTTCCTGGTTGTCCTAGGAACCCTAAGTGTGTGCTTCTACTAGCGCCTCCCTCCGCATTCTCACTGAGGCAGCACAGAGCGGAATGAACAAGATGCTGAACATTCCGCTCATCCAGCTAAAGGACATGGATTAGGGATTAACTCATAGGATGCTCTGAACGACTCAGGCTAGGACTTTAGGTGCAAGCTGAAGTTACACTGACATTTTCTTCGTGTTATTAATTGCAGTTAATAAGATTATGCATTATGTACAGGTTTTTTTTTTTGCCATTTAGTGCTTTGGTTTAAATCATAAATCTTAAGAGATACTTAAACTATCTCTCACACACTCATTTAATGGGAAAAATATTTCAAATTTTGATATTGCTCTATAATGACAGTTCCATTTAGACCTCTTCAATGAGACAGAAAAATAAAATGAAATTCAGCTTCTTATTTCATTCTACTAATTTATATTTGTTTGCTTATATAATGTATAAAATAAATATATTTAAATTCCAAACATACAACATATGTTGGTCATATATGCCTTCCACTCCCTTTCTCCCTGACCCCAGCATATCTCCTCCCTCACTTTTATTTCATTTAAAATAATGCATTAAGTGTAGTTAGTATGGCCCAATGTGCATTGTGTGAGGTGCTTCTCTGAGGCATAGGCAACTGTCAATGGCTTTCCCCAAGATTTATTTTATTTTAAATTATGTATGAGTGTGTGTGTATCTATATCTGAGTGTGTGCTCATGAGTGCAAATGCCTGCAGAGGCCAAGAAAAGGCCAACAGAGCTCATGGAGTTGGAGTAGCAGATGGTTCTGAACTGGCGTGTGGGTCCTGAGAACTGAGTTCAGGTCTTTGAACTCAGGACAGTACTTGCTCTCAACCCCTCAGCCATCTCTCTTACCATAATCCATTTACTTATTCTTTGCTCGAAAAGTTGGTATGTGAAATAATGGAGTTTATTATAACATTTCACACATACATGTCATTAAATTTTTTTCTTAATTTGTTCTCTTCCCCACATGTTAATGAATTTAAATAATAGTTTGCAGCATGCAGTTTTTCTTTTGTAAATCACTGAACATTTTATGTTATCCTTTATGTAAGGAAGGAGAGGAGAGTATTGGAAGCAGTCACTTTAGGCACACTGAGCTGGAGTGTGCTGCAGAGACAAAGGGACCACAAAGTGTCTGTCTGTTAATAGTGTTCTGTAGATCTGGCAGATTGCCAGGATGATGTGTTTTAAGCTGTGACCAGGATGCATTTTTGATGCTTTCATCTCAACATTCATTTTTCATGTTAATTGAGGCATAGGATATTTTGGGTGAGGGCTGGGCTTTTTAGGGGCTGAACCTAGAAGGGACACACATTACTACATCTCATACTTTCTTTGATCAGAGATACTAAGTTTAGTTAGGACCAGTGGGAGCAGGATTGTGAAGTACAAGGTGATTGGTGAGATCTGTAGCTAGATCTGTGTTTCAGATGTTACAGCATTATGACTGAGATAAAGCAATAAATGAGAGAGACATTTGCAGAGTCAACAACCTAGATTTGTTGTCTGTGAGCACATGTGTGTGTATATATGTGTGTGTTGTTTGTTTCTGTAGATGCATGCACATACACATGTAAGCCTAAGGCTGATGTCTCATGGTTTTCCTGAAACCTCTGGTCTTTATATGCATGTACACCTGCATACACACGTGCTTTTATCAAATGTTTTCAGGACAATTCTCTTTACAGCCTCAGACATCTAGGCCACACTTTCATTTTCTGGTGTTATAATTTTCCACTTGTGATCTTCAGGGTCACCATGGATACCAAAACCTAATGCTGGGGAGAAATCAGTGATTACTGAAACCCTTTGTTCTGGAAGCAGTATGTGTTCATTTATATTATATGGACCCGAACTGATTGCATTGTTCCAGGTAGAGGAAGGTCCTTTGTCCTGGCAAGTTACACTGATGCTCCTGAATAAACACATGCCTGGCACAGCAGTCTCGGCTCTTTTGGGATGGTTTCTTGGTTAGCTCTGCTCCTAGACTAGCTGAAGTCAGGAAGCATTATGACATTTCCGGTAGCTGATAAGGGCTAAGCTAATGTGGCAACCAAAGTGAAGAATAGGAAGTGCCCCTGCCCTGTGATAAAGGAAGGCTTCCCTCAGAAGAATGAGTTTGCTAAGAAGCTACTGTATAGAATTGCGTGTTACTAAATTTTGTGCTTAGAACAAGGATTTTCAAAAAGAATACTGTCTTAGGAAGTCTTCCTGTCTGCCCAATTACTCTGTGAAGAAAACCATGGCTCTCTTAGGCTTTTTTCTTTTCACATTAGGGAGTTGATTTATGATTCTGTTTTCATAAAAACCTAAAAATTAACACACGATCATGAGAACAGGCACAAAAGTAAAACATTACCCTAACCCCCACCATATTTTTTCCATTTGACTTTTTTCGAATTTTTGCATTTAGGAGATTTTTATTTACTTGCTATAAACATAAATAATCATTCAATTATGAGAAGATGTTGTTTTAGAAGTGTGTTTATAATGAAAGAGAATTAAAACCTCTTCTTTTTGGAACTGGAGATTCAATTCCAGTTGCTATTATGGATGCATGGTGTTTTTACTGGGTGCTGCTGCTCTTTCTGGCTCCGTCTCTCTCTCTGTGGTGTATTTATGAGACAGTTTTGGTACACAGTCCAGATTGGCCTTGAACTTTTGATCTTCAGGTGTCAGTCTTTCAAGTGCTGGGATTGTAGACATGTGCCACTAGGTCTGGTGTCACTGGCTTCCAATAATGTTTCAGCATAGAAATGATATTGCTGCTGTTGCCCCAAGACAGTGGCTCTCAACTTTTCTAATGCTGTGACCCTTTAATGCCATTCCTCATGTTGTAGTGATGCCCCACCATAGAATTATTTTTGTTGCTACTTCATAACTGTAATTTCGCTACTGCCATAAATTATAATGCAAATATCTGATATGCAGGATGTGACCTCTGTGAAAGAGTCTATTGATCCCAAGGAGACTGTGACCTAGGAGTTGTTCTTCTTGCAGGAGAACATGTTTTTGCTAATATGGAGGTGCTTCTGTAGAAACAGATGAGGGCTGTCCATCATATGAGTACTCACCATAGAGGTCATGCTACTTCTGATCAGATATTTGCTACTCAGAGTCTGAGGACAAAACGGTTCCCCTGACTGGACTTAGTCTCAGTTATATTCATTTGAAGTCAGCAGTTCTGGTTACCATAATGCTACAGCTCTTTATTTATAATTTTGTCTTCAATGGTTAGTCTGAAAGCATGCACACAATGTTACAATGGCTGAGTCAGCCGTATGCAGTGCCTACATCCAACCCTTGCCCTTGCCATGAGAATCTAGCCTTTTTACTGAGTGTAAGTCACCAGTTGAAACTCTTGAACTTTGTACTAAGAGTGCTCCAGTGATAAGAAGTATTCTAATTATTGGACATCACTATGACAACTGGTTGGGATCCACTCTGTGCAAGTTGGAACTGACTTATCTCCAAGAGAGTGTGTTTTCCACAAGGGAAGGGATGTATAACCAGAGATGACTTTTTATTAAGTCCTAAATATCCATTACTCTATAGTATTAATTTAGGCTTTCTCTCCTACTTCATGCATTTCTATATTACTTTTTTATTAGAACTCTCCATACTCATTCAACCATTTAAACTAAGGAAAACATTCCTTTTTTTTTTTTATTATAGTCAGACATAATATTTACCATGCCTAGCTGTAAAAGTCTTCCAAAAGTATCTCAGTATATAATGAGCTGAAGTATAAACATTGTGTTTACAGAGAGGTTCTTATAAACTATCTCAGACATTAACCTAAAGAAAATACAGGAGGTTGTCAGGTGGAAGAGTGAGGATAGTTCCTGGTCTCTGATTGGATTGTTGAGTGCTTAAGGATGGTGAAAGGCAGTTGGTGACCTCTCAGAGGTTACTGCCATGTGAGGAATGGTTCAGAGCAGTGGCTCACAACCTGTGAGTAGGGGGACCCCTTCAACAAACCTCTGCCCCCCAAGCATAATTATGTTACAATTCATATCAGCAGCAAAATTACAGATATGAAATAGCAATAAAAATAATTTTATGGTGTGTGTGTGTGTGTCACTACAACATAAGGACGTGTACTAAGGGGGTCTCAGCATTAGGGAGGTTGAGAACCATTTGTTTAGAGGATGTTCTCCTTTTTGTTTCAGTTTTCAGTGAGGGAAGCACACAAAGCCATCCCAGGGAGGAGAGGTGGCAAATGAACAATGGATATTCTTCTAGTCTAGACCTTGATGAGTCCCAGAGGCCCACTGTAGAAACCATGAGACTTAACAAGGAATCTAACACCAGCATCTTGAATATGGTCCTGTGGCAGGATAAAGGTAGTTGTTTATTTACATAAACTAATGGTCACAGATATTTTTAGAGTTCTGATTATCTGTGTGCTGTGTATTAGGGATAAATACTCCCTAATATATTTGGACTAATTGATGGTCTTACTGAAAATTTGTGTCAAAAATCCATTCTGCATTTTAGACATCCTTAACAACTAAGAAAGAATAGTGATCAAAATATATATTATTCAATGCGAACACTGACAGAACTGAATAAGAGTTTCCTCATGTTCTGGATTTCTTGCAGCAGTAACTTGCAGGCATTATTGAATTTGATTCATCTACAGGAAAGAAAAAAAAACAGCAGCTAGCTTACCATAACTTTAACATAATAATAAAAATTTAGAATTATAACAAAATACTTTTAGATTTTGCAAAGTATTGTATCAGGAGAATTTTTGAGTGTGGGCATGGTAGTTCACACCTTTATTCCAAACGCAGAGAAGCAAGAAGCAGGTGGACCTTTGTGAGTTTAAGTCCAGCCTGAGCTACATAGAGAGTTCCAGGCCAACCAGAAATAACTAGTTGAGACTTTGTCTCAAAAAAAGAAAAAAATTCTTGGTTATGAAAACGACAGTTTGTAAATCATATTCTCTCGGGATGTCATTGTGTTTTTTAAAACATGCAAACAACTGTTTTATGAAGGCCCAAAGGATGGGTCACAAAAGAAAATACCAAGAGTTAAAAATAAAATGCTACAAAAACATTAGATAGACCATTAAATGTTCTGAAAAGACTCTCTGCTAAAGGAACTGACCTATTATAATGCTTATAAACAATTTTTATACTTAGTGAATTTAGTGGTTTTGTTTTTTTCCAAGCTGTTTTCCCTTTAAAACGATGAGTTTTGACATCACATAGAGTATGTGCAATATAAACATTTGGGGCAAAGAATCAAAACAGTTTATACAGATAACATCTTTGAGACAATCAGGCAATCTTGACATTTGCAACTCAGAAGCTGGGAGAAGGGAATGGGGTCATAAGCATCATCTTGAAACCGCATGCATTTCTGGTAGTTGCCAAATGGGTTAGAGTAACAGAGACTGTAAGATGTCTGGTGAGAGCACTGGAAAATCTGCATCTGAAAGTCTATACAATGTGATAGAGATAATTTGGTGCCTGCTAATTTTGTCTAGATGGAGGAAAAGTAGCTCTTACTAAATCTTGGATAAATTGACCAATGCTAATTTGTACAACACTGTAGAACAATTTTTTTTTTTTTTTTTTACTGGGTCTGGAGATGTAGATCAGTTAGCTGAATGCTTGCCAAGAACAAAGTCCTGGGTTTGATCCCCAGCACTGCATAAATTAGTTGTGTGGTGACAGTTTTAGCTTTAGATGTGTGGAAGCAGAAAGTTAATATGCTCAAGGTAATTCTTGGTAACATAGTAAATTTGTGATCAGTCTGAGGTAAATACCATCCTGTATTAAAACAAAAAAGAATTTTTTTTGCCATCTCTGAAATGTAACATATAATAGGCAATATATGTCTCAAGTTATAACTCAAAAACTCAAATAATAAGAATCTTTGCAATATATAAATGTGCCATAATTGTTTCTTTCCTGTGTTTATGGTTGCCTGTTGGAACACAGTCCAAGAATGGAGCTGTGTGAGGTGAATTCTGAGTGCTTGTGAGAAAACTCCAAGAGAATAAAACAAGAGTCTGGTGACCTTTGTCTCTTAAAAAACACAGAATTGTTCTTGGACTATGCTTTCATACTCCTCCCGGGTGTAGCAGGTAGGAGTAAGTTTACTTCTGATTATTCATTACAACTGGTTATTGTTATTTGTTTTTATACTTTTATGAAAAAACTTGTGTGGCTTGTCCACCACATGCAGCTTGTCTGCAGCTTGGCCATCTGATTGTACACTTTACTCATGTGACTTCCTTAACTCTTCGAGTATAAACTGATGCTTTAAATAAAGTTGGTTATTGAATGAGACTTTAGCTCACCTCATTTATCGACTCCATTCTGCAAGGTCCCACTGTCTTTAGAGTTATAACCAGTTAATTGTCTAGATGACTCATTTTCAAAATAGTGTCCACACTAGATGAAGATGAGATGTTCAGGATCTGGCACATGTTGCAGTACTGGAGAAAAGAGAATCTGAGGTTTGGCAGTCACCTGTTAGCTGAGAACTAGGGACAAGTCATTTAGCTTCCCTGGCTCAAGGTCTTCATCTGTCAGAAGAAAGCAACAATACATTGAATGAGAAGTTTAAGAGAAAAAGAGGCACTAAAGAATGATGCTGAACTTGGGAATAGTCAGTCATAGATGCTATCAGCAGGGATAGAATTTGTGAGGTAGAGGGTAATGGCTGGGGCTGCCTTTCAGTGTTGGTCATAGACCTGAGGTGAGGTCATTACATAGACAGTTGTGTATAAAAGTCTGGAGAGAGGTTTGGGATAAAGATAAATATTTGGGGAGGTCCCCATGTGTACATTGTTCTTGCCAACAGATTGACTATAGAAAAGAAACAGTTGTTCTGATATTAAGAGAGCAAAGAAGGCATCTATAGAAACTGAAGGAAGTGTGTTGATGAGGTGGAGGAAAACTAGGAGGGTGCGTGAGGCATTTCAGATACTGTGTCATTTGCTGTAGTTACAAACATACAAGGAGCAAGAGTAACATGTGGGCGTGGCTCCTTGATGATGAGCAAATCCTGGAAGGAGCTGTTTCAGGTAAAGATTTAAGGCAGAATGGAAGTTTGGAGATGGTGAATGTAACTTTTAGTAATCTGCTATGAAGAAATTGAGCTATAGCTAGTATAACAAAAATGGAGGGCAATGAAAAAAAATGTTGGATATAAAAAAATACAAAGATGTACAAACAGAAGTATTGACAACAAAAGAGAAAGAGAGAGAGAGAAATGATTGGAGAAGTCATTAGGCATCCATGTAAGAGGTGACTGTGTGTATGTATACAGCTATTTCTAGATAATTGGATAAAAAGAAGGAAACCTGAAACCTTAATTGGATGTGTTACAGTGATGGATAGTATTTTCTTATTTTTAAAATTATTTACTTGTGTTATTTTTAAATTTTAAATGATAATTAAAAATATAAAATGGTTTACAATAATGGGGTAACAGGATATCTTAGTACGTGTATGAGTTGCATAATGTCTTTCAGGTTAAAATATACATTTAATGAGTCATATATCTGCTTTTCTACAACAAAACATGCCTTCTAGCTTTTTGAGATATTATGTACATTATTGTCACCTATAGTCTCTCTACCATTTTCTACCACAACAGTGTTATTCGTAGAATTGCTGTTACAGGGAGAAGTGTAGAATTTCCTTGAAAGCTATCATATATCTAATAGACAAGAAATAAATGTATTGAAAAGCTACCTGCACTCCCATATTCATTGTAGCACTATTAATGTAGTCAATATATGGAATCAGCCTCAGTGTTGGTCAGCTAAAGAATGAAGGCTGTTCATATTAGACTATTGTTCAGCTAGAAGAAATAATAAAATAAAATGCCACCACCTCTGAATGCGGAGATGGAACTGAAGGTCCTTGTGCTGACTGAAATAGACCATACACAGGAATGTTAACTGTCACATGATCTTACCATAATGCAAATTTAAACAAGTGGAATGATGGTTACAGAAATTGGGGCAAATAGAAAAAGACAAGGGAAAGGTGATAAGTGGGGGACTTCCTAGTATAAGTGGAAAAGAGAATAAGAGTCTCCAGTAATAATGAAGGGAAATGTTGTTAAAAAGTTTGAAAGAGAAGTAGGTGGGAATTAGGGAAATGAGTAAGCAAGGAAACACTATTAAACACTATTAACACTGGACTGCCTAGAGTGCCAGGCTACGTAGAGCCTCGCCTGTTCTTTGTGTGTGTGTGTGTGTGTGTGTGTGTGTGTGTGTGTGTGTGTGTGTGTGTATGTATACTGGGAAGGAACCTGTGACCTAGCTTTGCCAAGTACACTCTCTCTCACTGCATTAACCACCACTTGTAGCTTTACTCTGACGTCCAGAATTTCATAAAAGGTAAAAGTTCTGTAGACTCCCACCTACAGTTTGTTCAAGTTCTAGATGTGTAAGGATATTCTAAGATTGAAACACTTATTTCAGAATTGAATTTCTAGGAATTTAAGAGTTCACTTTCTATCTTCATTTGAAACATGAGTCAGCTGTTAATTCAAACAGCTTCTAAAGTTCAAGAAACATACCTACAGAAAGTCAAAAATAGTTGATACTCAACTGTGTGTCATCTTTGAAATTGTGTTTTTATTTCCTGTGGCAAAATCTTAAATTCTCCCACATCTACAGTTTCACTGGCAGCAGAACCTTCAAGTGATGGAAAAGAATCCAGCTTCCTGTTGCCAGGTGTTGATCTACATACCTTCTCAGCTTGAATACCAGATTTTCTTTGCACAAATAAATCAGTATTGTTCAATTCTCTCTATTGCTTAAAATTCAGTTAAGATCTCAGACATATTAATATGAAAGTGCAGCTGAATAATCATTTATTACCCCATATTACTCCTCACAAAATTATACTCCTCCGTATAATCCAATATTATAAGATTAAAAAATAAAATCAGTTTTTCCCCTATGAGGCATGCATACTCCTGGCTGACGTGGGATACACTCTGTAGAACAGGCTAGCTTCAAACATTTATAAAAACCTCATTTTTTGACAGAAAAATAAAAAATATGACAAAATTTAAAATGTTGACTTCAAAGGCAGCTTAATGAATTTTCCAATAAATATCTACCTTGTATCATTCTATATGTATTTAATTTTATTGATTACAACTAAGACATGGATCCAGCCTAGATTAAAGTCAAAATGATAGCCTATAGAATAGGAAAAGATCTTCACCAACTCTACATTTGACTGAGGGCCAATCTCTAAAATACATAAAGAATTCAAGAAACTAGACATCAAAAAACCAAGTAATCCAATTAAAAAATGGGGCACAGAGCTCAATAGAGAATTTTCAACAGAAAAATTGCAAATGGACAAAAGACACTTAAAAAATTACTCAACATCTTTAGCCCTCAGGAAAATGCAAATCCAAACAACCGAGATACCATTCTACACCTGTCAGAATGGCCAAGATCAAAAGCACTGATGACAGCCTATGCTGGAGGGGATGTGGAGTAAGGGGAACACTCCTCCATTGTTGTTGGGAATGTTAACTTGTACAGCCACTTTGGAAATCAGTATGGTGGTTTCTCAGAAAACTGGGAATCAATCTACCCAATGATCCAGCAATACCACTATTGGGCATATATCCAAAGGATACACATTCTTACCCCGAGGACATTAGCTCAACTATATTTATAGCAGCATTATTTGTAATAGCCAGAACCTGGAAACCTAGATGCCCCCCAATGGAAGAATGGATTAAAAAAATGTGCACATTTATACAATGAAGTACTACATGGCAGTAAAAAAATGATATCTTGAAATTTGCAGGCCAATGGATGGAACTAGAAAAAAAAATCATCCTGAGTGAGGTAACACAGACCCAGAAAGACAAACAAGGCATCTATTCACTCATAAATGAATTTTAGACACAAAATAAATTTAATTTCTTAAATAAAATCAGAGAACAATGGCAATTTTGCCTTCAGAAAACTTATTTACAGAGGTGTACATATACAAAGATCAATTTTGGAAAGAGCAGAATAATGTGATCCAAGTAGTAAATACTGTGACTTTGTGGCATTTAGGGACATCAGACTAGTGGAAAATACTAAGGTCACTAATATTTGTGTGTGGACAAATGTAGATTTTTTTTAATCTTTACCATTCTGAACTACAAAAATAAAGATGAAAAGTTAAAATTAGATAATTGTGACATGCTTCTTGAAGCAGTTTTGCAATTTCCAAACTACTCTGTCATAATTTCCTTTATCTCTAAAATAATATGGAAAATTCAAGAGGAACTTTAACTCAACATTAGTGTATAATGGTTTCAACTGTCATATAAATTACAGGTGTTGAGATGACTCTTACTAGATTGCAGACTTGCTTGTGAGCTCTTCTTTGTAATTCCCCTTACTGAATTAGATAGTTGACTCCTAGGCTAGTAAAGAGACTGCTTTTTGTTCATTAGTTGGGGTACTGAACCTTTTTCTCATGGCACTTCCTGAGATAAGGAATCAAGCACTTACTGATAAGTAAGCCAAACACTTACTGAGATTCTGTCCATCAGAATGAAGAAGTGGTCAGTTTGTAGGAATGAAGAGTGGGCTGATATTGCCACTCTCCAATGTTGTCCACAGCTGGCCGTGAATGGCCACTGTGTCTGAGGTCTGTGTTGAGGCTTTGGCTTCACCTCACTGTACGTCCAGCAGCACTGTTCTTCAGTGCTGGGTAAGGCTTGTGGGACCAGACTGGATAGAAACAGAAGTCTTTCCTTAGCCCTACACTGTTTATAGAGTGGAGCAATTGCTGCTGCCCTTGATGCAGTAGGATTAGGCTGTGGCATATTTCTCTCTCTCAGATGAATGAATGAATGAATAAAATGCAGAGATTTTTAAAAATTGTATCTCTAAGCAGAGTCGATCCTGTAGGTAGACTAGACTGGAGAGAATATTGTGAAATATTTGATTTGAAAGAATTCATCCAGAGCCCACCTGTCCTCAAATTCTCTATGATTTTTAAGGCAGTGATTAATTTTCTTTCTCAATGGCTAAGACAGCTTGTTTCAAAATACATCTACTGAAATTCATATTCTCCATTGGTCATGCTTTTCCAGGTATAAATTATATTTTCATTATGTATTTCAATCTTATGACTATTATTTAATTTATCTGATTGAGTTCAGTTATTAACAGGAACTTGAGAGCTAGTGAGTGAAAGACAAAAGGTGGGTTATGATAACAAAGCTTTGTGCATCAAGAATCAAGGATGCTGAGCATATATGCATATGTTAATTATTTTTATTTTGAATGTTATACAATGTGTTTTGATCATATTTACCCTTCCTTCCCCAACTCCTCCCAGATACACTCTCTTCCCTTCCAGTCCAGTTGTAATTGTTGACTCAGAGGGGTTGTAAAAAGCAGTCTTGTTCTTGTGGGAAGGTGAATGCAGACACATGTTAACTTCATATGTTTCATTTATAGTTTCCTTTGTGGCCAGCTCAAAGCATATGTGTTATTGTTTCCAGTTGTAGGATACTGTAATTTCATTGGTAAAAGATAATGAATTTTTTTTATTTCTATATTTATGTATGTTTTGTAACTATTTCTGTTTCTTCTTATTGTTCTTCTTACCACTAGATAGCTCAAGATGGTTTTGGGCTCAAGGTTCTTTTGTGTAAGTGGCTCCAGTGCTAATCTTCATTGTACTTTCTTTGAGGCTTGGTCCTGAACTTTTATCTATCTTGAGAACCATGGTCTTTATCCTGAATGAGAAAAATAATAGATACAGTATCAAGGTGGTGTGTGAGAAATTTATCTATGTTTATATTTCTCTTTGTTTATTATTAAAATTTATTTTAGGATAAAAGCAAATTTTTGCTAAGGTGAAAACCACTTTTTTGAGTTTGTTGAAGTCTGTAGTTGGATAGAAGTGTCATTCTTTAATGTTTTATAGCTATTTATAGATAAAAATATTAGAAAACTTGAAGCATATAGAAAAATGTCAGATTAATTATTTAAAATTATTATCAACTAGTAAAATAAAACCTTGAAAGTTAAGCATCAGATAACATTAAATATATAACAATCTTTGGTATGTTCTACAAGTTATGATGTTAAGTATTAATAATAATTACTTGATGAGCTCTTCTAATTAATGAGATTTGATGAATGGTTGGTCTATGATCAGAGTACTATAATATGTAGACTATTTTTTCCAAGACTAGACACACAAATGACTCATTAAATAATTTCTGTTCCTATACTCTCAGGTCTCCGTTGGCCAAACACACTTAGTATGCCAGCCAAAAATATATTAACTCTTACATTTTGTATTAGAAGTCAGAGTTCTGTACATATCTCTGAAATGGAATGTGATGTGGCTAAACTATGCCGAACAAAAACATGCTTCTAAGATCACCAGTTACTCTTATTATACTATCTTGGGTTTCGTTTTTTTAGTGAGAGCCTATAAATTTATGGAAACATTTTAAATAAAACCCAGAATTATCAACCTCTTTTATTCCCTGTTACTGACTAAGCACAGATTATGTTTGTTTTCACTTAAGTGCCTTGTTTTGTCCTCTACTCTCTTTACTGCTTTACATTATGGTAAAGAGAAGCTCTACCTTCTGCTCTAGTTAGGTTGGTTAAGTATACATGATGCATGTCTCCATCCAAACAGCCCACACGGCTACACCATTCATCTCTGCACATTCATATGTACACCATCTATTAAGTCTCACTGTGGTTATGCCTCATGCCTGGTTTCCTCTGACTGCTCCATTCTATAGTACCTCTACCTCATGTCTAATTGTCATCAACTTGTTTGCATTATTGGGCATCTACTTCTGATAGACATTTCCTGGGTGCGTACTAAGCTTAAGTAAGCATTGTACTTAGAATGCAATTTCTCAGATAGTAATTGAATCTCCTAAGAAATGTATCTTATTTTTCTCATTTTGTAGATAATGAAGCTTCTCAAGAAGTGAGAATAAAGGACACAAGGTAAAATGGAAGAAAGATGGATTCAAATGTGTTCTTTCTCTTTCTTCTTCTCTCTCTCTCTCTCTTTCTTTTTTGAGAAAAGGTCTCCGTGTAGCCTTGGTTGTCCTGGAATGTGCTCTGTAGACCAGGCTAGCCATGAACACAGAGATCTGCCTGCCTCTCAAATGTGTTTTTGTATTTACTAAAAAAAAAATCATCTTATAACTAAAAAGTATCATATTATACTACTGCCCCCTCCCCCAATTTGTGTGTATGTGCAGGTGTACATGCATGTGCACATGAAAGTCAGAATGTCAACCTCAAGTGTCATTTCTCAGGCGTTATCTGCCTTGTTTTTGAGACAGGGTTTCTCATTGGCCTAGAGCCTGCTAATTGGGCTATGCTGGCTGGTGAACCTCAGAGCCATCTTTTTCAGACTCCTCACTTACTGGGATTGCAAACCTGCATTATCCCCCCAGCTTCTTCACATGGAATTTGGGGTTTAAATTAGGTCCTCACACTTGTGTGGAAGCACTTCATAAACTAAGCTATCTCCCTTAAATCTTTCATCCACTTTAAAGTTATTATTATTTTATTATTATTATGAGTTTCATGGTAACATTTTCATGCATATATATTATTATACTTTGGTCTTATATATGGTACCATACTTTCCTGCACCACTTCCTCTCTGCCCTCTTGCTGATCCTTTTCCTCTCATTAGATAGTCCTCTCTTCTGCTCTCTCTCTCTCTGTGCGTGTATATATGTCATTATATCTTCTTGTTCTCCCCATTTTCCTTTAGGCCTCTTCTTCTCTTCTTCTTTCCCCCTTTTTACTTCCTTCTGCTTTTTTTGGTGTTGTTGTTTTTTTTTTTTTTTTGAGACAGGATTTCTCTGTGTAGTCTTTGCTGTTCTGGAACTCACTCTGTAGACCAAGCTGTCCTGGAACTCATAGAGCTCTGACTACTTCTGCCTTCCAAGTGCTGGGATTAAAGGCATGCACTACCTGTGTCCGAACCGTTTTTTACTTTCATGTTGTATATACCTCCCCAATATACTTTGCATATGAAATATATGAAATAAGACATATGGTGTTTATTTTTCTGAGTCTGACTTATTTTGATTAACTTGATTACTTTCTTCATCAGTTTTGAAACAATATTTTTTCTCCAATGAGCAGTTACTTATTAAGACATCATGTGTCATATGAGATATTCAGTCTATACTTATCCTACAAATAATACTTTTACAAACTATACATTGCAGTGATCTCTCTAGTGCTCTAGTGGGCATTGTATTGATGCAGTCATAAGGGAGATTTTGATTCTATAGAATAAAGCTTAGGTAAGATTTCTATCCATTTACATTATTATGACTCATAATGACATGGAAAAAAATAAATGGATGAATAAAACCTAAGACTACAGAAACACATGTCCACAAAACACATTTAGGATGATGAGAATGTCTGCGTGTGTAGTGACTTTTTTTAACATTTTATGTTAAAAACCTTCTTAGCACGTTGATCTGTCTTTAATATCTTTTCTAAATAAAAAATATTGTTAGTGTTGTTACATCATCTGATTCATCAACTATGTATTAACGCTGACACATCATCTGAAAGTTAATGACTAATCTGCAGTAGTGTCAAATATTCTATAACAGCACATCAGCATGTCATAACATATGATTAGTCTTATCTCACTTCTCAGGGCTGCTGTGGCTTCAGGTGTCCAGGGAGATTATCAACAAAACAGTGGGAACACACTACATTGCTTAGAAGTCAAATGGTTATGAATTGAGTGAGTGACAAAAACTTTTGCCAAAATACATTTAAAAATTAAAAACATGTCTTAGGTTGTTGGATGTATGTAAAGTATCAGCTTTTAAAGATTAAATAGGAGATGATTCATGCATGGATAATAGGCCTAAATTCAGTCCTAGAATTAAAACACTGAAGTTCTTAAAGATACACAACCCAATTTGTGTTGAAATACTTTCTGACTCTTAGGCTTCATAATATGTGCATCCTTTGTGGTTGTATCATCAGTTTATACAGGTTACTGACTCTCCTCAGATGTTAGAGAGTTGTGTTGGATTCCTACTTGGCTGAATGCATAATATTGAAAAGTACAGAAGTATAACTTGCCTGACGTTTTGTTGGGTATGACTTAAGTGTCATCTGGTTTGCTATGAGTTAAACTAAAAAAAACCCCAGTAATGTAGGAAATCATGTGCTCTGTGAGGACAAATGGAGGTCTTGTTGATATTCAGTAGAAGTAGCTATTTCCAGAATCTCCTCTCTGGCTTATATCCCTACCCGTCTCTATTTTACCACTGTAAAGGAAATTTTGTGCTTTGCTGTGGTTACTAAGGATAGTTAGAGGTGTGATGACTCATCTCTAAGAATCCTGTGCACAATGTTAAGTGTTTTTACATAAAAAGCGGCTGGAACTCAAATGCCCAACACAAGTTAGCTCATGGGAGGAACTGATCTTACATCTCACCTGGTGCTTGTGAACTGTCCTATGTATTTTCTGTTGTTTTGTTTCTTTCTTTGTTTCTTTTTCTTACATGAATTGTATAAACAGATTTTATATCAGTGTTGACCTCTGAGTCTCCAGATTTCTTCCAGTTGAAGTAGTTGGTGTTAGTAAAGTGAGATGAGGTTTATAAAAGAAAAGAAAATCACACAGCATGCAGTAGATATAGTATTTATTATTTAGAGAGGACATTTGTTGAATAAAATTATTAATATCAATTAAATATTAATATTAAGTGTTAATAATAGTATTCATTATATATACTACTGTAATATAGAATGGGTTTCTTTACTGAATTAAGCAAGTTAAATATTTTCACTTAGAGTATCACTAAGAAAAAAGTTTAGCACTTGAAAATATGCTGGTGACATAGTCCCTGATGTGACTTTTGCTTAAATGAGCATCAGAGGCAATTTCATCGCCGGGACATTGTCATCGCATCATCTATTCTGTCCAGTATTTAATTTCATCATCACCTGCTTCTCTGTTTCCTCAGCCCCTCTCCTTTTATCTTATGGTAGACATGGTCTGAGCTGCCAAGCCTTTCCATGAACAACATTTGAGACAAAGGATAATTGGACTTTAGCAGTAGGCACTTTAGTGGTGAGCTTAGGAAACTGTTGTTCTAGAAGGTCACCTATACAATATTACTGAGCAGGTTCTGAGAAATGCCCTAGGCTCAGAACAACTAATTCACTGATTATTTTCTTACAGGGTCCTCATTATCTGATATGATTTATTTCCTTGAATCTGGGAGGACTTCCCAATTGAACAGTCTGATATTAAAATGTAGCTATTCCTGGAGGTTGATACAGTTTGTTTATTTTAGCAACACTAAAGTGTTTGGCCTTCTGGAGCTGAGCAGAGGACTTTCCAAGCCTTAACTGATTATGAGACAGGAGAGGGACTATTTTTGTGTTTCTTCTATGAATTTTGTAATTGGGAAATTCCTTTTATGTAGATTTTATTTCAGTGGCTGAGAAAGTGCTGCAGAATGCTTATACATTAAAAGCATTTTTTGGTATTATTTTAAGGTGGTTACTCTCAAAAGAGCAAAGGATACTATGTGGCAGAAAATAAAGTGGGAATAGTCCATGTGATTTCTGTATTTTCTTTTTATTACCATGCCTCACAATGTTAAAGTTACTTGTAAAAGGTAGTGCTACTTTATTTGGACCTAATACTTTCATTAATTTGACTCATTTTTACTTACATCAAAGAATAATGAGGATTGATAATTTTTTTTCAGAAAAATCAATTGCTTTAATCTTTTCTTAGGACCTATAGGACCCAGCAGGTTAATCAGCATGTTTCTAATGCATTCTTTGGTAAGTTGCATCAGTTTCCTCAGTCATATCTTTGTGGAAAGGAAACCATTTGCTTAATATACAAATTGTTTCCCAGATCAGAGTCTGTCTCACAGGTTTAAGAATAAAGAAAAAGGTGTTCCCTTATTTTTAGAACTCCACAAACAGAAACTGTTGCTATGTGTGAATTAGAAAAATAGTTACCTAAAGAAGTAAACTCACCTTGGCGTAGATTGACTTCCCAAATAATCTATTCTAGGAAATCAAGATTTAGTAATAGCCTTAGGACAGTTGGCATTTCCCTGTCTTGATTTGCATAAGTTAACTACATTCTCCAAAAGCCAATTCCATGTGGCTTTATTGCTTATAATTGGCTTTTCGAAGAGGACTGTAACTTATTATTCTAAAAATAGTCTTCAGTTACTTCACAATAATCTTTCTTTTGATTTTTATCTTTATCCATAGAATGACTCATGATTATCAGTGGAATTTAAGTATCCAAATGAAAACGCATTTGAATCTTGGCTTTAACAAGTACTTCCATAGACAAGCCAAACTATGTTTAGGTTTTCTTATTTATTGAATTAATTGATTGATGGCGGTACCCTTTTCATAGGCTAATGGTGAGGCCTAACTCCATTAATTAGAATCAATGACTTTGTTCTAAGGTCTTCAGTAGCATACTCATCATTGTGATTTGAGTTTCGAGAAAGTATTGCCAAATAATGCCAGCATCAGACACATGTGGGTTCTCTAGTCTTTCTTTAAGACATTTATTGTTTTCTTCCAATTTCTTGCTTTTTTCTCCCCCACTATTTCCTTATGGGAGTTTTTCATTATTTCTTTGTTAATTTCCTCTTTAAAGGCTTCTATCATCTTTATAAAGACATTTTAAAGGTTATTTTCCTCTGCTTCTTCTATATTGGAATGTTCTAGTCTTGATGTTGTTGAACTACTAGGTTCTAGTGATGCCGTATTTTTCTTCAGGTTGTTGAATGAATTTTTGCACCTGTGTCAACCCATCTCTTCTGTTGATTGGTGCAAGTGTTGTCTGTGTTTCAGCTAGCACTAGGTGCCCTTGGTGCAATTGGAGCTCTTGGAGACCTCTGAGGCAATGAAGTCTGTGTCTGATCTGCAGCTGGAGCTCTTGTGAAGGAGCTCTCCAGAGATCATGTCTCAGGAAGACACTCTTGTGATGGGGTTCTCCAGCAGCCATGTCTCCCAGGAAGCATCTGGGGTTGGGTGGTTTTGGGAAATAGAGTGAGGCTTATGAGGTAGAGGGTCCAATGTGGGATGTAGATAGTCAGGCTTGTAGGCAGGGATTCTGCTTGCTTGCCTGCAGCTGGAGCTGATATGGGTTGGGGGCACGTTTTGTACCCTGTTGTCCAGACCTGGGGGCTACCTTGGCTGGCCTGGCTACCTTGGAGGAGGGTATCTCACCTCTTTTTCTTGAACACAATTTAATGTAAAGAAAACATGGGGACAAATTTAGAAGGAAGTCGCTCCGCACACTATTAGCACACAGTCCAGCTGTCCCATTTCTTAGCCACAGTGTCCCTGCCACTGGTTGGCATGTATCCTTCACTCTCTGCCATCCTCCTGTTCCTCTGTGCCTGCAGCATCATTTGCTATTATTAAGTAAGCAAATGAAAAAGCAGAACTGGCTCTGGAAGCCAGGGTGCTGCTGTTTCACAAATGTATATGTTTGTATTCAACACAGGGTTGCTCTTGTACAGTCCTCAATTCTGTCAGGCAAACAACAAAAATGTCATACATATCAGGAAGTGCAAAGATCAGTTAGGTCCAGGAACTCTATGTGAAATCACCACAAGCAGCTGGAGTGCCCTCAGGTTAGTTAGGTAAGATCATCATCCAGCAATTAAAGTTCAACAGAAGAAAATGTTCTCAGAACACCTGTTCCAGAATAAATAAATTCTCAGGTTACTTAAAGACACGTTAGTCTAAAGCACATTGATAAACTCTTCTCTCTTACACACACACACACACACACACACACACACACACACACACACACACACTATCCATTTTCAGCATAACAGTTGGGACTTGCCATAATTCAAGCATCACCAGACATTTGCTATGATGTCACTATCATCATACAGTAATACAATGAATACAATGTACTAGACAATGTCTATACCCTGTGGCTTGTGGCCTGACCTTTTTTGGTTTGCTGAGTCATGCCAACATGATGCTCCCTTGGTAAGACATTCTTTCAAGAACCTTTGCCTTTAGAGCTGTGATCATAAAATACTAGTTAGAGTTTTCAGACTCTAACTAGATAATCTATCATAGTACACTTTGAATATATAATGGCCATGAGGGCTTTTTATTTTTAAAGGGAGATGATGTTCAAGATAGAACATGCTCACAAAATGGAGTTTGTCCTCTGGTGCTGGTATGAATTACATATTTATTGATTTATTTTATGACTTATTAAGTAAAAGGCCTGATGTTTTAGGACTCATATTTTTTAAAAATATTTATAAAATGAGTGCCTTCTTGCTCCACAATGTCACAGTAAAAGCATAATAAGTGACTATGGGTGGGTTTTTTTAATAGAGACTACTAAGCCATTTTAAGACTAGGGATTTCTTTTTATTTTGTTTAAAATAGATTTTTTTCCCCACAGAATATGTCGTGATTATAATCCCCTTTTCTGCTACTCCCTGTTCCTCCCCTCACATCCAGATCCACTCTCTTTCTGTCTCTTGTTAGAAAACAAACATGCCCTTAAGGATAGTAGTGAAATATAACAAAATATAATAAGATACAACAAAACCTATCATATCAAAGTTGAACAAGATCAACACACAGAAGAAAAAGATCCCAAGAAAAGGCACAAGAATCAGTGACCCCACTCATTCACATTCAGGGATCTCATAATACTAAACTGGAAACCGTAATACACATGCAAGCCTAAAGATTTTTACTATAAACTATGTTAGGTCTCCTTATACTTTGAGAAGCTATTTATAGGATTGACTGTTGCAGGGGGTGGGGGGTGGGGGAGGTAAATACAACATTTTAGAGACTAAGAGACTAAGATGATCCCTAATTAATGCTGAAATAAAATAGAGTGGCTGAAATTTAATTAATGTAACCACATTAGCTTGATATAATTAAGTGTTATTTTTATATGGTCAAATTTTTGGTAATCCCACTGAAAGAATTTAAGAACAGAAAGATTACAAAAATAAACAAAGAAGCTTATGGGGTAGTGTACATGTAAATTTATTATCTCTGATGAGTAATTGGTTTCTTGTCTACATACATATTTAGAGACATTCAATAATATGAAGGCACATGAAGTTTATTGCATATCAGTTACACTTCTATAATGTTGTCAAGAATAAAAAAAGCAGTAAACGCTTCAGTCTTACTGAAGTACTCCTGTAAAATGCTCACCTGTCAGTACTGATCAATTGTGGGTGGTCCTCTCTGCTGCCTTGCAGCTCAGGAGATGGGGCACATAGCCTTCGTGTGTGTGTGTGTGTGTGTGTGTGTGTGTGTGTGTGTGTGTGTGTGTAAATCATTAGATCCACAACTAAGAACATGTAAAATTTGGTGGGAAATTCTTTATGTCACTTAACAAGAATTAATTTCTAACTCTATGAAAAAAAGATTTATTCTTTTTTACTAAATTATTCAAGAAAGCCACAGGTATTGAAGGGAAAATGTAAAGGGTTCACTGTGCTACTCTGCTAAGCTCTATGGGATTCCATATGTGTTGCCATGAGAATATGTCTCTCATTCTGTAGAGGCAGGTAACCAGGAATAAGTGGAAAAAATTACAAGAGGTGTATGGACAACAACAGAATTTGTAGTGAAAAATAGACAATACAAGGGAAAGGGGATTGCTGAATAAAAAGGAAACATCCATAAAGACCCTTTGAATGATTTTTAAAACACACACAAAGAGCATCTCACCATAATGTTGAATTCTCATAGATTTGCATCACTTAAAAGTTTTGAATAGAAAATTTCTTTCTATAATAAAACAGAATGACCATTTATCATCTGTTTGTTTCTGAATGTACAATTTCCCTTTCTCTTTGAAGTCATCCAGGGGAATATAAAACATCCATAAAAGTTGGGAGGAAATTGAAGAGTGTACATTGGACTCAGAATCCCACAGTCTGCTACATGGTATTTTAGATAGAGCATAGAGATTTCAGTGTTTATAAATCTGTGACTAGTCCCAAAACACTTCTTATCATCATTTGTTCAGAAACAGAAGACATCTGGTAGTGGACTGTGCTAGAATCATTAGACTGGGAAAAAAGAAGAAAATCATTCATTTAACAGCCTGCCAGATGGTTCACAAAGAATGCCTTTACTAATTTGTGGGGCAATTTTTCCTAAGTACTGAGATGTTTTTGACAACATAATGCTCAAATAAATAGAGCTTTTCTGGAAACAGCACTGCCACACTGCAGAAACTCAGTATGTTACTGATCCAACTTCCCATTAGAGCACAGGGTTTGGGAGTGCAAGGCAAAAGGGTGCTTATGCTTTCAAATTCCAGAATGTTATAAAATATTCATCACTAAAATTAAAGCACCAAAACATTCTTAATTTTCACACTTATCTGGAAGAGAATATGATTTAGGATTGGATAACTCAGATAAATGATCACCTGGCCAAGCCTCCATCAGAATCAAGATTGACCTAGGTATCAACATCCAAATTTGTGAGAGATATCCTTTTTCCACTTTGAGCTAACTTGAGAGGAAGAATCATTTTATGAGTGAGAACCTGCTGGTTTCCTTTGTTTTATCGGGACCTTAAACGAGTTCCCTTTTCTCCTTCTTCTCTTCTTTTTTAATCTGACATTATCATGTTGTGTAGAACGCACTGGACCACCCAATAGCCTCTCTCACCACCCCTGCGCCCCTTCTTTCCAAATAGTCTCTCTCCCTTCTTCCTTCCCTCATCCCTTCTTTTTTCAGACTCCTTTCTTTCTCAGTGCAATCAGTCTCAGCCACCATGTATTAATAATTGCAAAGGTCATGCATTATCTAGGCAAGAGTGTCCCATGGCATCTTTCTCTATCATTTTCTTCCACAGTCCTTACATCCCTTTTTTCTGATGTTTTCTAGAATGAGTGACATAGATGTCCTCTTTTGGGCCAACCACTCAGTAGTTACTTATTCCCAAGACTAAGATCAGTTATGAGTCCTTGATGCGACCATTGCACACAGAACAAAGAGGCTTCTCAGAGCAGTACTGAAAGCTGCACGAGCTAGTCCATGAGTCAGACATAAATGTTACAAGGAATTTTAACTACACCTCCATTTGGCACAACATCAGTAATAGGTCCCCCCAATGGGGTCTGTGGCCTCCCTAGCCATGGGCTTTTGACCATTTCTACAGCATATTCTATATCTACATTTCTATATATACCAATGTATAGAGCAGGGCTTCAGATCCTTCTGGAGGTCTTGACTCTAGGCCCCTTTTACTGGACTTCTTCCATGCTATGCATCCAGGGCTGAAAACTCCACTAGAAAAGCCTTCATCATCTGCTGCATGTTACTGGGGTGAAATGAGGGTCTTTGCTCACAGTGCTGGAGTTGAGTCTGTCCAGGTAGGTGTTGAGGTATGCTTTGGGAGGGAGAGTATTCTTTTAAGAATTCACTTCTCATTGGATTGTTGTGAGGAGTAAATGTTATATTAAAATGTTCAGAGAGCAACTAATAATGACAAAAATTATACTGGCCTCAGTGACGAACATCATTCTCTCTTTACCTATTTCTAGTAAAGGGCATGAGGATTTCCATCGGCCTCTTAAATGGCTTCTCTCTCCTGCCAGAATCTCTTCCAGGCACACAGCTGTACAGTCTGTCTTGTCTGTGTCATTAGACACTGTTTGTGATGGTCTTAGTCTGCTCAGGCTGCCAGAACAAAATCCCAAATACCAGGCAGCATAAACACAGCTAAGGACACTGAAATCCCAGGGTCAAGACACTGACATGGTCATTTTTTGGTGAATTCTCTGTAGGCTCAGGACAGCTGTCTTCGACTTTTGTCCTCACACAACAGAAAGAGAAAAGGGTTGGGGAGGAGGGAAGGAGGGCTTTCTGATCTCTCTTTCTTATTTTTCTAGTTTTTTTCATTGATTATTTTTATACAATGTTTCTGTTGTGTTTTCTCTTCCTCCCCACAACTTCTCTGAGATCCACAAAACTTTTCCTCTAACCCGAATCTACATCTTTTTTGTCTCTTGTTAAAAAAACCAACAGGCATTTAGAGAATAATAGTAAAATAAAATAACACAAGCCCAAATCACACAAATTGGGATAGGAGTAGACAAAAAAAAAAAACAGAAGAAAAAGAGTCAAAGAAAAGGCATGGGAAACACACACCCATGGTCACTTTCATACACACAGGAATCCCATAAAAACACAGAACTGGAAGCCATAATGTATATGCAAAGGATCTGTAACATTAAAGAAAAAAACTGGACATAGCATTATGAGACAGAGATATTCTAAAGGTGCCATTGAGTTGACCATGTACTGCTGGGCATGGGACCTGCTTTTGGAGAAAACCTTTTTTTTTTTTTTTTTTTTTTTAACTTGTGAATGGTTGTCAATTGGAAATAGTTTCTGGCTTAGGGGTCTGGGGCTTGATTCTGCTTCTCCTCTTAGAGCCAGGACTCTATCTGGTGTGCAGGTGTCCAGGTGTCCAGGACCTGTGCATACTTTCATATTTATTGAGTTTATATGTGCATCGCTCCTGCTGTCTTAAAAGCCTTGTTTCCTTGGTATCTTTTATGTACTATGGCTCTTACACTATGTCTCCTGTTCCTCACAGTCAAAGGGATTTGATGGAGACATCACATTTAGGGCTGAGTGTTCCAAGGTGTCTCACTCTGCATAATGTCAGGCCTCTCTCTGTATTTGTTCACTTGTGTGGTAAGAACAAGCTTTTCTGATGACAGCTGAGCAAGGCACTGGTCTATGAGTATAGCAGAATGTTGTCAGGAGTCACTTTATTGCTATGTTACTTTCACAGAACAGGAGTTTGACCAGGGCCATTTGTTGAAGATGCTTTATTTTTTTTCAGTGTGTATTTCAGATCTCTTTATAAAAAAATTCAGGTGTCCATAGATATGTGTCTTCAATTTAATTTCATTAATCAATGTGCTTGTTTTCATGCTAATTCCATGCTGTTTTTATTACTCTCAATCCATTCGTAATTTGTATGCAACTGATTTCAGTATATTAATTTTGTATCCTGTTACTTTGATGAAATTGTTTATTAGCTATAGGAATTTCCTAGTGGAATTTTTAGGGTAATTTATGAATATAATCATATCATCTGGAAATAAAAATACTTTGACATTTTCCTTTAATATTTGTATCCCCTTGATACAATTGTCTTCAATTGTTTTAATGGTTTAGCTAGGCATTCAAGTACCACATTGAATAGGTGTGAAAAGAGTTAACAACATAGTCTTATTCCTGATTTTAATGAAAATGCCTTGAGTTTCTCTCCATTTAGGTTTATGTTGACTGTGGGCTTGCTGTAAATTTCCTTACTATTTTGAGGTATATCCTTTGAATCCCTAGTCTCTCCAGATTTTTTTTTTTATTTAAGAGTTATTTTTTTATTTTATTTTATTTTATTTTTTTTTACATACCAACCACTGTTCCCCATTCCTCCCCTCTTCCCAGTAACCCCTAGTTTCCCCCACCCTTCCATCCACTCCTCAGAGAGGGTAAAGATTCCCAGGGGAAGTCAATACAGTATGGCATATCCAGTTGAGGCAGGACTAAGCTCCTCCCACCCCAGTGATATACCCAGCTCAAGGCTGAGCAAGGTATTCCTCTATAGGGAATGGGTTCCAAAAAGCCAGTTCATGCACTAATTCTGATTCTACTGCCAGAATCCCCACATACTGCCAATGCCATACAATTGTCACCCACATTCACAGGGCCTGCTTCCATCCCATGCAGGTTCCCATGTTGACAGTTTAGAGTCATTGAGCTCTCAGTAGCTCAGGTCAACTGTCTCTGTGGGTGTTCTCATCATGATCTTGACCCTTTTGCTCATATAATCCCCCCTCCTGCTTTTTGATTGGACTGGGAGCTCAACCCAGTGTTTAGCTGTGATCTCAGTATCTGCTTCAGTCAGTTGCTGGATGAAGGTTCTGTTTTGACAATTAGGATGATCATCAATCTGATTACAGGGGAAGACCAGTTCAGGCACCTTCTCTGCTGGGTTGGAGTCTTAGCTATGTTTATGTTTGTGGGTTCTTGGGTATTTTCCTAGCACCAGGTTTCTCCCTAACTCCCAAATGGCTCCCTTTATCAAGATATCTATTTGTATGCTTTCCCTCTCTGCCCCTTCCTAAACTCAGCCATCTCATGCCTTCATTTTCCCTTCCCACCTCCTCTTACTCCTTCTTCCACCATGGTCCCAATTTATTCAGGAAATCTTTTCTATTTTTCTTTCCCAGGGCACCCATGAATGTCTCTCTTAGGTTTCTTCTTGTTACCTAGCCGCTCTGGGGTTGTGAATTGTAGCCTGGTTATCCTTTGTTTTACATCTAAAATCTACCAGGATTTTTATCATGTAAGGGTATTGGATTTTGTCAAAGGACTTTTCAGCATCTAATGAGATGATCATGTAGTTTTGTCTTCAGTTTGTTTATATAATGGACTATACTTATATATTTACATATTGATTCATCATTGCATCTCCAGGATGAAGGTTACTTGATCATGATGTATGAACTTTTTGATGTGCTTTTTAATTCAGTTTGAAAGTATTTAATTGAGCATTTTTGTACTTGTATGTTCATAAGGAAAATTGGTCTGTAATTTTATTTCTTTGTTGATTCTTTATGTGGTTTGGGTATCAGAGTAACTATGCTCTCAAAAAAAAGAATTGGGCAATATTCTTTTCTGTTTCTTTCTTGTGGGATAACTTGAGGAGTATTTGCATGAACTCTTCTTTTAAAGTCTGGTGCAATTCTGTGCCAAAGCCGTCTGGTTCTGGGCTTTTTTCAAGTAGATGACTTTTAATTCCTGTTTCTATTTCACTATGAGTTACAGGCCTATTTAAATTATTCATAAATTGTTTATCTGATCTTGATTTAACTTTGGTAAGTGGTGTATATTAAGGAAATTATCCATTTATTTTAGATTTTTTAATTTGGTGGAGTTCAGGTTTTTAAGTATGTCCTTATGATTCTCTGGATTTCTTCAGTATCTATTGTTACATCCTCCTTTTGATCTCTAATTTTGTCAATTTGGATCTTCTCTCTCCGCATTTTAGTTATTGGGCAAGGGTTTGTCAATATCACCTTTAAGGACTTAGGATATATGTATAAAGATCATTTTGAAGTCCTTTTCCTGTGCTTCAGGCATATTGTATTTCTCAAGGCCTGCTTTAGTGGAGACATATTGTCCTTGTGGTTATTGATAGTGTTTTTATTCTGGAATCTAGGCATTTGGGCTTGGGGTAATTATAAACCTAGGTGCTGATATCTGGTCTTGTCTTTGTTGAGTAGGTTTTCTGTTTCTTGGTTTCTGTTGCTGCCCCTGGTTCATAGGAGAGTGTGGCTGTGGCTTGTCTATAGGAATGCTTCTTATACCTTCTCAGGTGTGACCACTAGAGTCTCAGGGTAGAATGCAGTTTTAGGATTGGAAGCCGACTATAATTACAGGGATGGGTTGTGGGAGGCAGGCACTAAGAGGGCCTACAGGATGGAGAAAAGCTGGGTGTAGTACAAGGACCTGCCCTGGGAATAGGGGCAGAAATGAAGGCAAGGCCACAGCAGATAGTCTGCTACAATGCTGGGGATAAACCAAGGGAACTGGAATTGGGGAATAGGAAGGAGAGTAGAGATTGCCTATTTGATTCCCTGGCTGGTGTGTGCTAACAGGTTTCTAGGGAGTGTCTGAAAGTGTTGGCAGATGAAACAAAGGGCTGGAGTTGTGGAGGAAGGTTGTAGACATTGCTTGTGTAACCCACTAGGAATGGAGGCAGAGAATTTATGTCTTTTATTTGTTTGTTTGTTTATATTTATAAAGGATCTCACTACATTGTTTTACCCTCATGATCTTGTCTAAAGGCTCAGCTCCAATCCCATAGTGCCATCAAACTGGGGATATGGCTTCTGCATAGAGACATTTTGGCATGTACATGGCAGTGTTTCACTTTCCACAGAACAGGACATCAATACTGTACTGTTGATAACAAAGTAGTGACCAGTTAGCTAGTTCAACTTTTCTAAGTGACCCAGAAACTCTCCTAGGGTGAGCTGCAGACATAATCCCAGAGTCTTAGGATCTTACGAAGGATCAGGGATAACAATGTCACCATTGACTTCAAAATTAGTCACACTTCCTTAGGTAGCATTATAGAAAAAGAGCTGAGGTGAGTCATCAGCTGTATTTGTGGGCAAATGTCTGTTCTAGGCAGTGAAGCATTGTGAATAAAACACACAACCCATTCAGCTATTTTGTGGGATTAAATGCTAGTTCTGTGATTCTTTGAGACATATGATCTTAGGTTTCAATTTTCCATCTTAAAAGCATAAATACCACTAGTAACTTTTGTAGGGGTGTTGTCAAGATTCTATGATACATATTTATTGTCAAGATTCTATATATATGTTCACACACACAGCACATATGCTGCATAGAGAATCCTTAGTGTGCAGTCAGTGCTCTGTACAAGTGTGAACTGCTATTGGCATCATCATTCATTTTTGAAAATAAGACTGAGTGCATGTCCTTGCCACACACTTTCCTGTATGTAACAATGGATGAGAGTTTGACAGCAATGCTGGTCCAAATCCACCTGACTGACCACATTCATTGAGTGCTTTTCATTTTCTGTTTTTTTTTTTTTGTACAAGGAAAAGGGACCTCTAGAATCTAAGACTGAAGAAAGATTGTTTGTTCATTTATTTATTTATTTATTTATTTATTTATTTATTTTGCTGTAAAGGGACTGCTGGAAGTATACACATAATTCAGTAATCTATCCATGTGATAAATCTTTGATTTCAATTTACTCTATACAAGCTTGCCCTTTCCTTTATTTTTCTGAGAAACTCTTGAGGCAGGACAGTTCTGGTTACTGAGGGAAATACACTGTTATTTTGTGTTATTAGGTAATGCATTATGGTCATGTTCTTGCAAATGGAAAATTTAGAAATGAGGAAGCTAGAATTTGATTGGCACCAATACAAAAGCCTGTGCTATGCCAACTTCAGCTCTGAGTTTTTAATGACTCTGGGGAAGGGAAAAGAGCAGACATAAATGCTGATGCTCTTCTATGGGTCATTTCTATGTCCAACGAAGAGAGAGGCTTTCCAGTAAAAATTATACATAACATGCTCATGCTTTAAATGCCATGGATACCTTTTGTTCAGTGCTTCTTTATCATGTGCAAATTTTTTATTTATTACTTCTGAAAAAGATACTTGAATCTTGCTAAATTATCTGCTTAGGATGTACATGTGATTTTAATCCACTTTTCTGGCACCTGTGAGACTACAGAATTTAATAGCTACTTAGGAGCCATTGGGAGAAACTTTCATTCTAGAATCTGTCTGTGCCCACATATTTTAATTGTGTCTTAATTTTATGGCACACGGTCCTATGGTATAACACCAACCAGCCAGGAACTCACAGTGTAGTCTAAGCTAGCCTCAAATGCTTACTTTTCCTACTCGCAACTCACTAATTTTTGGATTAGATATGTATTCAGCTGGAAAAACATCATTGAGAGTCCTGTATCTACCAGTATCACCAATTATTGATAAGCATACTGCTAAACCCAATGGATAGGGAGATTTGGTATTTGCTTAAAACCACTTTACCTAGTTCAAAGCCAGGAAAATTTAAAACTATTCCCATCTTCATATATAATGTAACCTGTGTTATATGTATATATCTCATATATATCTATCTTAGATGTATTTTAGACTATGTGACTTTTTATAGCAAGATTTGCAGAATAAAAATGAGAAGAAACACATTAACTGTATGAAACTAATGAGACGCTGGTATTTCAGACCTACTTGTATTTTTTCAGATACTTTACAAATCATAAGAGCAGAATATATTCTAATTTTAGTTGCTTCCTATGATCAAATCTATTGACAAAGTTGAAATCTTGGAATAATTATTCTGTGTTTACAAATAAGTGAAAACTAATGTTAAATAATAGAAAAGAAGCTTCATTTGACTTTTAGGTATTTTATGGAGGATTCAGAAAATATTTTCAACAATATTTCCTTGAGGAGAGATGTTGCATTGGTCTCATACATGGCATAGCTCCTGGCCACATACACTCACTGTGACACCCTATTTCATCATTGAACCTGGTTGATAAGTGGGTTCACCCCTGCCATGTGCCAGGCAGCCACTGTTACTGGATCAAGTACAACAGTAAATAAAAGTTCCTATTTTCATATGGAGGACAAAAAATGATAAATATCTAATGAAATATCAGATGCCATAAAGACAAGTTTAAAGGGACAGAGCATGATATCAGGCACATTTTGAGTAAGATGATCAGGAAGCTTCTCTCTAGGATTACTTTTGAGCAGGAATGAACAGGTGCTGTAGGCATCTGGGGGCAGCATCCCAGACAAAGGAAGCATCATGAGGGTGATATTGACATCTGGCAGCAGCATCCCAGATAAAGGGAGCATCACACATAAGAGAATTTCTCTAATGAGTTCAAATGTATATAAAGAGGCAGGTGTTGTAGTTTGGAGATATACTATCAGCCCATTTGTTAGGTTTACAGGTTAACGATTAGTTGGCAGATGATGACATGTAGGGAGGTTGCTGGACGCCCATGGAGTCATAGCATGATGTCATAATTGGGTTGTGGGTCCTAGATAGGGGAAGCCACTGGAGATGTGACCCAGAAAACCATCCTTCATCCTCAGTTATATCCATCTCCTCTCCATTTCCCTGTTTCCATGAACTAAGTTGCTTAGCTTTCTCAAGTTCCCACATGGCGTTCTGCATCAACTCAAGCCAAAACACTGTCTCTAGAGACTTTGGACTGGAGCCTCTGAAATCCTTAGTGAGATGACCCCTTTCACCTTGTAAATAGTGTAGACAGATGTTTGTCACAGCAGTAGCAACAACAATAACAACAAAATGATTAATAAGTAAGTGCAAGAATGGTGACTTGTTTCAGTCATTTTTATCTAACTAGCTAAAAGAGCTATATTATCTCAGATCAGTTATACCCGGTATTTCATTTTACTTTGTGAAGGTCTAGGTCGGCAATCAAGCTTTATTATGAAAAGTAAACAGTGTACTTCTCATTCTTCTGAGGACCTCATCTGGGAAGCTTCTTAGTCTTAGAAACAACCATGTTATCCTCATTTATCTTCATATTCAGCCTGAAACCATGGAAACCAAAAATAGCTTTTTCTAGGTCACAGAGCTGCTACTGCTCTGAGCTGGAACTGAGCAAAAGACTGTTGACTGTGCCTGTCTATATGCTTTCTTGGCATATGTCAAGAGGGATACATGGATTGTAGTCTGAATATGAATTCTGGAAAAAAAACTTTTCAGGCTAGATGTTTTGATGGTGTCTTACTCTGTTTCTGCTAGGGGAATTAAATAATCAACCAGAAGGAATAAATAAAAACATTGAATAATGGTTTTCAGCAAGAACTCTAGCCATAGTTCCACATTGTATTTATGGGGATGGAACATAATATAAGTAAGCGCCAGCTCAAATTTCATTTGGATTCCTGGCAGAGTCTGGGGAATAAACCCATATGTCACTGTATGCTCTTAGTTGTAGGCAGAGTTGATTGCTAGCCTTGATGTTTACAAAGGATAATAAGCTGTATTGGTAAAAATCAAGCGCTGCCTTGAGTACATTTTTAATCTGTTAGAGCAGAGATGCAGCTCAAGGAAAATTTAGCTCCTCTAACTCAGTCCGGACTGGCTCAGAATATGCAGTTGGCAGATACTAAATCCACAGTGTTTATGATCAAATGTGTGCTGTTGAGAAATGACCTTGGGGGACTAGTGGTGTGATCCAAATTTATTGTGTTTGTTGTACACATGGAAAGGTCAATGGAGTAAATGAGGTGTAGATATTCTGTCCTGACAAGTTCTCTCTGTTCTTGTTGGATTTTATGATGTCTGAGGCGGGGATCTGACTGGCAGGCTCACCGGATACTGGGAAATGTGCTCTGATATTTATTCTTTGCAAAAGAGATGACTGATTTGAGACATCTATTTAAATGACATTTTAATTTTATTTTCCTTCAAAGGAAATGATTAAGTTTCAGTCTATTTTTAGATCTAGAGTGTCACACTGCAATTTTGTTCACTGGTTTTGGCAAGTATTCTCCTACTATTACTTGCTTGGTGCTTTGCAACATAAAAAAGAAAAGGTCTGTTAATAAGTAGGCCTGTTTGTAAGCCATGTGTACAGGGGAAACATTAATAGAAACTTTAGATAAATGAAAGTTACATAGCTAGGCTCGACCTACTTATAGCAGATAATGGGTGAGGCAGCTTAAAAGCAGGACAAGTTAAGAACAGCTAAGCACCAAAGAGGAGAGATTTTAGTAATGATTCAGAGAGAATTTCTTATCTTCTTTGTTACCTGAGGGTCATGATAAAAAGTGAGAAAAGAAACCAGACACTAATCACAATTGTCTATGGTAATGAGTCGCTTGAAAATATTTTCATTATCAACTTGAGATTAGTAGTAGTACTTAATTCAACATTTTATTGTTATATTACTGTGATAGTTGATATCGGTTGACTACTCAATAGCATCTATAATCATCTAGGAGACAAATATGGCATCTCTGTGAGAGAGTTCTAGATGAAGCTAATTGAAGTAGGAAGGGCCATCTTAATTATGGATGGCACTATGCTAATTCTTACATCATCACTTGCTTATTTTTATTTTATGGAATGCAAGTATTAATAAATAATTGTTTAAGGTTATTAGCCTTTAAAAATGTCTTAATTTTTTGTTATATTTGTTTTCTGACAATTCCATACCTGTATATAGCATATTCTGATTGTTCTTACCTCTACCTTTTTTCCCCTTTCCATCCTTATATGTCCTTTTTTTTTTCTCCTACAAGTTCCTTTGCCAAACTCACAACTTCCTGAGTTGCAGAAGTGTCAGAGTGACTATGGATTTGAACCTCTCCACTAGAGCCTGGTATGTTCACCAGTGGGTATACAACTACAGGGGTTAACCATCCCACTCTCCGAATCTGTCAGTAGTCTCTGGTTCACCAGAGAGGCACAGGACCCTAGGAGTCTCTCCCTTATCCATCTCTAACTGTTGACAAGCCCATCTCTGTACAGTCCTCATGTAGGCAACCACAACCCCTGTGAGATTATGGTTGCAATGGCTGTGACATGGTACTTTACAGCCTTTCTCCTTGTCTTCCAGCTTGGCTCTTAAGTTCTTTTGCCCTCACTTCATTGATGTTCCCTGAGCCTTAGAGGGGTAGTATGGATGTATTGTTTATGGCTTAGCATTCAACTCTTGTCTATGCTCAAAATTATGAGTTTCTCTCCTTTATCCTCAACACAAGTCTTGGCCTTCACCATTTACTGCAAAGAGTGAGTTTCCTGATTAAGACTGAGAATAGAATTTGTCTTTTTGTATAAACATAAATATTTAGAAAAAAGTTAGAGACTATGTAAATTTAGCTAACCATCGATAGTAACTCAACTGATAAGACTTTCTGGATGTTTGTTTTGACTGGATTTACACTGCTAGGCATTATACACATATGTGCTGAAATGATTCAAGCAAGCTAAAGGTTGAGAACCATGGTAATTAAGGCAATTGAATTTCCTAATCATTTTATTAATGGCCAGACCAAGAATGTTTCTTGGTGCCCCAACCCAAGGGCCCAACATTTTAAAAGGCAAAACCCACAGGGCTATCATTTACATCAATGTTAGATGAGGGTCAGAGTAACCTTGAAACTTTCATTTCTGAAAGAGCGTGGTAATTATTTCAGATATAACATGCCAATTATTTTTTGACTTCTTTCTTTTTTAGTTCTTCTAGTTTAATTATTTTGGTTAATACATTTGGACCATGGCCAAGGACTTGGAAATCTCAAATGTGTTGCCAAGGCAGATGTGACCACTAGGGAAGAGATGAGAGGGTAGGCTAGTGTAAGCAAACACAGAATGGATTCAGAACATGGTCTCCTTATCTTAGTCATTTCAATATTTTACAGTTTCTGTTTGCTTAAAAAAAAACCATGCATAAAAATAATCAAGAAACTTTCAGGAAATTATCTCTGTATTAGAAATTTAAGAGATTCAATTTTTAAAATAATTAATTACTAATTAATAATAATTTAATTAATAAAAAAGCACTGACTAGACATTATGAGACCTCCAAAGATGATGTTGAGTTCATTTTCTGCTGGCCATGTCCCGCTGGACATGCAGCCTATCCTTAAGAGTAGTTTATTTTCCCAGTGAAGCTCCTTTGAGGAAACTAAATTTTAACTTGTGAGTAGTTAACAACTGGAAGTAGCTTCTCAGTTAGGGATGGGGCCATTTTTCCACATCTCATTTCAGCACTAGAACCCCATCTGGTACAGTTATGGCTCCCAGTTCATTGTTTTTATGAATTCCTGAGTGTCAAATGAGTGGGCCTCTGTTTCTTGGGTTTTTTTCCTTCTGTTTGTTTTGTCCTATGATGCACTAGTTTTTGTTTTAACTGATTATATTATAATCTTTTAAAAGCCTGTTTGTTTTCTAATGACAGAAAGGGGGTGGATCCAGTTGGGAAAGGAAATGGGGGGGGCAACTAGGAGGAGAAGAAACCATAATCTGGATATATTATATGAGAAAAAATTTATTTTAAATTAAAAGCAAAAATAATTCACTTTTACATTTATTTATTTATATGAGGTTTATTCTTGAGATCCCAATAGTCTTGCTCCTAAAGAATCCTTATCAAGGAAGGTGGGACAAATGGCTGATAGTCACTTCATTGTCCTCTTGTTAGAAAGAATGGCTCTATTTCAAAGTGTTAGAAAACATAAGGAAGAGGTTACTGCTTTATTCTTAATTTTAAAATAATCTTGAGGTAATTATATCTGTCACTGAGATAACTTATCAGTAAACAAACTCTGTTCTCCAAATTTGTGAAATCAAATATTATCAATTTACATTTTGGAAGTTTTCTGTAGTATAACCACTCTTTGCAAAATGATAATCCTTTATGTATTAAAATGGTATTTAAGTTGCTAGAAGTTCCAATTTCACTAAAATCAAGGAATCTAAAAAGAATCCCAGAGTCCCATTGTTAGGTATTTGTTAGAGTGGTTTCTAAGAATATGGGGAATTTTTAGCATCATTTAGTTGAAGAAAATAGTGTCTGCCTTGAGGCCATCAGAACTCAGTGGGCCCCTTTGTCTGAATTCATCAAAGGCACATCTGATGTCCTGCAAGCCTGGAGACAGTGTCAGCTTAGGCTGTCTTTTAGCTCCATTTATCCGCTCTGGCTTTGTGCCTATATGCAGAGAACAATCCATAGACTCTTGGAATGGCTCCCATAAAAAGTCTTATTTAGCAGTGGAGAAATCTTGTATTCCCTGGATTTTTCCCACTATTACTTGATTGCTTAATTGAGTCACTGTCATTTAAACAAATAGCATTAGCCATTTATATGGTTTTGCTTGCATTGTTTGGATGTGGAAGATTGGTTAATGATTTGGCAGTTAGGTTAGTCGCTTGACGCACATCTGTTGTTAACAGTCAAGTGTGTGGTGTTAGTTTTTACTTAGCAATGTTCTTTTGAAGATTTATCATGGGAACTAATAAATTTACAAAATCAGTTGAATTTTGACATTGGTTGTCACTCATAAATCTCTTCCTCGAAACTAGAACATGGTAGTAGGTAGCTCTGGTCTTTGGCTTAAGTCTAGTATGAGTGAGTAGTTTTGGTAGTCATCCATTAAACTTCTAAACTTATCAACTCATCAAACAAATGCTCCACTGTAATTTGATGTCTCTCATTTGGTAAGTTATGCTTAGTTTCAATTACAGCTGATGCTCGACACAATACTCTATATATTTTCTTCAGAGGGAAATATTGTTCAACATTTCTTTCATGGTATAGACTATAAATAAGTTATGTTATAAAGTAGTTTTATCTGTTTATTTAATGTGAAGTAGCCAGATATTAATGTACATATTTTTGAAAGTCATAGTAATTAGCACAAATCTAAAATTTCTCACTACTTAAGAGGAGGATCTGTGAGTTTGAGTGCAGTCTAGTCTACAGAGAGAGTTGAAGCATTGTGTAGTTGATAAAACAGTTAATCAGCTTAAATGCTTGGCTCCCATTGGAGGCGATGTATAAAAAAGCATACAAGGAGACTGGGTACTTCTGACCAAGGTCATGCTTCAATACTACATAATGTCATACTCCTATCATGGTTACTTTTTGTTTCAAAATTTGCACAGTGACATGAATTTAAACACCTTTTTTTTCAGTCTTGTTCTTATTTTATGGATAGTTTTCTATGGGAAATATTCAGACAGAATTTAAATTTTATAATTCTTGTAGCTAGAAATCAAGGATGATGGTGATGGCAGGTTCCACTCTTTTGCCATACACTCCCCTAGTCTTCCCCAGTGCATACATATCCCGGGTGACCCTGCGTCTTCATATTTACCCTTCTAACTTGCTCACCACTCAGAATGAGTTAAGGTTTGCCCCGGTGGCTTCATTCTAACTTAATCTCCTTTTAAATGACCTTGTTTTCAAATATAGTCACACTTTGAGGTTCTGGTGGTTGAATTGGAAACTACTACTCCATAGTCATATGTCTGCAGCGACATACTTCAGCTGGTGACTCAGTTCACTTTGTAGGTCACTCCAAAGTTTTCATCTAATAAATATCTGCTGGTGTGTATATGCTGGGCTAGTGCTATGTGTGAGTGTGTTCACATGCATCCAAGAATGTGCACCCTAGTATGTAAAGGGAGAGAGATAGAGATAGAGATAGATGATAGATAGATAGATAGATAGATAGATAGATAGATAGATTGACTTATTTTCCCTTTTTGTGAGGAAGATAAGGTAGAATAAAGATATATTTCTCTTGTGCCTTCATGGCACCTTGTTTGTATCTTATTAGGATACAAAGCTGCCTGCTGTTTTTCAGTGTTTAGATTGCAAATTTTTGAGGAGAGACACTGACTCATTTTGTCTCTCCCAGTATTTCTCTGAATAAATGTTTATTAGGTTGAACTGAACCTAATATAGTTGAAAAGAGAACTCTAATAGGTTCCATAGCAGAGGTGCACATGGGGTGGAATGAAGAGACAAGGAGGAACGTCCTCATCCTGACTCCGACATCTAGAGGACAATAGAGTTAGCTAGTGTTTTGATGTAAATAGGGGCAGACAGGAATAAGTCTCTACACATATAAATGCACACATATTTATGTCTTCTGCTCATTATTTCCATGGAATGCCTTGACTAATATACTTTATGTACCTTTCTTAAGTCCAAATCCATACATCTGGTTTTCAGGCAAATCTCTACATATGATTGTTTCCAGAAGCAGATGATGTACTTTATATCCAGAGTTTAAACTTATATTCTTCCCAAATTTAATACCTCAACTCATTTTATTCTACCCTCATTCTCCCAGTTGCACATATCTGAATCTCAGGATCTCAAATTGTGAGTCCTCTTATATATTTGTCTGCAGTATTCAATTACAGCATTTTCATTCCACAATAGTTCAATTATCTCTTGGGGACATCGTTTTCATTTTTTATTGAGTTTTTTTATTTTTCATTCTCCCATGAACTTGAGCCTTGTCTCCATCCCATTGTCTTCTATCATATCATGGTTACTTTCCTCAAATTAATATTTGGCTGTTTTACCCTTCACAAAACTTGTAGTGGTCCCAATTTTCAATAATTAGGATCCAACATCTTACTTTAGTATTCAAGACACTTCTCTGTAGGGATTGCAAGTGACTTTTCAACATATCTCATAGCTCATTGATTTTCTCTTGTTTTCCACTGTGAAATACCCATTTTTTTTCAATTATATACTTTCTATTGTTTATTTCAGACTTTATCTTTTAAAGCAGTACATTTGTTATTTCTCTTTCTATGTACACCCCCATATTAATGTATATGCATACTGTCTACTTGTGTACTTTTTTATGCACACACACACATGTTAGGGTATATACCCTTTCTATGTGCATACATCCTCTCTCCCATCCATATGAATTGATATTATAAGGATTTGATATGCGATTTTAGAGATTGAAATCTCCTATAATCTGTCTTCTGCAAGCAGTGCTAGAAGCACAATTTCCAGTCTGAGTCTGATGGTCTGAGAAGCTGGCACTCAGATGGTGTGTGTTCCATTCTGAGGACAGGAAGGTCAGTGTCTCTCAGCTGATGATTCATGCAAAAAAGCAAACAAACCCACATTCAATCTTTCTCTGTATTCTGGTTCTATTCAGGCATCTAATGGGTGGGATGATGCCCACTGTCATAGTCACTGTTCTGTTATCATGAAGAACATGATCAAAGAAACCCTTATAAAAGGCAGCATTTAATTGTGGGGCTCGATTATAGCTTCAAAAGTTTAGTTCATTATCATGGCAGGGAGCAGGGCAGAAAGCAGGCAAGCTTGGCACTGAAGAAGTAGATGAGAGCTATATCCTGATCTTCAATCTGACAGAGAGAGAAGGGAAGGAGGGAGGGAGGGAGGGAGAGAGGGAGAGAGTCTGGCCTGGCTGTGGGCTTTTGAAATCTAGTGATACACCTCCTTGATTAAGGCCACACCTCTTTTTTTAATTTTTTATTATAAATAAAGTCACATTTTCTATCTGTGTATATCCTTATTCAAGGTCCCTTCCCCCTCCTACCCCTTCCAGTCACTCTCTCTTCTCCACATCTCCCCATCTCCTCCCCAGCATGAGCAGGAAGTCCCAAGGTCCCAGTATTGCTCAATTCAGCCTCCACTCCTGGCAGATCCAATTTCCTTCCCACAACAAGACTGAGTCAGGTGTTCCTCTAGAGGGAGTGGGATCCAAGGGGTCAGTCCAAGGTGTTTCAGATCTCAAGCTGTTCAGTGGTTGTGGTTTGCAGCTTGGACATGCTTTGCTTTTTGATGTTTTGTTGTTGTTTAGAGTCCACTAATGAGTGAGTGCATCCCCTGCTTATCTTTCTGAGTTTGTGACACCTTGCTCAGGAGGCTATTCTCCAAATCCATCCATTTGCCTGCAAAATTTAGGATATCAGTTTTTCTTACTGCTGAGTAGTAGTCCATTGTGTAGATGTACCACAGTTTGTTAATCCATTCTTCAGCTGAGAGACATCTCTTTAATTCTTTCCTCACAGCTCATCATTGGGGGACCAAGCATGCAACCATATGAGCCTGTAGGAGCCATTCTTATTGAAACCACTGCACCCATCGACATTGAGAACTGCCATATGCTTTCCTCAGTGCACCAGTAAAAATATTCTTCTTTTAGAAAAACCACTGTTACTGAGTTCAATCTTTTTGTATGTGACAAATATATAACTTAATTTTAAATGAGGAAAAACTCATTTATCTCACATTTCAGAGGCTCTGATCTGTGATAGAGAGTTTCTATTAATCTTAGCACATACTGTAAAGGTATGGTAGAGTGAAGATGCTTTTTAATAGACATGTAGACATGCTTATTCCAAACCCACATACTTGGCTAGGATGAATATCTCTGCTATTTAGAAATTTAGGTTCATTTAAAAAACTTGTTCATTTAAAAATAACTATTATTCTGAAACTACAAACTTCCAAATACAAGCACAATATTTTTATTATTGAGACTAACATTCATGAGGTGTAGTCACTGTATTTATAGAATTTTATCATATATATGTATATATACACACACATATATATGTTATAGCAATACTCCTAGGGATGGCTATAATGACAATATAAATGATGCAATGCTGTGGAGGACTATTAAGGTCTAGAATTAGTTATGCTGCATGATTTAATGAGTGATTTGAAACCTCAGTGGTACTACATCTTAGTTTTTGTTCCATGGGAACACTCCAAGTTTGTGCTTTTTAATCTTTCTTAATTGTGCTGTAATTCTATTTGTAGGTAGATAATAATGTACTTGATATTTATCAAGGCATTGAAATAGCAGTAGTTTTGGAATTGAGGATTTTAGTGGACGAATTGACTATGGAAGTGCACCATGAAATGAGACACAGGGACTATACTATTTTGGAAGATTAACAGTTGTCTAGGTTGTGAAAAGTTGCTCTGACTTAATATAGGTTGTTGAACCTCTCAAGATAGTGTTCCTCATTTTATGTCTAGCATTTATTTTATGCCTGCCAAAGATTTTAGATGATTGCCATTTACTCATCCAGTTTTAAAAATAAAAGGTTAGTACTTTGTGCTCCAAAAATGCCTCTCAGAACAGGAATCTTTCCAGGTAGTGGAAATATTTAGCCATAAATAGCAGAGGTATTCTTCCTAGCCAAATATGTGGGTTTGGAATAAGCACATCTACATGTCTATTAAAAGTTTTATTATGGTGGATCCCTAATATGTGATGTCTAACTTACTGCTTTGTAAATATTTAAGGTAGATAGTTGACTCAATATCCATGAGATAAATTTACACTACAAAACAGTTTTCTCCAGATAAACTTTAAAATTACATTTAACTAAAGCAAAGCAAAACCAGAAAGCATTCAGTGATGATTTCTCTAGATATACAGATTGTTTTGTCCAGGAGTATAGTTGGGTTTGGTGCATTATCAAGAAAACTGAGGTTGCAGGCTTGAGCTCTTGCCAGCTGCCTTTCTAATACTCCAGAATTCCATGCTTCCTGGGCCTGTCATTGCTTTCAGGTAAAGTATGAGACATAATGTCAAGATCTTTTCTTTTTCTCTCAGAAACGCATTATAGCATATTGTACAGAGGTCACACACACCATTTTAATCCATTGTGGGGTATATTTTTAGTATGTGAATGTTAACATTTCCAATTAGAAGCTCTAATCACTTAAAATAAATTCAAGGCTCTTAATAACTTCTGGTCTAGGGTAAAGTAGATTTAAGGTGAAACTTATGGAATATGATTATTTTTTTATAGCCAAAATCATTTTGCACTATTTTCTGAAGATGATGTTGCCTAAGTTATAAAATACTATTAATCTTACAAATTGTATGAAATATATAAAGTGAAAAATGCATATGCTAATAAAATTGTGACTATTTAGGTAGAATTATCTCATATCTCCTTCTTGGATGCTGTGGGTTAGAAAATGTTTGCCCAAAAATGACCCATACTCAAGTTGTTCATTACTTTAAGAGTTTTATCTTTCTGTATCTGAAACAGCATTAGAGTTGGGTGTGGTGTCTTCTTTCTATAATCCCAGCAGGTGGTGAGCAGGTGGATTGCCAGGAGTTTGAAGGCAGCTTGTGCTATGGATGAGTTTTTGGCTAGCTGTGGCTATAAAGTAAGACATTTTTCAAACAAAAACAAAAAGTAGAACAAAAGAAGCAAGACAGCGAGCAGGCAAGCTAAAGAACCTTCCTCAGATAAAGTGGTGGGGAGAAGAGTGAGTGATTGGGAGGGGCAGGAGGGAGAAGGGAGTTTGAACAAAGGGAAACATGGATAAAAATATGACTTTATTCATAATAAAAAAAGAACCTTCCTCTTCCCTTTCTCCTCTGTGGAGAACTGAAAGAATATGAAAATTTTTATCCCCTTGGCATGAGAGTGAGAGCTTAGAATACCATATAAACAGAGGGAGGGAACATGTCTCATTCCACATGTGAAGCATGCAGTTGACATTTTGCAAAGCTTATTGTTAGAGCAGAATTCCCTCCAGTCGTGCCACAATGTGGCTGGAGAGAGAAACAGCTGGGCACTAGACAGCTCTGCATCTGAATTACTGTCCATGACTTCTCCACTGCATTACACTGGAATCTCACAGTTCCTGAATGCCTCAGTTTCTTAAACTACAAGGGAATATAAAAATGTAATGCAAGTTTCCATAACTATGACATAAAGTATATTTAACATGTCGATTGGCAGATATTTCTCACTCAGTGCAGGTATATCAAAATGCAATGATTGATCTGCACGTCCATCACATGAAAAAGCAGATTAAAATATCCTAGTACCCAGTAAACTTTTTTTTTAATGTTAAGTTAGGAAGAAACAAAATATCAAAATTACAAGTAATGCAAAGACCTATAAGAGGAGAAAGGGAAAACTCCATACTTCAGGACGACTGCTGTCTTAGCCAGACTAGTTTCTGTTTCAGCTAGTGTCAACCTTTATTCAATCTTCCTTTTTCACTTGGGATGATATTATATATAATATCATCCACTTGTTTAATATACCCACATATGTTCTAATGGCATTTACGTGTCCATATGTATTTTATTCAACTTACAATTATACTTGTTCAATTTCTCAGAGTCTCAATTACCTCATTAAATGCTGGAAAAGAACATCATCAGTATGATTGCACATAAAGAATTAAACTAGATTCCTGTGCTGAATAAGAAAACCAATGAGCTTGACATATTGCTAATCCTTAGGATTGAGGTCAGATGTATCTGCTGCACTTGGCTTTTACATTTCCTAGTAAGATTAGATAGCATTGATATTTTCTCTGAATTTCATTTTTCATCTATAAAATGAATGGAGCATTGTCTCCTATGTGTAAAAAAAAAAGAATTATACATAGGCCAAACTAAACTTTTCCATCTGGATTCAGGTAGAGCCATTTTTAGCTTATATTCATTACATGCACAGATGTGTCACTGTTTCTACACTGTTCTGTTAATCATTACAATGTTGTATCTTTTTCCTCATGTTTATTACACCTCACCGAGAACAGTCACTGCCCATCTAACTTTATATTTTGCCAACATTTACTTTTATGATGTTCTTGATTATGATAGAATTTATTTTTAGATTCACAGAAGCAGAGAGAAATAAATTATGGTCCTTGGCTTATGTTCTTTTTTTCCTTTTTTGTTCAGTCTAGGACTGTAGCCCATGGGATGGGGCTACCTACATTTGGGGTAGGATTTTTCTTACCATTTAAAAATTTCTGGAAAGACATTTTTAGAAGACACCTAAGGGTGACCCCAGCTTAGACTATTTACAATAGTGGAGAGGACGCCTAAGCTCGCCTACCTGGTAATCAAATTGTGAATATCCTAACTGTCATCATAGAGCCTTCATCCAGTAACTGATGGAAGCAATGCATAAATCTACAGCCAAGTACCAGGCTGAACTCCAGGAATCCAGTCAAAGAGAGGAAAGAGATTATATGAGCAAGGTGGGGGAGGTATCAAGATCATGATGGGGAAATCTACAGAGACAACTGAACTAAGCTAGTAGAAACTCAGATACTAAAACTGTCTAACCTGTCAGCTGTAGAGCCTGCACGGGACTGGAATAGGCCCTCTGCATAGAGGAGACAGATGTGTAGCTTGGTCTGTTTAAGAGACCCCTGGCAGTGGGATCAGGATCTATCCCTGGTGCATAAGCTGGCTTTTTGGACCCATTACCTATGATGGGACACCTTGTACAGCCTTGATGCAGTGGGAAGGGATTTGGACCCACCTCTATTGAGTGTAGCAGGCTTTGCTGACTCTTCATGGAAGGCCTTACCCTTTCAGAGGAGGGGATGGGGGGTGGGTTGGGGCAAAGGCTGGGGGTGGGGGGAATGAGAGGAGGGATGAGTGAGGGAATCTGTGGTTGGTACAAAAAATGAATTAAATTTTTTTAAAGTTAGGGACAGCTAAAAAAAAAAGACACCTAAAGCTGTCTTTTCTATAAAAAACTTTATTTTTAATTTATATATTTTATAATATATATATTTAAATTATAATAACATCATTCCCCACTTCCCTTTTCTCCCTCAGAACCTTCCCATATGCCTTTCCTGTCTTTCTTCAAATTTATGGTTTCATTGTTGTTACTATAAATGCAACCTGTTCAGTCTGTATAAGGTTAGTTGTATGGTTTCAGGGTTGACCATTTGGTACTGAGTAACTGATTTCCAGGGGTGTGCTCTTTACTTGCTCTCAGTATTTTTTTAGTGCCTGTGGTTTCTTCTGCCCCCACATCTTGAATTGAGGCCTCATGGTATTTTATCTCTATCTTTGTTCACATGTTTATTGGTGTCTTTAGGCAGTCATGATGGTGAGACTTTATGAGTGTAACTTCTGAGTTTCCTACAAGACAGTCTCACAGCAAACCCACTGGTTATGTGGCTCTTACCATCTTTCTGCCTTTTCGTCTGCAATAATCCCTGAGCCTGGATGTAGAAGTTGTATTGTAAATATATCCATTGGAACTGGTATCCACAAATGTGCATTTTGATTGGTTATAGTTTTTTATAATGGTCTCTGTTGCAAAGGGAGTTTCATTGATGAGGCGTGAGGATTACACTTATCTGTGTGTATAAGCACAAATTTTTAGGGATTGTGCTGGTTTAATACACAATCCCTAAAAAGAAGGATTTGTAGGTCCTTCTTCAAAATCCATGACTTCACTATCCCTGGCTAATTGCTGGGTTTCCAGTACTAGGTATGATTTCTCTCTTACTGAGGGATCTTACATCTAATTAGGGAGCTGTTGGTTACTGCCAAGATACACATGCCACTACTGTACCATTAGACTTATCATGCCATATTCCTTTTTGTTGTGGTTTATAAGTTTCATAGCTGGATAGGACTGTTGGTTACTTCCCTACTTTAGAAGCTTGCATGGTGCCTTCTGGTGCCATGAAAGCTAGTTTTCAGGGAAGAAGTTTTTCAGGTCAAATCCAGCTTAGGGACCTTTGGGTCCTTTGTCTGAAATGCATGATGTCTTCATCAATAGGAACTTACCTTGCAAAACAAGAGCAATAGAAATAGCCTATGATGTTTCGGGAGTCTCTTGGACAGCCTTGACTTTTCTGCCTGATGTTGGGGTTTTGGGTAGATGGTCTTTATCTCTTGGTGGGAACATTGTCAGTCAAGATGGGAAAATTTCATTTAAGCTATACATGGATATTTATGCACAGACATGTATGTTATATTATTTTTCATAGATAGTTTGTAGAATGATTCCTTATGACTTTTTCAAAATCCTTACCCTCTTCCTTCCTTCTGTATTTATCTCCCTTTATCCTTCCTAAATAAATATTCCCCCAATTTTTCTATCTGCTTGTATCCTGCCATTTTCTTCTGTCTGACTTCCCCACTCCCTCACCCAGAAATGGTCCTTTTTATTTCTTGATTCTGCAATTACTCAAGGTTATATCTTCATATCCAAAGACTTGGATCTAGTAGCTTCAGATGAAAGAGAATATGAAGATCCCATTGAATGAGGTAACCCAGACCCAGAAAGGTGTGCTTTCTAAGGATTCCACATTCAGTTGTGTTGACAATGAAGATTAACCATTATAATTAGCAACTTGCAATGACAGGCCAAGGTTGGTCAACCTCTCCTCAGAGTTATCCAGTTCAAATTGCCAGTAGGTGCTAAGGTTAGAGAACTCTGCTCTGTCTAGATTAATGTGTGTGCTGAAGGAATTGGAGATGGTAAACCTTTATGTTATATGCTACAACTTGCCATTCAGACATTTTAGGATATTAGGTGCCTATTAATTTTAATTTATACCCCAGAGTCAATTATTTAATATAATCAAGTATTTGTAGGTCAGATCTGCTACATGAATGTTTCAAGCAGAAGGACAGGCAGTCCCCTCTGGTATTTGTTGTAACATAAATTACATTTGTATTACTAAAGCGAATGTGACTATTTTTTGAAAATTTCACTTTTATTTATTTATTAATGGTTTTCTCAATTTTGTTTGATTTGGGATCTGTGGGTGTTGTGACTATTTTTTTAAAATATCTGTAAAATACGCACAATCAAGCATAAGTTTATGGAAGCTGATCTATACACAAGGTATAGGAATTCAGTGTGCCCAACATGCTCAATGCTTTAGGAAGGTATTCTGGCTTTAGGACACTGATCATGTTATCTGTTCAGCTGTATAATTAATCACCAAGAGTTTAAGTGACATGTAGTGCAACTGTCCAGAATATCTGAGGCTAGTTAGTACAAGTGTACTTGCTAACCTCTAGAATTCACGTGTTTGAGACAGTGCCAGTGTCATAGGTAAGAGCAAACAGTGCATGTGAACCTGCCAGATCTGAGGTGATACAGGACAGAACTTTGGATGAGGTGTTGGCTTTTGAACAGCTGTTCATAGTATCTGTCAAAGCTGGGACAGGAAAGACAAGAGCCAAAGCCCCAACCCCACTAAATTAAATTGAAATTTTTTAGATTATGTTTGTTTTTTAAAAAGTAGATTTATTTAACTTTTAGTGCTTCAATAAAACTAGATAGCAAATGCTGATTTTTGTTTTTCTTTACAAACTGTGTGGGCGTCAGGTTTTTTAAAAGTTCACGGCAATTACATCATTTTTAGCATGATTTTTAAACATATGTCTCCGATAATTAGATGTATTAAAATACAATGTTTGTGGGAATAGAGGCAAGGGTTTCAGATGACTGTAATTCCAGGAAATTTAGATAATATGGAACTAGTGGTTTTTAGGTGTATAGTCTAGATGCACTTTTTATTCCCAGAATTCATATTTGCCACTGAACCTCAGAGGATGAGTCAGAAACTTCCTGGGAACTTTGTGAGGAATGGCTGTAGCTCCTCAAGGCACTTTAGGGTTTCTAAGGTTCAGGCCTCACTCCTTCCGGACTTCTCATGGCAAATGTGTCAGACTGTCTGATTCTAGCCTTTGTGCTCAGGCCAAAGCACTGGCCTCCAGCTCACAATCATTCCTGTCGTGTCCTGGAGACTCTGTTAGACATTTTACATAAAGACAATTGGCCAGGTTAGGCTCAGCTACAGATGAAGAAAGCACAGTAGGTCACAGCTAATGCCCACGGATGCACTATAACCTGACTTGAGGAGCTTTAGATTTTAGTTTTTGTGTTTTCTGTATTTTAGAGAAAAGAGAAGTTTGATTACTTTATGGGTTTTTTTAAAAATCTATTCTGAATGTTTTGCTTTTTTATATAAAGTTTGATATCGATTTTCAAAAGCAATAAAAAAATACAAAAAAAATACTAAAAAAAGACAATTTGCCATGTGTTGGCCTTGTTGTCTTGCTCACGGTCTTTGTTGCCTTTTATTTCTTTATCAGGCTTCACTCCTGAAGCTCTCATCTGTGCTTATCTTACTGGATCCTGATTCTCCTGTTGGAATGCAATTGTGTTGCTAGATGGGACCTTCTTTCTGTCTTTTGTGCCTAAATAGAAGTCTGACATATTGTAGGAAGTGAGGACTGAGCTGAATTCCAATGTCTTAGTTGAATGCAACTGAGAAGTTAACAAACCCTACTTACTTATAAAAGCTGACAGCTTGCTGATTAAGATGCCGCTGTCAACAGCTTGCTTAATGGTTACTTCAGTACCTCATCTTACTGATCTTGTCATTAATTATGCCCAACTCTGATTTTTAGGAACTATCTGACTTCACGAGAACGTTTAACTGAGATGACACTCATTTTATTGACTGATTATGTGCAAAATAAGTGTTGACATTTACCATTTGATAACTGGGCACATTAAAAGCTTACCTATAAAAGTAATCACTTCAGGTCAAAAATTTCAGTCTTTCTGCAATGTGTGTGTGTTTGTGGGTGTTTTATGAACCTGCCTGAACATGCATTAATTGGGTGGAAATGTGAGAAAAGGAACTAGAGTATTTGTGTGTGCTGTTTTCTTCAGTGAATCAATCAGTTCCTAAGGAAGTACCCATATTACCAATTCCTACTATGGATGAGTTTGTGAAATTAAGTAAGAATACCCTAATTTAAACAAGGTAAAGAAAAAGTAGGATGAAAACTCTAGTCAGTATACTTTCAAAATGAATGTTATTATCTATCCCCAGTGATAAAATCAATAGCTAAGTATATAACAGTTAATAACTGTGATATTAAAATTTAATGGGGAGAAGAAGGCAGGGCAAATTTTCGGAAGGCATTTTAGGGAAATATCACATAAAAATGCTCAGGAGACACTGTTCTTGTGGTAATGTTATCCAGAACACCATGGTTTAAAACTCTCTACTTTGGACTTAAAGGCTTAAAATATATTAAACCAGTTATGGGCTCATATAAGTTATTGGATCATTTAGATATATAAGCTTATATTTAAAAACCAACCTCTTAAAATAATCTAAAAATTACTTTATTGTGTATGTAGTCATTTATTTATTTATTGTGTATGTGTGGAAAGTGATAGAGATGTGTGCATAAGCACAGCATGTGTAGGGTGGGTAGATAACAATTTATAGGTGATGGGTCTCTGCTATTTGAGTCCCAGGAATTGAGCTCAGGCTGTCTTTCTGGTCTTGCCTTCACCTGCTGAACCATCTTGATGGCCCTAAAATGTATTATAACATAGAAAGAAGATAATGTATATATTAGATGGTTTTTTAGTGCCTCTCTAGGACTAGCTTTGCATGAAACTGAAGTGTGTGTTAGGGCTATCGGGAGAAGATGGTAGGATCTGTGTCTGGGAAACTCAACCAATTCACCTGACTTGAGGATGCCACTGCTCTCTTCATGTGAAATTCACTTAGAAGAAAAAAATTACTTGAATGTACCATTATGGTGGCAGATTGTAGACAAAGCTACAAATGAGGCATGTCATTAGTGAGCATGATTTCCTTGCCTAAGAAAAACTAACAGACCCTAATATTTACTGTACTCCATAATATTACAAGATGTACCAGTCAAAATCAATCAGTCACAGCCACTAGAGAGCAAATAATTAACATATCTCATTATCATTCATCCTGTTGACAGATCTGATAATGTGTGCTGTGTGACATGACTGTTTGCATTTAATTTGGATTGTAATCAGAAAATACTCAAAGATTCTTAAAACCTTAAATGGCAAAAGACACTAGATGGGGCTTATTGATGTAAGAGGTACTCATTTGTTTCTAGATAATTGGTTTCCAGGAAATATTAAATACTAAAGGATACATTGTTATATAAATGTATTTACTAAAATGAAATTATCCTAAAAATTGTTCCTTTTAACACCCTGACACGATGTAAGTATGATGTGGGAGAGAAGAAATGGTTTAAAATGTGATGAAAATGACAAAAATCTCTTTTATGAAGTTATTTTCTTACTCTACATTACTCTACAAGTATAGATGGACATCTGAAGTTATTATTCATAAAAAATGCAGACAAAACCACCCACACATCTCTTAATTTTCAGACTAACAATTTCATACTTTTCAGTTTATAATTTTGAATAAGCACACACCAGGCAGCTCTATTTTTTTTTATTTATAAAGAACAGAATGGCACAGTAGAAACAAAATATGTGTTTATAAACACTTTATTGAGAACTGTTGTAGGCTAATTGCTTTGTTGGATTTTTAACAAAATATACAAGTCATCTTTCTGTTTCTATGACAAAATAAATAATTTAAAGAAAGGAGGATTTACTTTGGCTCCTGGTTTCTAAGCTTGGAATCTGTGGTCTCTTGCTCCCATTGTTGTGAATTTATGGAGAGGTAGAGCCTTGTGAGGGGGAGTGCTTTGGAGTGAGGAGGGAAGCAGAGAGATAGAAAGGATGGGCTAAAGAAACAAGACATGGCCTTTCAACTACAGCTTCAGTGACACACTTCCTCTATGTTATACTACCTCCTAATCCACTGATGGATGAGTTTATAATGAATTAATCCATTGATGGTATCAGGATTCTCCTTATTCAATTACCCCTCAAAAGCTGGCAACTAACACTTTAAAAATTTTAAAGTTGAAGGTATAACACGTACACTTTATTATAGCTTTGGGGTGTGACTTTTCTTAGTAAGCTTGCCTGTAGATGTCTTCTCTGTGCATTCAGTTTCCTTCTGTTATGTCTTTCAGTCTTTTGATATGTCTTATTTTTCAATCTATAAGGAAATGATCTATATTTTTCAATCTGTAAGGAAAAGATACTAACTTTCCCAAATATGGCAAACTTAAAAAATAGATTCTACAAGTGCTGATTATAAAACGTTTGCTTTCTTTAATTCACTTATTTTGCTTAATACATGAAAGATATTAAATGAAAAGTTCAAATATATAGATTGAGAGTAAAATATTGATTATTAGGCAAGGCAATAATTACAGTTTAAATAATACAAAAATTTCAGATATGCAAGTTGATTAACCTGAGTTAACCAAAGAGTAAATAAAATTGTATGGCATCAGAAATTTTGTGAAACAGATTTTAAATATTTTTGCCATTGGCTAAAATTTTAGACTTTTTTATCTCTTCAAAATTGGATGGAATTTGTTATACTTTAGCAAATTTTTATCATCTATCTAGAGTAGATTGTTGTAGTAGGTTCTGGCCTGGACCAGAGGTTTGACTGGCAGTCTGGCAGTCTGGCAGAAATGCTCACAATCACACAAAGACACACAGATGTCAACATACTTTGTTTAGCCAGTTTTTTTTTTTTTTTTAGAGCAGCATTTTATCTTCTTTTCTCTTCATTGTCTCCTGGCACCTCGGTGTCTGGCATCTGTGTCTGGAGTCTATCTCTGCTCTGAGATATTCCTGAGTTTTCTTAGTCTGGTAGCCTCGCCCAAACTTCCTGTTTGCCTTTGGTCAATCAGCTTTTATTAAACCCATAGGCAGGACAAACATTTACATTACCAACATAATCCCACTACAGTAGATTAAAGGGACTAGTCCAAGCCTTATATTATTTTCATATGAGATATTGAAAACTAAGATAATTTTTAAAATATAGATTTTATCCTCTTTGGGGCAGAGTGGGACTTATGTATAACAGGGATTGACACAGAGCAAACATAAACTATGTGACGCTGTGTAGACGACTTAAAGCAGTGGGTAGAAAGAAGTGGCAGCAGCAATATTAGCTTCAATGGGGTCATCAAAGAATGTCTGTGGCATTTGAGCAGAGAAGAGTCACAAGGATGATGAGTGTGGATGCCTTTGATAAGGAAGAAGGAAAGCAAACATAGAGCAGAGGTCCCTGAGTTTGCAGATGTTAGAGGGTGGTTACATTGGTCATGGAGGTTTGAGTGTGATAGATGGTAGAAGAACAAGATTGGGTGCTGCTGGGGTACTGGGGCCCTTGTAGAACATGTAACAAATTTGGATATTTTTCTATATATGGAATGGAAATTATTGAGAACTTTGAAGAGTGTGACACATTTTCAAATGAACTCTGGTGTGTGTCTATGTCTGTGTCTGTGTTTATGTGGTGTGGGTACAGAGTGTGATTGGGAGTTAGAAGGGGAAAGTCCAGCCAGGAGCCTGTTGTAATAATCGAGGAAAAATAAGTCAGTGGCTTAGTTGTGAGTAGAAGTTATAAAGATGATAGTGAATGGAACTCCTCAGGATATATTTCAAGGGGAGAGATGGCAAAATGGATTGATTAATGGCAGATGACATGTGAAAAAGTAGATTTTTAAGAAGAGTCTATAGTTTGAGTCTTAAAGTGATATTATCTGCAATCAGTTAAAATAGGGTAAAACAGGTTTTGGAGAAGATAAAATTCATTTTTGGATATAAATTTTGAAATGTTTTCTTAGAACCCTCATTACATGCCATTCTTCAGACATTTCATATTCCCTTTACTCACAGATTTTTTTTTTCCTATCTGGAACAGTAAACCAAGAACAAATAGTGCTGCACTCAAAGTACCTTATAATCTCCCTGTTCTTATTTTCATTATTTCTGATTCATGCAGATGAATGCTTGCCAAGTTCACATTCTATTAGGAAGAGTTTATTGAGGAAAGAGACCACTTCCCTCTACTCTAGTGATTTAGTTGACAGTAGCTTTTTTCATACAAGCTCTGCTTTTTAACCAGCTCATTGTTCTGCATGATCACTACCAGCTTGATAGTCTTTAAACCATTGTCTAACATTTGTGAAATCATAAATATTTTATTTACTGTTCTGATGATGTGATTTATATTTTTCTAGGGTGATTTAGTTTTTCCATAAATTTTTTTATTTTCTCATTAAATCTATGAGCCAATTATATCATCATCTGTGTTTGATATTATGGAATCTATGGCAGAGGGCTGCTGCTTTGTTCTTGGATGACAGTTACTCCAATAGGCATTTGCTGCTGGTAAGGAATGTACTTCCTAAAATTTTTTTCAGATTGCTTCTGGTCATACAAAGATAACAGTTTAGTGGAGAATGCAAACAAGTAGATGTACAGTCATGTTAAGAAATAACCAACAATTCTATCTCTCCTCTTCCTCCTACTCTTTTCCTCCTCTTCCTCCTCCTCCTCCTCTTCCTTTAGTCTTTGAGACAGTTTCACTATATACCTCTGGCTGACCTGGAACTCACTATGTAGACCAGGGTGTCCTTGAACTCACAGAGATCTGCTTCCTAAGTGCTGCTATTAAAGGTATGTGCCATTATGCCTGGCTGTCCCCATTATGGTAAGTAATATGGGAAGAAAGACACAGAGTATAGAAAATGAACGTATTTAATTCTGAGTATAAAAACCACCGAGAGGTATTTAGAAGAAGCAAGAGTTAGGGTTGTGGTGGGAGGAAATGGGGATGCGGAAGTGCAAACCAGTCTGGGCTTTATCACCTGGGAAGGCATGACTACATTTCATGCATGAAAAATGGGAATCTGGTTGTTAATCCTGCAGAGGTTTTGATGGTGAGTGATAGGAACACATCACATGCTGTGCTTCCTTGGGCTAGAAATTTACTTCTGGCCATGGGAAGTTTGCTAGAAGTGTCTTGATTTCTGAATATATTTGACCTGCATGGTTATTCAGGTCTGTGCCTGAACACTCTAATTTGGGAAGACAACATTAATCTTAAAAAATGTCTCTTAGACTTTTAAACTTTGGCCTTTATGACTTTTTTCCTTAGGTGACATCTATTGACCTCCCCCCCACCCCCGAATTTTCTAGTATGTATATGTTTAAGATAATTAGTACAAACCTGCTCAAGTTATCACAGGAATGTCAACAATAACCATCTTTGGATTTATTAAGAAAACCTATCTAAGTTGTAGAGAGCCCACTCAGTGTTAGCAACTGCTCTCCAGGCAGTGACTCAGCAAAGGAAAGGTGCACTTTTGGTCACTACTGTGCAATCCGGCATCTGATTTATGAGAAAGCATGTGTTTGGAGTTAGACAGTCCAGTGACTTAGTCTTGGTGTGACTTTTCATTTCCTTGAATGAATTTGGATGCGTTTTTAATCTCTTAGTCCTCAGTTTTCTCAAGGTTAAAGTGTAGTTAATAATAACATTCTTGTACATTTATTATGAGACAGGAGATAGGAGGAGCGAAATGAACATCTGTGGTGCCTGGCATCTAGTCGCTTCCAAGTTTTTCCTGGAAATGAGATTTCAGAATCTTAATTTATAATCTCTCATGGCACATTTTACCAAACCTCTCAGCTAATAATAAAATCCATTGTGGCAGGTCTATATACAAACTGCCCCAATGAGGCATTAAAAACTCCTCACACATACCTCCAATTTTAGATTGAGGTGCTCAGGATGGACTTTGCATATGAATTACTGATAGGCGGGCGCTGCAGGCTGTAGGCAGACTCTGTTCTACTTGCAGAATCTTGTGAGAAGGAACAGGTCTCAGTGTTCTGTTACAGCGAATACAATATTAGAAACAGCAGATCGTGCTATAGTCTTGACTAGTAATGAAGATTCCCCCCCCCCCCCCGGCTTCTCTTTGTTCACGTCAAAGGACACATTTCATGTTTGGTGTTCACAGATCTGCATTACTTCTTCCTTGTCTCCAGATTTCTTTTCTTGCTGGCTCTAGACATTCTCTAATGATGAGTGTTTATCATCATAAGTATTACTTGCTGGCTGTTACATCATCTTTGTATTGCTACAATTTATTCATCTTTCCTTCTTCTATCATCTTAGAGATTTGGATCTAATTTTATTTGCTTCTTGCATATTATCTACAGCTAGCCAAACACTCATATGTACTACATGTTAATGAAGTATTAGTGAAGCAACTAATAAATTTGAGTTTAATAAATTGAGACACACTGGCTCTATGCAAACTGTTTGACATCTGAGGACACTGCTCTCCTCAACCCTCTACCACATATTTCATTAAAAAATTCTCTTATAACAAACACTGAAGTCTGTTTTGGGTTTCATTATCTATTTACCTCTAAACTCATATGTTCTATTTTAAAAAGTGTCATTTTAGTATTGGAATTCCCTATCCCATACTGAGTATCTAACCCTCTCTCCATTTCTGCTTCCCTTCCATCTTGTGTTGCTTATGAAAATGGATAATGATGTTTGTCAGTGGTTAATATGATTGTGTCAACTTGTCTATTACATATTGGTTCTATGCCCCTCAACACACTTCATTCACACAGCCCTCTGCAAAAGTGATGTGGGATGTCTTTCTATATTTTATGAATATCATGGGTTAATAAAGGGATGTTTTGGTCTATGGAAAGGCATCTTAGAAGCAGGCAGGAAATCTGAGCATAGATAAAAGAGAAGAAGGGTACAGTTAGAGAGAGATATAGTCCAGCCATCCAAAAATCCACATAAAAAAAAAAACCACAAAGAAGCCATGGGCCATGTGACAAAACAGATTAATAAAAATAAATTATGATAAAAGAACTAACTAACAATATGTCTGAGCCATAGGCCAGACAGCATGTAATTAATACATGACTTTGTGTGATTATTTGAGGCTACTAGTGTAGATCTTGGAGCTAGGCTGGACCAAAAACCTCTACTGCAAATGGTACCCAATGTGCCATGGTCATAGTGTGGCTAGATCTTTATGTGATTACATCTCACCATTTGACAGCTGACCCATGAAGCACCAAGTGTTCTGCCTCTGAGTCTTCATCATTCTCTTCCTACATATGTCAGGGATAAAGATGCAATTATAATAGATTTGGTTTGAGGTTTATGTCAAATGAGACCACTGAAAACATTCTGGCTATAAAGTCTTAAAGATATATTTATAGATTGATACAAATAAGGTCCTTGTATACTTTCTCTGCATTTTGCTTGTTTGTAGGAAGCTGCACTTGTAATGAATAACGTGCAAGTATCAGGAAATAATCTTGGTTCTAGTAAAGGTACATTGAAGAAAAATTATTTATTCAAATTTTTAAACAAAGTTAAAATATTAGGTTATTAGGCTTTTTCCCTGGTTGTAGGAGTTATATATTTGGATACCAACTCCTTACCAGATGATTTGCAAATACTTACTCCTATTTCCAGAGTGTCTTTTACCCACATTTCCCTATTGTCTTCTTTGCTTTATAGAGATGTTGGGTTTGATGTAGGCCCACTTGCCTCTTTTTATTTTTGTTGCCCATGGTTTAGTGTGATATGAAGGAATCCACTGTCAGAGCTGGTTTCATGAATCTTTCCCTTGGATTTTTTTTTTGAAGGGAGAGGGTGCAATTTCAACTCCTATGTTTGAATTATTTTTATCTATCTTGAGATAATTTTTGTGATATAAGATTAAGGTATGGCTTATTCTTCTGTATGAGTGTATGATTTCGCCAGTACCATCTTTTCCCTTTTGTTTTTTATTAACACATATTAATTATATAAATTAAAACATTTTAGTGGTAACTTTTCTGTACATGAAGATATTGTGCTTAGATCTTATCTGCTTTCTCTTCTTCCCTCTCCTGTCCTCTCTGGCTCTTCCCCACCACTTGCCTTCTTAAGATTTCATCCTCACTCAGTTACTTGGTTCTACAAATGGCTATTTTTGTTGCTTTGATAAAATACCTGCATTGAAAGCCGCTTAGGGGAGAGGAGTTTGTTTTTAGCATACAATTAGAGATTATAGACTATGACAGCGGGAAAGGTAAAGTGGCAAGAACTTAAACTAGCTGGTTGCATTATAGCCTCGGTCAAGAGCAGAAAGAAATGAACACATGTATGTCTGCTTCCTTATGTGCTTCTGCTTTCCTCCATTCCTCTACTCTTACACAGATCAAGACTTCTCCAGTTCTCACTTATGCACCAGTAATGCCTCCAGGGGGCTGGGCCTCCCCACAGCAACTACTAGGTCATCACTGAGACTCTCTTTTTAAGCAATTTTCCCAAGTTGACAAGGCTAACCATCATCCTGAAAGCTTCCAGATTTGTAATCCAGCCTATTCGTTGCTCCTGAGTCTCATTTATAGCATGTATTCACTGAATCCTGAGCATGCTCTCTAGATCCTGCTTAGGTCATTTCTCATGGTATTTGAAACCAGATCATCTGTGATCTTTCCCTCATTGTTTGAATCTAATCTGTTCACAAGTTCTCAGAAATATTTCTCTTTTCCTTCTTTGCAAATCCTCACTAGCATTTCCTTTTATTTGAGCTTTTTAGGTGACAAATGTAGTGGGAAATCAGAAGTCAAGAGTGACATGGTCAATGAGAACTTTGGACAACACCTGGAGAGAGACAGGAAGCAGGCATTCTCTCGCACAGGGCTGGGATGGGGCAGGGTTTCTGGGAAGTGCACGGTGGCAGGCCAGTAGCACGAGAGTTATGTGGTGCAGCGTGTAGTTATCTCTTCACTTCCTCTTAAAACCTCTTCTGTTTTATAAGTGATCCTCACAAAATAAACCTCATTTAAAACATATCTCACAGCGGGTTCATACTGCGATAATTGGTGCCCAACGTGGGGCTAATTCCACAAACCTGCTGGGTTCCTCACCCGCGGACGGAGCCGGTCTGAACGGCTTTGGTTCCCATCTGCTCACAAGCCTCCTGTACACAGCCAGGAACAAATCTGCATGCGGCAGTCCTCCTGAGACACAGATTGATCCAGTTCTGGTGGTGCACGCCTGGTAGGATTTGTTGAAAGATCTAACAAAGACCCTCCCAGCCGAATCACCACCTTGTTTCGTGCACCATTGCTGCCGCTGCTGATCGCAACTGTGACACCTGCTGACCATAAGTCCTCATTACATCTGAGTAAGGCAATTTTTTTTTTCTTCTAAAATGTCCGACCAGATAAATGTTCACAATTTTACTCACTTTTTCACAATGGTGATAGAAGATTATTTCCAGGATTATGCATTTGGAGGTTATCTCCACCCAGGAGTCCTTTTGCATTTTTGTGTGATAATATACTTCATATCTACCTATTTTAAGAGATCTCAACATAGAAAATATGAGGCTAAGATGTCTGACATGGATGAACATATTAAGACACTCCAAAAACTCATTGTTTCCATAGAAGAGAAGTCTACTTTGATCACAAAAAAATTTAGAGCTCATATTGATAAAAATTTTAAAAAATTAGATAAAAAATTTAAAAAAATAGATAAAAATTTTGTTAAAAAAGAATACAGAGCTCATATTGATAAAAATTTTAAAAAATTAGATAAAAATTTAAACAAACAGATAAAAATTTTAAAATAATAGATAAAAACTCTAAAAAATTTAAACAAAAAATGTAGCGGGAAATCAGAAGCCGAGAGGGGCGTGGTCAACGAGAACGAGCTTCAGACAACACCTAGAGAGAGACAAAAAGCAGGCATTCTCTCAAGCAGGGGCCGAGAGCTCTTGCAATAGGGGCAATAGGGTGGTGCGGGGCCAGTAGCGTGAGAGTTCTGTGGTGCAGTGTGTAGTTATCTCTTCACTTCCTCTTAAAACCTCCTCTGTTTTATAAGTGATCCTCACAAAATAAACCTCATTTAAAACATATCTCATGGCGAGTTCATACCGCGATAGACAAATATGACTGCTTTCTGTGCTCTATCTGAATATGGAAGCCTGTATTAATAAATTGATTGTATTATTTTATAGATAAAAATAAAATGGATTTCCATGAGATTAAATGGTTTTCTGAAATGTGCATAGCTGCAAGGCTTCAGAGCCAGGCTGTTAATGTAGAGTGGCCTCACAGAAGAACTCTTACCACCTTTTACATCCGAGATCTCAAGTTTCACAGGCTCTTCTGTCTCCGGCCCTTTTTCCTGTTCACACCGCCATCTACTCTTCCCTGAGAAATCTCTTACTTAATCTTCAAAGTTCTTCTCTAACAGCCCATTCTCTGTTCTTCACAGATTCTACTGTTTAGAGGAAGGTGCTTCTGCTGGACTTCCCAGGCAGCTTTTGTCCATGTGTGCTTGGCCATCACTGCTGTGTGCCTTTGTTTCCATTGCTTGTCTTTGGGAGCAGAAAATGTACCTTAATCAATGGCTGTCTGTACAGTCTTGGCTCTACTAGAACTGGGTTTGTTTTCTTTTTAAACAGATGTCTCTATAAATGTCACTTATGTAATAATTTCATATTTACTCTTTTCTTTTCACAGGGACATTATATCTTTTTCTACTAAGATATATAATTCTCATGAAGCTTAATTCTTCATTTAATTTTGGTATTAAGAACACTGGGAGGCTTTTATAGATAAAATCCTTTGTTTGCTTCCCTCGCTTGATTTCGAGCCCACACTGTCCCTAATTAATGTATTTGTTCCCTGAGTCTAGATTTTTTTTTATACTGTACTATATTACTGCATTTTATTTTTCCAAGTTTTGTTTTCTGCTAGGCAACAGCTAATGTGTTAGCATTAGTGATTCATTTTTCTTACTCTCGCTGTGAGTGTAGATGCCATTTTTCATCTATAATCAGTGGTGGGAATTTCAGGTTCTAGATAAGTGAGAAATGTTTTTGGACAGTGAGACTATTTTCTCGAAATCATAATCTTTTATGCTTTTGGATAAAACTTTGTATATGTCTTTTCTATAGTCAGTATTCTAAAATTGGTGTAAAGACCTTTGTAGATGATGAAATTATTGCTTGCCTAATGAATTATAAATACAAAAATGTTCATCTGTGTCAAGATACTCGAATACTGAGACATTTATCAATATTTTCTTACTGAAAAGATTGTTTCCTTACTCAAAAATAACTTTTTGTGTGGCATGATTTTATAACCACTGATAGAAGGAGAGAATGGATTCCCTTTTATACGTTGTTCTCTGGCCTCTGCACATGCGCTGTTGCACACATGTGCCCTCCCCACAATAAATAAAATGTAAAGTAAATAAAAAGATAAGAAAACTGAAGAGCAGAGAGATTGTGACATTTTTTCTAACTTTCTATAGTTTACCCAGATCTGAATAAATTAATATATTCATGAATTATTTCAGTTTGGAAACACAAAGTGAAACCTAAGTTTCTTATAATAAATTTAGTATTCTTTCCATGGTTCTGTTGGAGTCAAAGTATTCATTTCCTTAGTATATTGCTGGTGATTATTCCTTGAGTCACTTTTGGTTCTGTTGGATTCTCTGGAGCTGAAGGCAGGCGGTTTAGTGACTTAGCACTTTTCAGCACCTAAATACACTGTGGGCGACTGTGCAGTTTTACATGCTACCCCTTTAAACATGGGAAGCTGCAGTTAAGATGCCTGGGACCTCATGAACCACTGAGGCTAGCAAACTCTTATAGCACAGTAAAATACACTAGCCCAAGGAGTAAGGACCATGGCAGTATGAGATTGAGGGAATCGCTGGGAAGAGTGGAAACTTGGTTTAATCAGCAGAATAAAATCTATTTTAAGATGCTCTGCCAAACCAAAATAAAACAGGAGCATTGAAAAATATTCTGGGATAGAGCAAGGATTAATCTTAATGCTACCTGTCCCTTTGCAATTCAAGACTTGATTTTTTTTTAAAAAAAATGTAACAGATCAAATTTTGTATCTGTGTATGTTTTGTTGAACAGCAGACCTCCAAATGTGAGGGTTGAGTCTACATTCCATATTTAAATATGACAGAAAGATGAGACCAAACAGGTAAGTTAAACTGCCCTTTTTTTTCTATTTTTTCTATTTTTTTTTTACTTTTTGCAAACTTCAAGCCCTTTGGAATTTGTATGTAAGGTACAATAAGGCATCTTTGAAAAGTATGCATGTAACCTTTTAGTTTTGATTTATTGACATTGAACACCATGATGAGTTTATATTGTTAAAAAATTAACCCAAAAATGACAGCCAAAATTTTATACCTCAAGAGCAAAAAGTAAATACAAAGTATAAGTGAAAAATGAGTCACACATAGTAAGTGCTTAGAACCATCACAAAGATTTTACATGTGGAAGGTATAGATGATATAGGAGTCAATTATGAACATCCTACTTGGAAAATTTTATAGCTAACTCATCTCTTTTTTATTATGAATAAAGTCATATTTTTTTCATCCATGCATCCCCTTGTTCAAACTCCTTTCCCCCTCCCATCTCTCCCAGTCACTCTCTCTTCTCCCCATCTCCTTATCTCTTCCCCAGCAAAGGCAGGAGGTCCCAAGGTTCCAATGTGGCTTAGTTTGGCATCCACTCCAGGCAGATCTGCTTTCCTCACCACCACATCAAGACTGAGTCAGTGTTTCTCTGGAGGGAATGGGGTCCAAGGTGCTGGTCCAAGGTGTTTCAGATCCCAAGCTGTTCAGTGTTTGTGGTTTGCAGCTTCGACATGCTTTGCTTTTTGCTTTTTTGTTTAAAGTCCACTAATGAGTGAGTACATCCCCTGCTTATCTTTCTGGGTTTGTGATACCTCACTCAGGAGGATATTCTCCAAATCCATCCATTTGCCTGCAAATTTTAGGATATCATTTTTTCTTACTGCTGAGTAGTACTCCATTGTGTAGATGTACCACAGTTTGTTAATCCATTCTTCAGTTGAGGGCATCTAGGTTGTTTCCAGGTTTTTGCTAACTCAACTCTTAAGACTGTATTTTCCATATTTCTCATGCTAAAATATAATTAATTATATTATGTCTATTAAGTTTATGTTCCATTCAATGTATTTTGAGCATATCTATAGACTACATAGAGACATAATTTACAGAGCAATGACTTTAAAACAAATTATCTGTGCTATGACTGCCAAATTTCTTTAATGAAAAAAGATCACTAGTTTCCTAGTACAGTAAAAATGTTATAGTGTTTGTACAATGAAAGCTAGCTTCTTTTTCTTTCTCTGTTAATTCTTCTATGTAACTATGCTATAAATTGTGTTGCAGAATTTGTGAGCTCATTATGTTTGGAATGCATTTCCTTTGGGAACTAGAAATCAATTTATGGCTTGGTTTCTGTTTCATTTCTACTCTCATTCTCATTTTACATATTTTTCTAAATTTAACACTTATAATGTGCTGTCTTCAGTTTAAACTTCTGGGTAGCAATCAAGAGCTTTTAGATTGAACAGTTTTTAGAAGTTTTTGGTACATTTCAGACTTTAAAAATCTGGGATAAGAATCCATTTCCATATGCATATACACAATCTTTTGAGCCTCTTCAAAGCATGTTTGTGTGGGTTCTTGCATGCTTTTGATGATAGCTTCTCTTGTCGTACTGTCGATGTTAATCTGTAAAATGAAATTATAGGTTATGCACAATCAAACGTGTATGCCTGCTATGGAATGCTTTAATTACTATACTCCTTGTCAGAGTAATGGCATAATTTTGGGTGAAGTTTTCATAGGTATCTAAAAAGACTTTTAGAAAAACAAAATCTTTGCTTGTTATTTTAAAAGCATCCCAGAGCAACAATAAAAGCATGGAGTCCACAGCCAGGGAACTCTAGTAACCACTGCATCTGGGAGATGCCCACGGTTTGTTAGTGGTAGTCTGCAAATGTGGGAGTTTATGAACTGGAGGGCTCTATTTAAAGAAAAAAGGAAGTGAAAGCTTTACCGTCTTTAATAGTCAGATATGCTGTGTTAGCCAAACAAGCCCAGAAATGGGAAACAAGTGAGGAGAAGTGAAGAAATAAAGGGGGAAGTGGTTATCTCAGAAGACTAAAAATTTCCAGAAGGGTTTGTGGGAGTAATTGAATAATATGGGGTTATGTCGAGTGACAGAAATCTCCCATGTTATCCACCACACTTGCACTTAACATGAATTGTAACTGTTGTCTCTGTCAGGAGTTCCTGTGCTAGGAAGCATAAGTGACAGCAGTAACGGCAGCGTGGATGTTAGCTGAGTTTGCTGGCTTGCACTCAAGTGCTGTGGGACCCAGGCCTAACACCACTGGGGGAGTGCTCAGGCCCATTCATGGCATAGCAAATTTGTGCTGGTAGAGAACTATTCCAATGACACCTTGGTTCTTTTTAACTCTTCTGGAGATTGAGATGATCTAATTGGTAGAGGATTTTGGATCAAACAGCTTTCTTTTAATTCCTAATGCTACTATTTAATAACTGTACCACACAAGGAATTCATTAATTTACTAAATCATCTAAGGCTTAGGGTTTTTTTAATTATGAATAAAGTCATTTTTTTATTCATGTATCCCCTTGTTCCTATTCCCTTCTCCTCCTGCCCCTCCCAGTCATTCACTCTTCTTAAATTAGTAATTCTTTTTCTTTTTTAAGACAGGTTTCTTTGTGTAGCCACCACTGTCCTTGAACTCACAGAGACCTCCCTTCCTCTGTCCAAGTGCTGAGATTAAAGGCATACACTATCACCACCTGGCAGACTAGTAATTCTTAGTTTATAGAAGTTTTTAAGGTGATATTGGGATAGACTGACTATGTCTGGCATGTAATGATGCTCAAGTTATTCGTGATTTCTAAAGGATATTCCAACTGCCATCCCACCATTTTTACCTCTCTGGGGGACTGTGGCTGGATGTAGATATTGTAAAGCTTCTTTGCTCTAGAAATTCTGCCCCTCCGTGAGGCAATTTTCTTGTAAGTTTCACATGCCATCCAGAATTTAATGTTCTCATCACTGTGTTCCAATTTTAAATATGCTGTGTATACTATTGGACCATCTAAAAGTAAAAAAAAAATTGTGTTAGTTTTTTTACAGGTTAATAGGTACCAGACTTTTAAGCAATAATCCATACAGTTTAATACAGAAACCTGAAGAAGAGTTCCAAAGATACAGAACAAGTAAGTAGATTCTTTAACTGAGACTTTATCAGGTCTCTATACATCTGAAGCATGTTTAATGATGTCACAAGTTGGTGAAGTTATTCTTAGTCACTCAGTGAAAAATGTTTGTCTGTTTAGATGTGCCTATGACAGAAAGGCCAGGAGATGTCATAAGAAACCACACAAATGGCATAAGTTACATAGACAGGCAGTACTCTCCCCATAAAGTGACAGAAAATATTTAAGGCCTCACAACTGACAGGTAAGAACTAGGTTAAGAATCTGGCAAATCTAGGTTGAGAGGAAACTATCCAAGCAATGTGTGAGTGATGCTTTGATGAGGCAGAGCTGTCTGGAATGTTTCTCAGTGTCCAATCAGCAGAAGAACAGGAAGATGAAGGATCGAACATCATATTTATAGTTTATGGTTCAAACCAGAAATAAGGACCAAGTAAGGAATGGAATTCAGAGGGATGTTGGACATCTTCTCAGAACCTAATACAGGGCAACATGCTGTGCTGAACATAACCATCAGATGACACTTGGTGCTAAGATGGTTATCTTCAGCTCTGGTCTTGAACAGCCTCTGGGGTGCATAGATTAGCTGAGTGGAAGGACTTTCATTCAAACTCCATTTTTTAAGGAGATTGCTCTCACAGATTAGACATGCTCTCTTGAATGTAACTTGTTGTTACTCATCATCCTTGGGAGTGTTGAGCAGTCTCCAGGTTTGAGACAAATGCATTGGGATTGCCACTAAACTTCTTTTGGTGACTGTGAAGTCTATTGTCATATGTGAGACGTTTAATTGCTAAATGATAAAATGACAGGCTAACTTTTACTTGTTAATAGAACTGTGTTTAGTCAGAATGAATACAAGATCATTTACAGACTGACAGTGTGAATTTTTTTCTTTTTACAAACAATGCACCATTTAATGTTTGCAAGCTGATGAGTTTTGAGGTCACTACCTGTCCATGAACTTGATATCAAAAGTTGTGCCGCCAGTGTCCATTAACTCCTAAAGTATGGCATTTAACAAACAAAAATTTTTATTGGGATCATTAACTGTCATAAAAATAGTGATAGTCAAATGGAACAGAAGTGACGAGTGAAATCATATTTTCTTGCATCTTCTTAGAAGACATCATTTGGTAATTTTCTAAAACTGGAAAATGAGGCTACATGCTATAATCAATTTTCACTGATTATATTATCAGTGACATAAGAAGAAAGACAACATTCTATATCCAAGAAAATATACACAGATAGAAGTAGCTACCATTTATAAAAACATCAAAGTTGTGGGAGACTGGTAATCTGCAAGAAATATGGCATGCAAGGGATGGATACACAGACCTAGGCTCACTGTGATGTGGGCATGAATAGCCTGCAGTACAATGGATGGGAGAGGTTTGAAAGGAAATTCACCTTGGCTGAGTGTACAGACCAGATGAAAGCACAGAATATATAGATATGTAGCCTAGGAAGTGACGTTACATATTACTATCCAGTGAGAAATACATTGTAACCTATATTTCAAACAATTTGGTTTTCCTGCTGACAGGACTTTGTGATAGCACTTGCTTTTCTATAAGCATTGAAAACTGGGAGCAGAGAACACAGTTGTGGTTATTAGCTCTTCTGCCAGAGAAAGAGCCAAAGCTGTGGGCACAGATATAAACAAAAGAAAAAGCCACTGCTACCTTAACAAGATAAATTGAAATCCCTAAATTTCCAGTATGCATTGAAATACAGTCTTATTAAAAATGAGGAATTCATATAGTTGGTACTTAGAGGAATTTTGACTGAAGACTTAGATAGGAATAAAAAACAAGGGCTTTGAAATAACAAAATAATGAAATAAATCAGAAAATAGATACTGGTGACATCCACAGGTCACTGTATGAGATGATTCCTGGGTAGCTGTATGGTTAGGTGGATGACTCGGTGGGATGAGGTAGAAGTATACTCTGGAAACCAAAATTAGATTGTATATTATACATGAATTTGTATTTATCATATAAATTCTTACTCCAGAACCCACATGTACCTACCCTTACCTACATCCCCATGTGAAAGATGAATAAATAAATATCTTTTTCTCTTTGGCTGGAATAATGGTTTCACAACTCTTAATGCAGCCATAACCTTTGCTGATGAAACTTTTTCTAAATTAATTTGTCTTGATTTCTTAAATTGCAGTATATGGGATAGATGAAACATACTGAGTGTGAGTGTTTGCTGCAGTAGAAATTACTTTTATTCTCAGTTATTTCCTGGCCCTCTAAGAGATTCACACTTCCAAGTCCAGCTCACCTCTGCACTGACCACCAGATTTGTGCTAGTCAGTGAGAGTCATGCACAAGTGCATTTTAAGGGGGAGTCAGAAGCCTCTTGCCTTGTGTGGCTCTTTTTTCCCCAGTCACAGAGGGCTTTTAGCCTACTGTCAGAGCCATGGCATGGAACCGAGTTGAAACTAACCTCAGTTGTCATATATCATGAATGAGAAGAGAGTCTTTTTGATTAGAATCACCTGAGATTTTTATGGTACTTACTATTGCATTATAATTTTGCAAAAGCTGAACCTGCATAATCAGACATGACCCCAGCGTGCAGAATGGCTAGGCTTATAAAATCGGTTTATTTTACAGACATTTGTGTACACCAAGTGAGTTTTTGTCTGAGAATACTAGCTACTAAAGTAGGCAGCCAGAAGAATATCTGTGTGAAAACATTTCTGAAATCTTAGTAAATGCTATCTACAAAACTGAATTGCTGAGTTTATACTTACATTGACTCATACCACAGGTGAATTACAGGTGAAATTCTTTTCCTAAATTAGGTGGTGGAGCTCCAAATAGCCCATTTTGAAGTTGTAAATGATACACAGGAGACTTGATACTGCTTAGTGAATTAAAAACAAAGACCATGACTGCTCATTTGAGAGGATGAGAAAATAAGTTTGTGCCATATGTTGTGTGTGCATTTTCCTCTAAAAATGTAGGTGGCACTGTTAAAAATCTCTGTATTGCTGTTTAAAAAGTAATCAGTGAGATGAGTATGTTTCTGACACACAAAGTGCCATGTGACAGTTATCTTGATGGGGAAGGAACATGTGGAATTTCTTTTAACTAAATCAGAAGAGTGCCTTATCTTTCCCAGAATCGTACTTTCTGCACAAGGCAAGTATTAGTCACCCATTAAATCTTGCAGGTGAGCATGGCCATTAGTACATCTTGAAATATGTGTGAACTAATTTTAAATTCATGTACTTTCAATCTGCACCACTGGGAATATAAAAGTTTATAATTCTACTAGAATTTCTGTAAGCTTTTATAGGAAATCTGTTTTATTAAAATATGTTTTATAATAATTTGCCTGCCTTTCCTATTCTCTTTATGTATTAACAGCATTGCTATATTGTTGCATTATCTTCTGTTATTTGCATATTATTTTGAGGTATATTTGTAAACATTTTATATGAGATAGTTTCAGTCAGTCTACAAAATGCTTTTCCAGTATTGTTAGGGATTTCATTAGATGAAAATGTCCTTTGAAAAGTTTGGCCATTCTTGTAACTGAGAAGCTTCTATAGGGCAAAAGATATGATTAATAAGACAAAACATCACAACAGAATGAGAAAAGACCTTCAACAATCTCACATCTAACAGAGGATCAAAATATATAAAGAACACATAAAACTAGACATCAAAATACAAAATAACCCAATTAAAATGGGCTACAGATCTAAAAAGAAAAGTCTTAACAGAAGAATCTCAAATGGCTGAAAGACATTTAAGATAGTGTTCAACATTCTTAGCCGTCTGGGAAATACAAATTAAACCAACTTTGAGATACCATCTTATACCTGTCAGAATGGCTAAGATAAAAAACACTGAGGACAGTCTTTGTTGGAGAGGATGTGGTATAAGGGGAACACTCCTCCACTGCTGGTGGAAGTGAAAACTTGCAAAGCCACTCTGGCAATCACTATGGCAGTTTATCAGAAAACTGGGAGTCATTCTACCTCAAGACCCAGTTATAGTGATACCACTCTTGGACATATATACCCAAGGGATGCTCAATCATATCACACGGACACTTACTCAACTGTATTTATATATTCTATAGCCAGAACCTAGAAGGAACCTAGATGCCCCTCAACTGAAGAATGGATAAAGAAAATGTGGGTATTTAACTAATGGAGTATTACTCAGTGGTAAAAAAAATGACATCATAAAATTTGTAGGCAAATAGAACTAGAAAAAAAAATATCCTAAGTGAGGTAACCCAGACCCCAAACGACAAACATGGTTTGTACTCATTCATAAGTGGATATTAGACACAAAGCAAAGGATAACCAGACTACAATACACAACCACAGAGAAGCTAAGTAAAAAGGAGACCCCTAAGAAAGGGCTATGCATAGAGGGCCCCAGGGAGAGAAAATAGTTCGCATCTCCTGAGTGAAGTGGGATGGAAAGGAGAAGGGAGGGAATGCAGGATGGGAGCATGAGAGATCAAGATGGCAGGGCTCTAGGAGGGACATAGAGGGCGAGCAGTGAAAGAGATATCTTGATAGAAGGCACCACTGTGGGGTAATGGAGAAACCTGCTGCTAGGGAAGTTCTTAGGAATCCACAAGGATGACCACACCTAAGACTCCTAGCAATAGTGGGAAAGATGCCTGAACTGACCTTCCCCTATAATCAGATTAGTGACTCTCTAATTGTCATCATAGAACCTACAATCAGTAACTGATGGAAACAGATACAGTGATCTAGAGCCAAGCACTGGGCTGAGATCAAGTTTGGTTGAAGAGGAGGCAGGATCATATGAGCGAGGGGGCTTAAGATAATGATGGAGAAAACCACAGAGACAGCTGACCTGAGCTACTGGGAGCTCAAAGACTCTTTACTGGCAGTTGGAGAACTTGTTTGTGACTCAACTAGCTTGTCTCTCTGAATGTGGATGTGCTTGTGGGGCCCCTCTCAGTGTGAGCAGGACTTATCCCTGGTGCATGAACTGGCTTTTTGGTGCCCATTCTCTATGGTGGGATATCTTGCTCAGCCTTGATACAGGACCTTGGGGAGGGCCTTGGTCCTGTCTTAACTTAGTATGACAGACTCTGTTGACTCCCAGGAGTCTTACCCCCTCTAAGGAGTGGATGAGGGCATTGGATGGAGGAAAGTAGGGAGCTAGAGAAGAGAAGGGAGGGGGAAATGGGGTTGGTACAAAAAAGGTTTTTAATAAAATTTAAACAAATTTCACCCCCCCCAAAAGTCTGGTCATATTATTATACCCTACCAACACCTTCCCATGGCTCATAGCTTTTAACTTATTGTAAGGCTCACTGGACACAGTACTCTACCCTTATAACGATCTTTATTCATTCCTACATATACTTGGACCATGTTCAATTACACTTCTCTAAACCACTTTGTGGTTATGTGGTATGTCATTTATCCATATAGCTTATTTCCTATGTTATGCTTTATACCTTGACCTGAGACTTAGCTTACAGATCACAATGTCTGAAAAAAGTTCTCTGTACTTCCCTGGGTGCCTAAATACACACTGTTAGTTGAAAAACAAACCTAGTATAGAGAGAATGCATAATTCCAATAAATATATTATGTTCTATTGTACTTGTTAATTTCCTCTCATTCCACAGAGAACCTGTAAGAATCAGGACTGCAGGTTATTAACCACTGTACATACAATACCTATACACTGGTAAATGGCAGTTACTGGTGGATAAATGCTTTATAACCCGGGCTTCTGTATCTTCATGCTTCTACATTTTAAAGGACTCTCTTATATGTGTAAAAAATGAAATAGGCTCTAATCATTCCCCATGCATGAGGTACTGAAGAAAGGAGGATTGTAATAGTATACTATGGCTTTTCATTTTCTGACATTGGGAAAAAAGTACCAGCTAAACAGTAATGTCTACAAAAGGCCATTTCTCTTTCCACCCTGTAGGTTAAAGTAGTGCATGAGAAATTGGATGAGACAGAAAGTGCTAAAAGGCAGAGAGGCTGAGGCAAAGTTGTGCAGTAATGTAAGGTGTGATGAAGGTAACCATGGCAACAGCAGTGGTTAGCAGAGTTTAGATAAAATGATAGTGTAGGTAGCTGCCAATCCATAATGGGAGGCAGGGAATCTCTCACAGATGAAAAGAGCTGAGGCAATGCACAGGAGGGAGCAATGGTTTCATCAGTAACTTCTTATATCAGCTCGGTGACACTGCATCAATAAAGACGCCCCACCAGCCTGATGGTTTATCAGTACGGAGAGATCTTCATTGCCTTGAGCAGCTTGCCACTCCTAAGTGGTTAGATCCAGTATTTTTAAGATTTTTCCACCTGTAATTGTGCTAATTTACAAGGGGGGAGTATAAAGTACATTTAAGTATAATTTTGATCCGAAGTAAAGCATTAGTGCCAGCTCTTATTTAGAACCCCTGCCTATTCAGAATATCAGTGCTGGACTAGCTGAACAGGACACAGAAAAGACCGCAGCTGTGCCTTCTGAGTTAGAATGATTATTGCAAATTTTAAATGATACTCAGTAATGTGCACTTGTCAGCTGCTGGTTCCCTGATATCATAGCCCTAGAATTTCCCAGAAGCGTTATTCTGGCTCCTTTTGTACTGGCTAATTTTTTCCTCAGGTTTTCTTATGCTTTTGCTTTCTTCAGTGCTCGATATTTGTTACTTATACCCTGTTATTCCCCTTCTGCTCTGCCATGACTTCCTCTGTTAGCTGTCATCATCAGATGGTTATGTGGCTGTGTTTCCCTAAGGTGACAAAAACAATTGTTGACCCCACATTCTTTCCTGCTAATCACAGCGTGTGTCCTTCCCATCTTTAATATCCTCTTTATAAAATAGATAGACACATATATATGTATACACATGCATACATGTTTTTGTGTGTATGTGTACGTGTGTGCCGTTCGGTCATGTGTGTGTGTGTGTGTGTGTGTGTGTGTGTGTGTGTGTGGTGTGTGTGTGTGCCTTTTACTGGTATGAAAGTGGTTAAATAGACTAGCCTGGTGGCCCACAGGCTACAGCAGTCTACCTGTGCTTGTTTTCCCTGTACTGGGAGTATAAGCATATATAACTATGCCCCAGTCTCTTTCTTTTTTAAAAAATGTAGGCTCTTGGGACTAAACTCAGGTCCTTATACTTGCAAAGTGAACATTTTACTGACTTTGAGATACCACCTTATACCTCTTTGAATGGCTAAGATTAAAAACACAGATGAGAGCCAATGCTGGAGAGGTTACAGAGCAAGAGAAACAGTCCTCCATTGTTGGTGGGAGTGTAAACTTGTTCAGACACTCTGAAATGCAGTATGGCGGTTTCTCAGAAAACTGAGAATCAATCTCCCCAAGGATCCAGCAATGCCACTATTGGGCATATACCCTAAAGATGTTCATTCGAACTCCAAAGGCATTAGCTCAACTATGTTCATAGCTGCGTTATTTGTAATAGCAAGAACCTGGAAACAACATAGATGCCCCTCAACTGAAGAATGGATTAACAAACTGTGGTACATCTACACAATGGAGTACTACTCAGCAGTAAGAAAAAATGATATCCTAAAATTTGCAGGCAAATGGATGGATTTGGAGGTTATCCTCCTGAGCGAGGTATCACAAACCCAGTCAGATAAGCAGGGGATGTAGTCACTCATTAGTGGACTTTAGACAATAAATAAAGAATACCCAAGCTGCAAACCACAACCCCTGAAAAGCTTGGGATCTGAAGAAACTTAAGAGAGACATCCAGGGAGTCCCCTAGAAAGAGAATATAGAGATCTCTTTAGCTAATTGGGAGCACAAAGGGTTGCAACCAAGAAGTGGGAACAAATCACCGGAGAAGGAGATGATTGAGTGAGAGAAACAAGAAGGAGGGAGAAAAAAAGGAGATGGAATTTTTTTTTTCTTTTTTTACAATCAGCATGAGCATTTATTATACTACATGCATGTGGGGTTACTTATCAGTACAAAATGGTGATGGCCCTGAGAGGAAGGACATGTGGACTTCTTTTAAGTATAGCTAAGGGGAGTTCCTAGGGCAGTTAGGTCATTTTACCTACAATTGGCTTAAGCATTCCTAATTAGGGCTAGCAAGGGCTGACTACAGCTTTAGCTTTTTTTTTTTTTTTTTTTTTTGACAGGCTTGGAGAAGTCTCAAGCTTTGTTCTTATTTGATTATTACTTTGAGTTGCTGTGTGGTATTGGGGGGACTGGTTCAGACCTAGTCAGTTACCTTGAATTCCTGTCAGGGATATTAAAAATTGATTGTCCTTTGTTCATGGCTTCCTCAGAAATGGCTTGCTCAATTTCAAGAGGTAGCAACTGAGGCCTAATTCTTAACTGAGTTATTTGGAGCCTGTCATAACTGCCTGGCCTTCTCAGGTAACAGGAATTAGTCTCTTTCACTGGGCATAGCTTGAGCTAATATGAGACTTCAAAGCTCACCTCCAGTCACAAACTTTCTCCTACGAGGCCACACCTATCCCAACCAGGCCACATCTCTTAATAGTGCCATCCTCTTTGAGGACCATTTTCTTTCAAACCACCACACGGTCCCTGATCTCTGTGAGCCCTCATGAGTCCCAATCAGTTGATTCTGTGTTCTCACGGTGTTCCTGACCCCTCTGATCCCGGTGATTCTTCCTCCCACTCCTTGACAAGACTCCAGAGCTCTGCCTAATGTTTGGCAGTGGGACTCAGCAGCTGCTCCCATCAGTTGCTGGATGAAGTCTCTCTGGTTTCTTTAATGATGATTCTGCTAGGCTTTGGTCCCAGAGATGGAGATCTTAATAGAGAAAGCCAATGTGGGGTTGAAAAAATACCAGGTGCTAGGGAAACCTCCAAGAACTCAACAGGATGTTCCTGGCTAGGTTTCCAACCAATAGTGAAAGTGCTGCCTAAAAAGGACTTTCCCTATCATCAAATGAATAACCACCCTAAGTACTATCACAGAACTTACATCCAACAATGAATAGAGGTAGAGGCAGGAATACATGGCTGAGCAATGGGCTGAGTCCATGGTCCAGCTGATGGCAGGGGAGGAGACTCTATATGAGCAAGGGATATGAGGAAAATTCTCACAGTGATGGCTGGCTGAAGCTCTGGGGAGCTCACTGCATTAAGAACAGCTACTGGGGAATCATCAGGAAAAGCTACTAGGCCCTCTAAGGATAGGCCCATATATATATATGTATGTATGTATATATACTGACATGGGCAGTATGTGGAACTTCAAGGGGAAAGATCAGACTGTGTTTCTGTGCATGGACTGGCACCTTGGAGCCCATTCCCTCCAGGGGAACACCTAACCCAGTCTTGACATTAGGATGAGGAAATTGGACTTGCCTGAAGTGGATGCTGAGTTGATCTACCTTGGGATCTCATGCCCTTTCTGGGGAGGGGATAGGGAGATGGGGAGGAGGGAGGCTGAAGGCTGACTGGGAGGGGTCAGAAGGGGTTGAGAGGGGTCAAGAGGATTTGAGAGGGGTGGAGGGTGTTGGGAGTGGGAAGGGAGTTGGAACAAGGGGATACATGGATAAATAAGACTTTAGTCTATAAAAATAAATAAATAAATAAATAAAGTACAAAGACTTCCAGCCAGCCATTTTCCAATTTAAATTTTTTAATCTTCTCTTTTTCACATCAAAATTTATGTAAATTACATTATTGATTTACCTTACCACTGTAAATGCTTCTGTTGAGGTGTCAAGGGCTTTTACATTATTATATCTAATGGGCCATCCTGTGATCTGATTTCTCTCTAGTCTTCACCGAAGTGTGTGACACTTTTCCTGGAAGAGCTGTCTCCTTTGGCTTCTGTGGTAATACAGTCTTTCTGTTCATCACTAACACTAGATGTTCCTTTTGCCTCCACTAGTTCTTCTTCCTGAACTCTGGAATATGTCACCATGTTCCCAAGCACCATCTCCCCGGATTTCTTTATTTTTTTTTCTTAATGCTTCCAGCATCTCTTGGACCCATAGCTTTTACTAGCATCTATATGCTAATTCTTTCCAAGTTTGTCTGCTCTTCTGAGTTAGGCCTTTGCTAGTTTATTGAAATATCCTTCTAACTACTTTGCCTTTGTTTTTCTTCAGAAAAGAGCTGGAGATATCTTTTAAAAATATATTGATTTTTGGTGAGTGTCAGGGTAAGGTCATTCCAATGGCCTCATGAGGCCTTATGCGGCTGACATATTAAACTTTCAGTTATTTGCAGACACCAATCTCACATCGTCAGACCTTTCAGATACATTTTCCTGCTACTTGGCTTTATATCCAATGGCCTCAGCATAGATGTCTGCTTCTTATGACTCATCTTTTTGTCCAAATTTTATCCCTTTTGACAGTTTTATTCTCTGTCATCAATTCCTAGTTAAATTATTGTAGTCTTACACCGTCTTTCCATATCACTTGATTTTATTTTTTCAAAGCACTTACCAATTTATGGAATTATCTTTCCATTTGTCTGCTTGTTTTTTGTCTTTTCTATTTAAGTGCACTACGTGGGCTGAGCACATATAGTCCTTCTTCAACGCTCTTATATTCTCATGGTGTCCCCCAGATACATGATAGGATTGTTAGCGCTGTCCAAGTGATTTATTAAATTTGTATAAAACAAAATATATCAGTGAATAACTTCCATTGTTATCTTTTGAAAATTAGTTTGCTCCCAGAGGTAGTAGATAGGTTCTTACTGATGAATATACTATATTCTATAGACACAGGACCTCCCTGGAAATTGGCTTTCAGAGTACAAGAAGGCGACACGTGAGCTTCCCAGGGAGAGTGCAACCCATAGTCCTACTCAGCTATGACACCTATCAACCACAACAATGGTCAGTGTAGCATGATAATTCTAAAGGTGCAGTATTGGGACACATACCTTGGCAATAACCAACAGCTTTATAATTGGATTTATGATCCACACAACAAGAGGGAAATCATGTCTGGTGCTGACATTCTAGCCAATTACCCATGCATGGTACTGGAAACCAAGCCAATTACCCAGGTCTCATGGATATTGGAGGAAAAAATACAACTGCTACTTTACTAAATCAGCATAATTTCTATCTACATTCTAAACATATATACTTATATACACAGATAAATATCTTCATCAGCCCTCATTTAAAGAGACTTTTCTTTTTCAGCAGACATATATCACTGCAGAAAACCACAACCATTCAAATGCAGAGTTCTGAAGCCCAGACCCAGTGGACACATCTACAGTTCAATTCCTATACCTAAGTGTCAAAATATCATTTCAGGAGAGGTGGCAGAAAGATTGTAAGAGCTGGAGGAATACTTAGTTTGCAGGGATTTTGTGTCTCCTAGAAATTTCAGAAGCTACATCCATAAAGTTTTACCAGAGCAGCTGTTTATGCATGAGCTGAGCAAGCACAGTAACAACAGATATGCTAAACTGGATGGGGAAAGCCCAGGAGACTTCATTTCCAGACAAAAAACTATAGCAACAAAGGCTGAAAGCCAGAGAAACAGCCTTCTCAGGAATGAACTGTTGACTTTTATACATTTAGGAAAGTGTGTGTGTGTGTGTGTGTGTGTGTGTGTGTGTGTGTGTGTGTGACAACAATTAATGAAAAAAATACCATGAATTTGAAAGAAATGAAGGGGGAGACTATATGGTTTGGAGGAAATAAAAGGAAGGGAGAATTATGTAAGTATATTGCAATTTAGTCCAAAGATATAATATTCAGTTCATGATTATGATTGAAAGTTATGTCGGAGAACTCTAAATAATACATGATAAGTAAAAGGCACAGTTCAAATCTTGCAAATAAATGAAAGAAACGATGATGTGTACATTTTTGTAGGAACAGCTTACAACCAAAAAGAAGTGCTTATATGATGCCCATGTCTGGAAATGTATAACACTAGGAAAGGAGTCAGAGTCAGAGCTAGAGGAACTAAGGAATTCTAATAGAGAAAGCCAAGAGCCAAGAGTTCACACCTCCCACCATTACCCTGTGAGTCAGAAATAATGGATGCAGTACTAAAGAATGTTCTTGAGGCAATGAGAGCAGGTAGAGTCCTAGGAACATAGAGATCTCCATGAGTGACAGAATGTACACAGTCTAGAATAACCTTACACCTTCACTAATTAAAATATTACCGTAGCATGGGTAACTCCTGCTCATAGTCAGGACATCTCAACAAATCATTCATAGAGAGTCTCACACAGGGAAGTTCCTAATATATAAGCCCACAGACCAAAATTAACTAATATCTGATGGTGATAACACTATTAGAAAGGGCCTAAGATCAGAAGAATTTTGCTTGAATACCTCTATTGTTCTTTTACTTGTCTTTTGGTTTTTATCATTTTTATCATCCACTATTTTCTGTTCTAAACACAATAGACAGTTCCCCTGAGTGCCCATCATTCTTCATATTAATTGTATTAAGCTTCTAGCTTATATTTTCATCTGTCTACATCTCTATGACCTTTAATTTGTATCATCTGGACTCTCATGCTTGTGCCATTACACACAGGACCACTGGAATCAGAGACTGAAGAACTCCAAGGAATAGTAGAACATTGGGGCTCAAATTTGATCTTACATTTGAAAGCACTTAGACCAGCAACTTTTTAATAGTTTCCAAGCACTAACTTTAGCAAACTATGGGAAGGCTGTATATTTCAGTATGTGTTACTATTTCAGCATATTCCCAATGGGCTTTATACATATACTTGTGAAGAATAAATCCCCACAGTGACTAATCTTGCTTTAATTAACACCAAAGAAAATAAGAGTCGTTGGCATGACAAGCTATTTTCAGGTTTTCCTTTTTTAACCGTGTCTGTTGCCATTTAGGAAGTGGCAAACAGAACTGCTTACACTTGTCATCTGGTACCCTCCCCCCCCATAAGAATGAAACAGGCCACTTATTCAAAGATGGCTTATACATCATACTCACATTTTGTAGCCATCAGACTTTCCAAGGATTGGGCCCATCCTAACACTTCTTCTAAAGTAAGGCTTTGAAAAGAAACAAAAGCACTGATTAGACTAAATTACTAGCAATATTTTGCTGAGCTAAATAAATCTATGCTATCTTGAGAATAATAGCAAAATATAATCACACTGCTCATTGTTCTTTGACTCTATGTTCTGGTTTCCACTGAGTTTTTATACTCTAAAAAATATTAGAGGTACATACATGAGAATATAAAATAAATATTCAAGATAGGAGCAATAGTTGTCTAATATCCTCATTCACAATTTCTTTTTTTTGATTTTTTTCCTTTTATTATTATTATTATTATTAACAAAGAAGTCACACTTTTTAACCTTGAAGTATGATAGATTTGGTCTTTGTTATGTATATGTGCTTTTAATTAAGAAATCATATTTTGCACACATAGTTTTATGAGTATGCTCTTCTTATACACATTTTATATGTGATTACTATGGCCTTACTTCTTCACTTATAATTATAAATTAATCATCTGCACATCATGTACCTTGTAAAATATTCTAGAAAGGGCTTTCTGGAGCTTTTATAATTAGTCTAAAAGTTTATGAGTATTTCTCATTTTTTTCACCATTAAATCTATGCACTGCCAAACCTGCATGCCCATGTAGCTGTAGTACTTTTGTAGACTAGTAGAAACAAACTGAAAACAGACAAAAGGCACATACTTTGAAAGTTCTAGGCAGGCACAGACTAACACAGCCTCTACAGGATTGTATCATGGCTTTCTGCCACCATTACACACGCACCCACCTAATTAATACTGGGTATATCTCCAAAGCTTATGCACACATTCTCATGTAATATCTTATATATCATGTCTGCACTTTCTTATTTGATATGTGTATTTTTATATATTTAATCTTGAATGTAGGTAGATTATATCAAGTTACATTTGACTTAAGCAGAATAAGCAAGGCCACACTTGGAAGATGTCTGTGAAAGGGGCTGGCTTGAAGGTCCCATTTCTGTTTCTTCTGGTGAGCTTCATTAGCTGACTGGTAAGTGATCTTACCTTCTCACACACAAATAACTTTTTTCCCTGTATTAAAGTCATTAACATTTTCAGCACACTCAGCTGCTGGTCCATGTGTATTTTTCTACCTTTAGTAATGGTATAATCAAAGAAAGCTGAACATGAAAGCAAAACCTGCTCTCTGTTGTACTTGTACAGTCAACTGAATGTAAATTCTTTAGGAATGGCCATCAGCATTAACTGGTTATGAACATAACAAAAGATGTAAAAAGTTAAAGAATACATTTACATAGAACAGTATTAGTCCCATAACAGCTCTGATGATCCTGCCAGCTCCAAGTAGACTTTCTAATCAGCTTTGCGGTGCACTGTGTTCAGTTCTTTCAAAAACGTTTCCATGAAAATTATTTCTGACTCACTGTCCTTTTCTCTCACTGGAATTTCAGAAAGAATAAGATAAAATAATATTGTCAATCTATTGAAGTGGGAAGTGTGAGGCAGGTTTCTTGCATACTTTTCTGCCTCACTGATTCCCATTGTAGAGGAAAGACTGAAATCTCCAGGGAGAGAAGACAACATCACTGTGCTCAGAAATTGTGGCCAAGAGAATGCCTTTGCCTAAAAGATTTATGAGTTATAGAAACAATGATTAGAGAATTTGGGTTATTTCAACATCATTTTTGTTCTCGCTTATTTTCTCTTTCACAGGATTCATGCTGGCCTGTGACTATGAAGATGGTATTCTCAGAATTAGGTAAAGATTATTTTTAAGCACATTTGCCCCCAGATCAGTCTATGTTTCCTGACCTGAGGTCTCTAGTTTTGTGTCACTTCCTTTTTTTCTGGACAGGTAGGTGGCAAAAAACAATGGGCCATGAGGGCATTTTGAAACTCATGGTATTCATACTGAGGCATGGGGAGTCCATCCCCATGCTGAACTTAATACATCTCTGTACCTTAGTATGTTATTATCTCTATACCCAAAAAAGTTATTATGAACACAAAGCTCCTATCAAAGCAGCCTTCTATAAATATGAATTCTCTTCTCCCAAGCTTCTCTTTATCATGGAGAATATACAAGATAGACATCAGAAAATCCAGGTTCTGATTGTGATAGGCCATAGGGATCATCAGTAGAAAAATATTGGTCCCAGTCAGTCTATTTTTTATATTTCTCCATGGGTGTACCTGCATGGTTCACAAACTTAAACTAGTCACTAGAATGCTGACCATTGAGTTTTATCACCTACCACTACAACTACCTCACCAAGCAGTACCTTGTGACCATTTGAGACCTTCCTTATTTCAGTGGTAGGCCAGGCTGGTCAAGAGCTCTTACCTACAAGGATGTGCTCAGAACTGAGGTCTCCACTGGACCTAGCTTAGACATGTGTGGCTAATCTATCAGGGGTCTTCCATCTGTGAACTCTTTGTGATAAATCCAATTGGTTTGTTATCTTTCCCAGCCACACTTTGCACTTTATTCTATTTTCAGATATCAGAAAAAGGCTGTATTTTTATAATACAACATATCCCCGTGCTTGGGAGGCTTTGACAGTAAGATCACAAGTTTGGGGTGGCCTAGCCTGTATGGCCAGACCCTGTAAAAAGCATGGAAGTGACAAATTCCCTGCATTCAGAAAAGATTGAACGTTTGGTAGCCTTCCATTCTTATAAACCCATGAAGAAATGAAGGTGTTTGGCATCTCTTAAGGAGGTTTTAGATGTAAAATATATTGGATTAAAAATTCCTTTAATATAAACAATACTAAACTTCTTTTTAAAAGAAAGTTTGTAATAGTCTCTAAAACCTCAGAGTTGCTGAGTTCTTAAGTGTACACTGAGAACAATGGATATGAATTTTAGTGTGATACATGACTGCTCCTCGGCTGGAGATTTTCATGTGCAAATGTAAATTTTACTTTCTCAGCAAAACATATTTAGAATACAGTTAAATATATAGGTACTTATTTATCATGTGACTAAAAAATTCTTTAAAATGGCCATGATATTTAAAGCTACTTACTTTGAAGGGAGCCTCTTTGATTCAGCTCTGCATAGTTTACAGATCCAACAGATGGGCCTGCTCATTTTTCTATAACAAAGCATATAGGTATATAATTTAGTCATGTAAAATGACTACCTGATGAGTCAGTTTTCAAGGACTATATAAAATTATAAATCTCAAAAGAGGATGAGTTTTTTTATAGTTAATAGAAGGCATTGTGGGTCATGGAGGAAGAGGAATAAAATAACTTACCTCATATATAGTTCATAAGAATATAGGTGATTAGATTTGTCAGTGACTTTGGAATTCCTTTTACCAACCAATTCATTAATAATAGAGTTTTTAAATACAGAGCTATGAAAGATGTATTTTAATTAGAACCCACTGACAATGAATTCACTAACTACTAAGTCTTCCTTTTTGGGACAATTCTTATTTTTAGAATGCTCCCTAAATATAAAAAGGAAAAATTGCCTCTCAGTAATTAGTCAATTAAAATAGCATGAACAGTCAAATAAAAACGCTTTAAGAATGAATTTGAGAAGAATAGTTTTTATATAAACTTAGGCATTTGGGACATGGTAACTTTGAAATTCTGACGGAGTTGACTCAGTCTAGGCTGAGTGTATATATAGCAACACATGTCACGGTTGATTTTTAACTCAGGAGTTTGAGACAACTAAAAAAACATGCTAAGGATAATTGAATACATATTTTATACAAAATATGGAAATAGTTTGGTAACTATACATAGGTGGTTATGTGAAGTGAATTGCTGAGGATCAGTTGTGAGCTTTTACGACTGCATCAACTCATTCGAAGTGTCTTCTGAACTCCTATCCTCTGCCAAGCTCAGTGCCACTCAGTGATCTCAGAGACCTCACTCTTCTCTCCCTGCCTTTATTTGTAAGCCATGAAAAAGCATGCTGTAGGATTTTGTTAGAAGGGCTGTGTCTCCCACAGTAGGAACACTGATTCAGACTTGAGAATGGTCAGTAAACCATCCATTCTGAATGTACCATCTGAGCAGGAGTCAATGGAACGTGCTGAGAAGTACTGACTGAAGGAAGGTTTGCTTAGGCAAAGGTTAGGAAGTAATGGTTACTTGAAGAAAAGAAATCATTGAGTTATGTAGGGTATAAAAGGGAGAGATCTTGGGAGAAAAGGCTAGAGAGTTAAGATTGGAGTCAAAATCATGTTTGGATGTATCTTTAGAGAGAAAGGATGTAAACAAGTTTGTCTGAGGAATTTGGCTTGAAAGTAAAGTTGGGTGTTTTCATAAAGAAAAGTAAAATTTATAATGAGATGCCTTAGGAAAGAGTGTGAACTTAAAAGGCAGCCCAAAGTGAGGGACAAACACATGCACATCTCAGTAAGACTGTGATAAGGGAGCTCACTTGACAAAAATCAAAATAATGCTGTATCATAAATATCAAAGAGCATGCTTATTATGAATGAACTCATAATTCATGGTTGAATTTTGGAAAAAGATATCTATCATACACTAACATTTAGATATCATTTAAAAAAACAAAAGTATTGTATTGTAAAAGACTTGTACAATTTTAAACAATAAAGATTTGGAAGTGCAAAGAAATTTTTAAAAAAATGAATGCGTAATCGTTTTGATGTTAAACTCAGAAAGTAAAAGAGCAAAGAATGCTATCAGGCCTGTTAACCAGAGAGCCTATTAGTTACACAGTGAGCAGAGCAGGCAGCAGCACGGTGGAGACAGCAATAAAAAAGGAGTGTTAGTAACCCCAGCCCCATGCTTTGTGAAAGCCACCGAAGACTGATACACTAGAGATATAGAGGCAGGACCCTGCTACCTGACTAGTTTAGAGTGCACGTTTTTAGTGTGTGTGAGTGACTCTCAGTGTGACAGGGTGAATCTGGTGAAGATACCCATGGATAGATGTAGAAGACATGAGAGAAATGATAAAAGTAACGGAGTAAGCATCGTGCTGCTGTATATGTGGACACAATGGAGCACATAGGAGGAAAGTTAATTGGTTAAGCCTCTTTTGATTGTAAATATAACAACATCAGTAGAAAGGAAAGCTTATCATGGGGTATGTGTGTATGGAACTAGATTCTAGATGATCAAAAACTCAGGAGTGAACCGTTACATTCTAATTACAATAGCAGTTGTAGGATGATAGTAGCAACTTACTGAAGTTTTAAATCTCAAAGTTGCAAAAGTAGAAGTGTTGTTTTTGAAAAGATAAACCTAACTACAGATGATTAATAATTAAATAACTGAGGATAAGAGAACTGTGACATTGGCTGGTTTACTTATAATGATCTTGCACAGATTATTATTGGATGATTATTTATAAGGGCCCTGCACTCTATTAGTGATGTTAAGTTTCCATACTCAACGGCTCTTGCTTATTGTTGAACATTCTCATTATCAGTGTAACTACTCATCCTTGTCTCCTATTGAGACTCAATATTTCATTTTGAACAATCGATTTTGTTTCATTGTCTTCCATGTGAATATGTTTTCAAATTTTTTATCATCTCTGTAACTATGTCTTTTTTAGACTACATAGTTATGATGTATATCTTAATGGCTATAATGGGGCTAGATAAAACTACAACAGTCAATATACAACACTCACTGAAGTCACATGCTCAATGAAGGCACTTTGTGGATATTCTGTCGCTCTAGGGGTTTCCCAGAGCTCCCAGGGGCAGTCAGAATGTGTTCAGATAGCCCAGGTTTCTGAAACTAGAATAACACAGTCGTTGACACTTTTTCTAGCTGTGTGACCTTGGGCATGTTAATTTACCTCTCAGATTATCTATTTCCTTTTCTCTGAAATGGAACAATGAAGATTAGAAAAATAGAGGTATGCAAAGAGGTTCTGTTTCAGTTTATCTGACCATCAGCTTCTTGTACTCTGACACTTAGGACCTATTTCCCAAGCCCCTCGGCAGGAAGGAAGTTCATATTCTGCCAGTGTATAGTCCTTCTTTCATTTTAAATTTCAACTCAGATGACCACTTTTCCTTATTAATGTTGCTCATTCTTCTACATGTGAATATACTCTCTGTAAATCCTACTTCTTTTCATGTTTTAAATTACTACCTCATTTCTGATTACCCCTTTTTAGTAATTAGGGTAATCTTTTTAATTAAAGATTGTGTTAGCTGAGTCAGTAACAGATATTTAGGATCCTCCTGGAATATATGTCATACTGAAATGTCAGAAGCCACAAAATAGCATTTGCATGGCCAGAAGTTTGAGTGCTAGAGTGGAAAGGTTTGAGAAGACCGTCTCCTAGGTCATCATCTTGAAGATGATTATGTGAGTTGTTTCTGCGATGTAGATGCAAGGTTCAAGGGGAAACACGAGGGTAAGATCCATGTGGGTACTTAGCCAAGCTGCAGAATACCAAGATGTGAATACCAAGATTTGTCCTGTGTGTGGTCCTGATTTTTCTAATACCAGTGAAGCTCTATCTAGTTCAGCAATATCCTCAGTTAGATGATTGATACAGAACAAGGTTCTATGGTATAAGATATTCATTAGTTGGCAACATAAGGTACTAAAATATAGCTATAAATATACATAGATTAAGTATATATATATGTTATTTAAAGTTTTACCTAATCTACTCTTGATGCTGTTTCAAATATTATTTGATAAACATGGGTAAGCAGTTGTTTTTATATTTTTTTGGATTCCAAGTCACACTCAATTTATTATGTAACAGAATACAAACCAAGAAGGATGAGCAGGGGATGTGCTCACTCATTAGTGGATTTTAAGAAAAACATTCTTATTTCATTGAAAGATGATGGGTGAATAAAGTGATTTAAAGCACACACACACATACACACACACACACACACACACACACACACACACAAACATACCATCTGGTTTGACTGCATAAAGGTTGCATAGCAGAAATTTGTGGTGGTCATAGTGCATCCGTGGGCATTAGCTGTGACCTACTGTGCTTTCTTCATCTGTAGCTGAGCCTAACCTGGCTTGAGGAGCTTTAGATTTTATCTTTAATGATTCATGTATTTTGGAGAAAAGAGAATTTAGTTTTCTTACTGTTTAGTTTTTTAGCTATCTTGAATATTTTGCTTTTTTATATAAATTTTGATATTAAAAAAGACTAGAGAACATTTTGGTAAATAAAATATTTCATAAGTATAATAAAAAATAACATGCAGTTATGGCATGGTTGCATATGAATCGTGGGAATGAGTGTCTACAGACACAGATAAGAGGCCAAAGATCTGTCAAAACTTTGCTTCTATAAGGTAGTATCAACAGTTCATTGGCAAATTCACTATGTACTCTCTCAAATAGTTACAGTTGATCTCATAAAGAGAATAATAGTTGTGCTCAAAGCACAGTGCCTCATAACACAGTCCATAACTTAGCTATACTAGTGCATGTCATTGTAGCCAATAAATAATATAACTTTTATTTGTTAATTAAATAAAACAAAACCTATGGCTATAAAAAAAAACAGAATACAATGACATATGATTACCAATAATTAAATTGCAGAAAACATTTAGTAAAGTAATTATGCACAAGATATATTACGCATAGAACACATAGAGCATAGAAGGAATTGTTTGTGTTCTATGATGTCTTCTGACTTTCTAGCCTTCAAAGTTGAGACTTGATGGGTGTTGTTTTAGCATTGTAGGTCTGCTCCCTGTGTCCGCCTAGTGCCTTCAGGTCTCTCTTGTCCATAAGATTTCCAGCACTGAATGTTCACCCACATGACCATGTGCCTTCAGACTGATTTCTATTGGATTCATGGTCATCATGCACCACAATTTTGCTGGCATGAAGGACAACATTTGAATATCTCATAATGTTCTCTATATTGAAGAGAATAGGTAAGCCACAAATATTTAATTGTAAAAAAATGGTCAGATTGACCATTGGGTTTATTCTCTTTTCCAACCAACCACTTTTAAAATGAAAGGTGAAGAACACACAAGAAAATGTGTTGAAAAAAAGATGAAAGAAGAAAGAAAAAAATAGTGAAATACTTCAAAGTAGTCTTGAAAGAGAAGGAGCAGATGCAAAGTACAGTTAAAATTCACAAACCTCTAAAATGAGAAAAACAAACACAGATTTTGGAATTTCATTTGACCAAATGAAGAACATATAATTCACAGTCTGAGGACAAAGAATTTCTAAAATAAGTATTTCCTAAATACTTCTAATTTAAAAATAAAATGAAATAGCTGCAATTATACATGTTACAATATTTTGTCATTAAATTATACATTTTCATCTTTGGTCTCCACCAAAATATGAAATGGCAGGATCAAACACTCTCAAATTTACAATTGAAGAAGTTTAAATAAATTTAGTTAGTATTTAAAAAATGATGAGTTCTAATTTTAAAAAGAAGTGTAATAAGAATTTAATAATGTATTCCATTAGTAAACTTAAATTTGTTTTATTGGATAAGTCCAACCAAGACTATCTTTAGTTAAAATGTACTTTTCAAGTTAACACAAGCAAAAAAATAAAATAAAAATTAACCTTAAATGCTCTCTAGAACTTCAATTCTAGTTTGGTAAAGAAAAGAGTTCCTAGTTTTGAACAATCTAAATTGAGATGGTGTAGGACGGATGTGTATTGTGGATAAACTCACCAAGCCTCAAATCAGTGTTAATTCTGTTTTTTTCATGCTGGTACAATAATGTAGAAACAGTCTATTAACCTAAGAACAAAGTAATGATAAAAACAAAAGGAAGCAGAAAGATTAGTATGCAAATATATATTTCACAAGGATTTATATAAGAACTTGGCCATTGTTTTTGTCCAATAATGATTACTTTGTGGGTCTTGGCAGTCCTCATTGTTCAACGTTAGAATTTTGTTAATTTCATAGAATAATATAAAAATGCATAAAATGCTCTTACTCTATCTTTTCATTGATTTATATTTTATTATCTTATGATTATCTCAATTATGTATTATTTTATCTTTTTTTCTGTACTCTGTTGATAAAATTAATGCATGCCCCTATTCTAACAAGTCTTTGAGCATAATATATTTCTTCTCATAACTATTTTTTTTAAAAAAGAGTACATCTCCTCAATAGATTAATCATAAATATATTGGTAATATTGTAAATTGTGTACATATTATGGCATAAATAGATTCACATATCCTCCTGCCTTTAAATTAGGTCTTAGAGTAAAATAAAAGTGAATAACCTTAAAATTATCTCCTTTCTCATATTTAAATTTTGGTAGTACTGACAGGTAACTAAGAATGTATTTCTGTTCATACACAAATAAGCAAACAAAAGACCCACACAATTCTCTTTTATTTTTACAGGTTGAGTATAGTTTTGAAAAACCTGGACCACTTTACATTTTGACCAGCTATTTTTTGCAGTGGCATTAAAAAAATTTCCTGCCTTTTAAGAAAAAGTAATTTTGTGAAGTTGTCCTTAGGTGCAACATGAGGAATGAAGAAATTCCACACAACCAAGATTAAGCTCCAGATATACCTCACAATAAAATGGTACAAGAATGAACAAAGCAAATAAACTGATAGAACTGCTAATTTATCAATCATTTTTTTAATTTTCAATTTTCTGGTTTTGCATCTCTGTCATTCTATATCCACATAAAAATAACATATACCCCAAAACTGCAATGGATCTTCTGTTATCCTATTTAAATTTTATAGAAAGTCATTCTTAGTGTTATGTATAGAAAACCTAAACCAGGAAAGAACTATATATTTACGTTTTTTGTTTGCTTATTTCTTGGAAAAAAATGCCTCACATGCACTCTTACATCCCTGCTACTGAAGTTAGTACCCACTTAGGCATTTATATCAAGACAACATTCTTCTATTTCCAACTTTTTAAAAAACTGAATATCATACTTACAATATATCCCATGGAGCAGTCTACCAAGCTACATCTTATTTTCTCCTTGTTATGATCCTTTTGAAATCAGGTTCTGAAATTGCACAAGACGCCAAGTACTTTATTTTTCCTGGCATAAAAAAAAGACTCTACTGTCTGTATAATTACCTTCTATGGCACTCCAGCCTTTGTGCTATAAAATTCTAGTTTTACAGACACATATCTATGCAAAGAGAGGTTTTTTGAATATGGAAAGTAGTGCTGTGGGATTGCAATGCCTTGCTGATAAAAGAGGTTTTATCTAAACTTATCAGAACATCTGACATGTCCAGATGGTTGGAAGCAGCAGCTACTTAGAATTTTCAACTGTTGTAGTCAAAACTTCTCTTCTGAATAATTATTTTTTTTTCAAGCTTTTGACAATGTGCAGCCTAAAGAAAAATCTCCTTTGGTGGGAAAAAAAAGACAGAGACCTGAGTGCAAATAAGCAGACGACCATTGCAAGTAACTAGTATCAAGTGATGGAAACTACTGACAGTCACCTGATCACAATAGTGAACTGACCAAGGACCTGTTACAAGCTAAGGGCTCCATTTTCTGGCTAACCCTTGCAGTTCTTACTGCTGCTCCTTTGGGGTAGTAATTTGACTGTCCATCATTATGCAGTCTGTTAAAACGCCTGCTAAACTTTGGACCTAACACAGTGCTTCAGATGAGCTGCTCTACCAAATGTGGACTATGGAGAGATGTTTAGTGCCCTTGTCTTATGTATAATGTGTGTGTGTGTGTGTGTGTGTGTGTGTGTGTGTGTGTGTGTGAATTCTCAGCATTCTTTCATAGAAACGCTGGAATAAAATAACAAGAAGGAGCAGAATGCCATTGAGAGAACACTTCTAAAATATTAGGGACCTTCATATCCCCACTTTCTCCTCCAGTCTAGAGATCATTCCTGATATTTTCATTACTCCTTTTTGCTTTCCCAGCCTCCAAGTTTTATACTCAAATTTACAGATTTGGAGTGAGGTTTGCAAATAAGAAAGGACATGCATATGGTGTATGTCTTTTTGGATCTGGGCTATTCCATGCAGTACATTTCTCAGTTCTGTCCATTTACCTTTAGATCTCATTATTTCATTATATTTTTTACAGCTAAACAGAATTACATTATGTATATGCCCACATTTTATTATCCATTCATTAATTCAAACACATTTAGGTTATTTCTCCTTCAAAGCTGTTGTTAACAGAATAACTACGGAAGAGCTACAGGTGATCTATGGCTAAGCAGAGAGAGAGAATCAGTTTTCTCTAAAAACATATTCCATATTAGGTTTTTAAATTCCAAGTGATCAGCACTTTATTTTTCTTTCAGTCAAGCCCAAAGAAATGAAAATTAAGAATGCACAATTTGGTATTGTTTAATATTTTCCTGTGGGCTCTTTGATAATTTTATACAGCTAGACTCTAAAATGAAATTTATAAGAACAGAACAAGGACCTTTGAGGAATAATAAATATTAAGTTTGCCATTTTTAACAACTCTCTGAAAATGAGATTTGTGACTGCTTCATTATCAGAGGCTTATTGGGAAATAAAGCTGTTTCAGTGCATCTTAGTGATAGTGTATAGGTTTTGCATGGCAGACATTGGAAGCACAGATATTACCTAATATCAGGGCATCAGGACATCTCTAAAGGGATTCAAGTTTCCTTTGTGCTTGAATAACTGAGCACACAGTTGCCACAGAACTTTTTTTTTTTTTAAAGAGATAGTAGACTTCCAAGTTTGAGCAGACTAGGCTCAGGTACATAACAAATTAAGCTGTTCATCAATCCTATGTAAAGGATGTAGCTTTTATGCCACATAGCTCGGGCTTTTTGCACACTTACATAGTGTGGGCCTTCCCACAAATTTGCTATTTCATGTAGGTCTACATACAACTTTATGCCTCCCATATCTTATTACCACCTCACATCTCTACTCAGGGCCTGTGTTTAGTATTGTATGGTGCCCTGGGTCCCCTGAGACTCTGAGTGTTCTGTGACACTGTCAATAGCTGGATTTATTCAACCTTGGCAGAGGGGTTTTCCAGCCTTCCTCTTCACCAATTTGTTTTTTAATATGCTAATTTTTTCAGGCTCCATGGAAGGCTCTGACCTCACTCTTGATCCCATTCTCCTGCCTTAGTACCTTTCAACTTACTCTGTAAGCAGGATAAGCTCTTAGATACTGGGGAAGTCTTAGCGAAATATACCCAGCAGGCAGCTGCTGCTGACGTTTGGTGGAGATTAGCATCTGCTGCTTTCCTGAACTCTGAGCCCTTGCCTTTTAGCCTTCTGTTAGTCTTGGCTCTCTGTGCTGAATCACTTCCCAGTGTCTTATTGCTCAAAACAACTACTGCTGAGAACAACTACTGCTTGTCTACGTAGACATGTTGCCCAGATGTCCAGAATGTGGCCCAAGCTGCCACCCAGAGTCTAGACCCAAGAGAACACAGGCCTGTTTCTAGTCTTTCTCTTTATTGATGAATAGACACAGTATAACTTACTTTGACTTCTGATTGTATAAACACCAAGCACAGTGGCAAAAAATAATTAGATCATTGGATGACTAACTATACAAAATACATATAAACAGCTATGCAAGCTATCAGATAGTTTTATCTGTATTTACTTGTATTAAAGCTGTCTTTAATTATAACTGTTATCACACTATTTCATGAAGATCAGTCACTAACTTCAGTCATTCTTAATTTTTCCTGACACTGATGTAAATCTATTCTCTTGACTCTCCCACAGAGTCAGCAAAGGGATGCTGTTAGCCTTTGGATTTGCAGTCTCAAGTTGGATCACAGTTGTTAGAATTTCATTGTACCCTAAGTGAGATAAAGGCAAACACGTCCTTTGTAAGATAGACTACTCTGAGGACTGAGTGGAGGATTCCCCTTCTGAAGATGGTTTGCACTGGCTCAGCTGGGTGGCCCAGGCTTACCACAGCAGGACTGCATTGCTCCTTTTAATTTTATTTCTGCCATAGAGTTCCTGGACCACATAGGAAGGGTAGGTTTAAATTATATATTCAGAGAATCACAGAGCCAGTTCTTTTGTCATCGATATTGGCCTGTTTCTTTTTTTCCCTTCCTTCCTTGTGTTTGTTTCTTTTGCTAAATGCAGAGAAGTTTAAGGACTTTAAAATGATCTTAAAAAATTCTCTTTCTCTGTCTCTGTCTCTCTTTCTCTCTCTCCCTCTCTGTGTGTTAGTGGTATGGGCATGTGAGTGCAGGTGCCCATGGAGGTCAGAAGAAGGCATTGGATCTTCTGGAGCTTTAATTTCAATGGTTGTGAACCAAAAAATATGGGTTCTGGGAACTGAACTCAGGTTTTCTGCTGGAGAAACATGTTCTCCTAAACACTGAACTATCTCTCCAGCCCAGTTAAGGGACATTAAAGTCAGCTTACATCAGACATAGAGACTGATAGATCACATAGATCATACAGAGAGATCACATCTTGTAACTAGCAATGAATTCTTATTAATTAATATATTTTGAGATGGTGTCTTACTATGCTGTCTTTGAACATCCTGGATCAACCTTTAAAGTAGAGTGTAGTGGTATTATGTTATTACATTGTAAATAATTGTCTCACCTACTAGTTAAATAAAAATGCTACTTGGCTGAAGGCAGACATGAAGTGTCAGCAGAGCCACCAGACTGGGAAAACCCTGGGAACAGGAAGAGCAGAGCAGAGATGCCAGGAGATTCAGAGGAAAAAAGTTGAAATGCGGCTCTGAGAAAAGGTACTAAGCTGAATGGCTGAACAAGATAAGTATAATGGGTTAGTTTAAGAGCAAGAGCTAGCTAGCAACATGTCTGAGCCCTAGGTTGATCAGCATAAAAATAATATAAGTATCTGTGTGATTCTTTGGGACTATGGGTCTGAACCTTGAGGCTAGGCCCGAAAGTCTGGGCCAGAAACCTCATACTACAAATGGGGGCCCAAAGTGGGTGATATACACTCACATAAAGCTACAGAAAGCTTAAATTTAGTCTAGAGCACAGAAACAGAGCCAAAAGCAGCTTCCGAGTTGTGTCTCTCAAGTGGGCCATGGTAAAGAGACTGAGTGGTGTATGGGATTAAATTATAAAATGGCATGTTTGCTGCATGCAATTTAAGTTGAATAAGGCCAGTTTGTGAGCCTCAATGTAAGCAAGGAGCTGTATATGGTGGACTTAAGGTTTCTGTTTATAAGGACAAAAAGAGAACAGAGTCAAAGATGGCTTCTTAGCAGCAGTGTTTTCTTAGGCCAGCTCTGTTTGCCAGAGGCAAGCAGAGGCATGGCTTTTTTTAGCTGAGGCTTTCTGATTCAGCCTTAGAGGCAAAACACTTGTGAGTCTTTTAAGAGGCTCTGCTGCCAAATATGTAAATGAAGTTCATGAGCAGCAGATGGCAGTGCTTTACTTGGTGATTATGTGGACCCTAAAATTCCCCAGAGTGGTAATTGTGGGTCCTACTAGTACCTCTGCTGAAAAGCTACACTCTATAAAGCTAGACTGGGAGCTGAGAAAAATCAGTCTCCCCTAGCTAAACCTTTAAACCTTAGCCATACCTTGGCAGATTAAGGGTGTGGTCAGAAATAGAAAGAAATAGAGGAAGCTGGGTGGAGTCAGCCACCCCAGACAAGCAAAGGTGTGGTCAGAAACAGAAAAAGATAAGAAATAAGAGATATACAATAAAGACAGATTAAAAAAAATCCTGAACCTCTAAATGGTATAGAGAGTGTTTAAAAATACATGTAGGTTTGAAAGAGAAAGGAAAAAGCAAAAAAGATAAAGTCCTTAAAAAAGAAAGACTAAAAAAAAAATAAGCCACATCAAGATGGAACTTATAAAGAATGTCTAGATACTGTATGCTATTGTCTTGTCTTTAAATTTTTTTTGACTGAAAATGAAGTTGTAAAAGCTATTTGATTACAAATGCTCCTGGATTAATCCAACCTATATATTTTGTAAATGAGTTGACTTGAAAATTGAAATAAAAAGATAAGCTACTTTGGAGAAGAAGTTTTCTTTTTATTTTACAGAAAAAGAAAAGCTTTGAATTTACTCCTGGGGGGGGAAAAAAAAGTTTGATCAAGGAAGATCCCCTGAGAAATCTCCAATGAAAATGGATGGCCTAGATGATTCAGCATTTCAGAGCATTTGCAGTTTTCTGAGCTCTGTATACAAAACAACTTCAAGGAGACTAGCTGAAATGACTCAGCGGCCTTACAGACTACTCCACTGAAGATTTGATCACATCCTAAAAATGTCTTTGGATCCCCATGGGATTAACAGCACCCCTGTTCAGCAAGAAGAAGTAGCCTAGAGAATTATACCTACATTCCCCCAAAATGGATTATGGATGTTTGTATTTGTTTACAGTGTTGGTTATAAGCCATTATAGATAATGGGGAAAAGAAGATATTAGAGTCAGGGTTCTCCTTGTTTTAAAAAGAAAAAATAAGAGGAAATATAGTGGGATTATTTTGTTATATTGTAAATAATTATCCTGCCTACTAGTTAAATAAAAACACTAATTGGCTGAAGGCAGACAGGAAGTGTGGGCAGAGCTTCAAGACTGGGAAAACCCTGGGAACAGGAAGAGCAGAGCCTGTTCAGAGGAAAGGAGATCAGAGGAAAGAAGTTGAAATGCTGCTCTGAGAAAAAGTACCAAGCCACATTGCTGAACAAAATAAAAATTATGGGATGAGTTATGATAAAAGAGTTAGCAAGTTATATGCCTGAACCCTAGATCAATCAGTGCAAAAGTAATGTGTCTGTGTGTTTCTGTGGGTCAGAACCTCAAGCCTAGGTCAGAAAGTTCAGGACAGAAACCTCATACTATAGTAGAGAGACCATAGGCTTATGTCATTGTGCTTGCCTGTATGCAAAGGATTCTTAAAAACTGGATTCGTAGGTCACTGAGAGTATTAAATATAAAACTTGGCTATATTTTAAATATAGGTTACTATACTGGTTTAGGATTCTTATAATTTTGGGGGGCATGTCCTATTTGCAAGCTTCACTATATATTTAATGAAAGATGTTTACCATTCATGTATGTGTGTTTGTGTGGTGTGCATATGTGCTTGTATGTTCATCTGTGTGTGGGCACAAGAGTGTGTATGTGTGTGCAGTGCATGGTACACAGGTATCTATAGAAGTCGGGGGTTGACACTGATTATCTTTCTCCATCCTTCACCTTCCATACTAGGCAGTGTATCTTCCTTGAAGCCAGAATTCATTGATTCAGCTACTTTAGGTAGCCAGCCTGCTCTGGGGACCATCTGTCTTTGCCTCTTGCATGCTAGGATTACAGATAGGTTGCCATGTTCCATGACATTTACATGAGGACCCAAACTCAGATTCTCTTCCTTGCTGAACAAGTGTTTTATAAACTGAGACATTTCCTAGCCCCTACTTCTTCCCCCTAGCAATTATAAGTGTTTGATAGGCAGATGTTTTAAAATATGTCATGCCTTCTAAATTCTATTTCCCTTTGTATGAGCTAATGTTAAATATTCACTTTTCAATAAAGTCAAATGCAGTGAAATATGAAGGAGAGTGGAACTCCAGAACTTTCTTATTGTCACAGAAAGTAGCATTCTTTGCTTCTTTAATTGAGGAATGTCTTGAATATATAGGTTCAGGCTACAAAGTTTAGGCCTGTCCACTTTGAAATCAGCTAATCAATTCACTGTCCTTATTCTGTATATATATATCTCTTCCTTTTTCATGGGCAATGTAGAACAGAGCAGCACAAACTGAAACTCATGCTGTATTTTTCTTTTCTCCTATCACAAAGATTAAAGTGCTTTTTTTTTTTTTTAAGGGAGGGGTAGCCTTCTATTTAAAAGCCTACTGACTCAAATTTAAAACAGATCTATTCCCAGTACAGTAATAAGTGGTAGTGGTACCCCACCCTTCTGGGAATTCCCAAATGGTGTCCAGTGACTTAGGGAGACAGATAGCAAAGAGTAATTCTCTGGGGAATGTCCTTGAGGAAGGAATCTACTACTGATACATGCCTCACTTTCACAGGTAGAACTGATATTGAGACTGGTATAGTCCATTCCCAACAAACTACTGAACAGTAAAGAAGTATGATTCTCTCTCACAAGACTCATCTAAGATTAAACAATGGAAGCACTCTTTATGTTCTTTGGAACATTTACTTACATAAAAATTTGGGGGGTGGGGGAGGCTCAGGAATGATCATGTTTGTCTGGATCTCTTCTCCTCCTAAAGGACAGTCTTGCTTTTCTGCTCTAATCTTTCATGCCCTATAATTAGCGTCTTTATGATGCACATTTGGAAATACTAAACTTTGTAAGTATAATTTACACAAATACATATTTTCATAAAGCATGCAAATTTAAACAACTGAGTCCTGTGACTATCAAATAAGGAAACACAATGAAACACACAAAGCCAAAGTTTGTTTTTTAGGATCTGAAAATAACAAACTGAAATTCTGTCTTGGAACCTCTGGAGAGACATGACATGCAAATAAGATCGGATAAACAATTTTAGTACTAAGGCAAGGCAAGAAACAAAAGACATTGTAATCCTTGAGGATTCAGAAATTTATTTGGATTACTCTCTCACTAAGAAAAGTAGACAATTTCCCCTCCAGTTTGAGTAGCTGGAGATTTGCCTTAGCAACTCTGAAACTAGAGCTTACCAGCAAATAATTTTTTTTTTCTAGGATGAAAAATAATGTAGTCTGAAACCATTTTTATGTGAAGGAAAGACCATTTTTCCTCAGATAAAATTATATCCAAAGGAAAATGAAGAATGAGTACCATGTGGGGAGACATGATTCTGGATGCTGTGGGTCCCCCTAAGATAATCCAACACGGCCAGGGAGACACAAGAGTGAGCGCTACAGAGGCCACTGAGAAAAACAGTAGAGTAAAAATACAAAGAGGGAAACAAAGACATACACAAACAATGACTTTCATTTCAAAAGTAAAAACGTTTATCTTTCCTGAATATATTAAAAAATTCTACAGAAAATAATTTATAACAAAATATAATATTAGCTTAAGTTTATTGAAAAATTCCACCTCTGAAAGTTTAGGAAAACTAACTTTTCTTCCCAAATAGGTAGACAGTTACCCCAGTTTCCTGCTTTTCCAAGTGAGTAGGCAGAAGGCAAATAGAAATGAAAATGTATAACAGTCATTTGCTTTCATTAGACCTTGTGGGACTGGCTCGAGAAGGTGGTCATTACAATAATGGGAGCAGTTTTCTACTTAAATGTAGGTTATGCATATAGAAAACAGGAGAGCATGGTTTAGAAACAGCTTTTCCAACCCCGTTTTAAAGAGAATTCCTACCCCTACAACCTAGAATTTGCAGGAAGTTTGGGTAAGTGACTTGCAAGCTTCCATGTAACTGAATAAAGGCACCAGCCTATGTGTGTTGTTCTGCTGCTCATTACATCCCTGGTGAAAGTGAAGGTAATGTTAGAGCCCCTAGCCGGAAAAACTCAGCTAACTTTTGTTATATGAGGTTTTTCATTTTGCTTCTTTTATGTTTGGTTGAAAATTAAACAAATACATACACCATGATTTCTCTATCTGTGCCTATGTTTACATATGTTCTTCCTTCCTTACCAGAAATACATGACATCATAGGTTAACATGAATTCTGCCTACTTTTACTGAGTCAGATATAATATCAGTACTTAATTCTACACTGAGACAATGTTCTCTTAATCAGTGTATTGTTAGTTTGGTTCTGTTGAGTTAAATTGTTTGACTTAGGTGATAGGATTAGAGCATTATTCTTAAAAGGAACATAATACATGCTGTCTAATATCAGAAGCACAGTAAATTACCTGAGATAAAAATGAGATTCAAGAATAATGACTATAAACAAAATATGATTTGTTTTGAAAAGATTCCCATAAAAATTTCTTAATGAGTCCTAGCTTAGAATTATGATTCAGCTTATGTCCAGCATTTCAGTAATATGATTAAAGTAAAGTATGTTTAAATTCAGTGTCACATAAATGCCACTCAGAATTTTTTAATTAACTCTACAACTTCAAAACACTTGTCATATCTGATAATTTAACAAATACTATACTTAGTGTATATTTTTTTTCTTGTTTTTACTTTCTGCCAAGAGCTAAGATTGTTTGGTAGAAGAAATGATGCTATCTTCATATTGGAAGCAGACTTAACTTACTAAATACAATGCCTAGAAATACCCTGGGGAACTGCAACATGCCTGAGCAGAAGGGGTCAAAAAGTATTACAAAATAACAGTAATTAAGGAATATTCCACTTGGGTCTGTTTTAAGTCAAGTACTTTCCCAGAAGGATCACGTGGTGGATTTATTTTTAGAATCATTTATTGATTCAGGATGTAGCCTCTGTTAGCTGGCAGAGCAAGTTCTAGCCTACAGACATGCTATTGGCTATAGATACTGAGAATTTTAAAGCTTTGTCTGCTATGATATTGATCACTTAGCTGAAGAATCTTTGTTCAGGGTCAAGCCTTATTTCTAAGGAAGATTACCTGTAAGATTACTTAACAGATACCCGAGATTCACATTGCCCCTGTGCACAGGAATTAGCTGGTTAATTAGCGATGGCTTGGTCAGTAAAAATGTATTCCCATACTTGAATGGGAATGCAAAGGTTAGACTTCCAGGCCTTATTAGACTCATTGGGTCCAGTGAATTATCTTGCTCAGAGTCTTATTCCTGAGCATTTGACAGAGGAACAAATAATCAGTTGACTACAATCTAAAAAAATGGAGCAAAAATATTGGTAAAGACATTATTGTCATTCATTTTGGGAGAGAGGAACTGCTTTATGGTCAAGGAACACACCAGAGACATTGGTAGAGATGTCATAGGAGTAAAACACTAACTAGACTCCATGAACACTTGGTGCTTCTTACAGGGCCACGTGGCCCAGGGGATCAATGCCTTGCTGTCAGTTTCTTAAAATCCTCAGTAAAATTTAAACAAAGTCCTCTTAATTTGGACTCCACACAATATCTAATTGATATTTCTGGAAGAGGACAATAAAAGATCAGGAGATAGTCTCCAGAAGGCAAAACATACTTAAATTTTGGTTGTGGAAAATTCCTTAACATAGGCTTTAAAGACAAACCATTTAAATAATACACATAATGATTTAGTTGGGAAAAATGTCAAGAGGGCATTTGATCACGTGGAAAGGCAAACACAGTCCTGCTGGTAGTGATGTTTCTGCATGGACGGAGGGCAGTATGGAAATAATTTCACAGAGTAGAATGGGGAGCTAATGGAGGGTACAGAGCCAAAACTGGGGCCTCAGAGTAAGTGACATCAGCCACCAGGTAGGAGATCCAGAACAACAGTCATCAACTTGGGCAGTGACAATGATCTTAATTAGAAAGCCTGATGAATACATAGGAAACAGACACCTAGTTTGACCCAAATTACTGGTACTGAACATAAAGTCACTTGACTGTCCATGTTTCAGATTACTTGTCAGACTCTATGAGTTGCCCTCAATGACCAACAGTTAGGCTTAGATAGCATCTGTGAAGTGTTGCAGGACCCCAAGAGATAAGTTCATCTCTTCAAACACTAGCCTGTTCCTCATGACAGAAATGAATGAACTTGAGGTTGAGTAGAACTGCCTAAGAGGATGTGGTCTCAAGGTTAGTTCAAGTGCTCTCATTGTCAGTTCCCTAGGGAGACATCATGTGCTGTAGCCACCATCATCTATAAAAATCTGTATATGATCTAGTTATTTCCTTACAAAGTTATGTATTGGGTCACACACGAGATACTAGATGTCTCAGATGTTGTTGGAGATCTATGATTAATCTAGAAGATCTGTATAATTGATTTGATGTGAGTTCTTGGTACTTTATAATTTATTAAGGTTGACTCCTTAAAACTGCGAATGAGAAAGTTAGAAGAGAGACTGAGAGTAAGCAGAGCAGTGATCAGTCAATGAGGGTCAACTGTAAGACCATGTCTGGTGGTGAGGCTTTGCATCGGTGCTTTCCCATTTTACATTTTCTAGCAGTCTAATTCAATCTGTGTGTTTGAAGACTTCAGCTGCAGAATGTGCTTAAAGATTCCTCATGGGTATTATGGTATATTTCTCAATTCTAATGCTAATGATGTCAATACTGCTTGTATAGGAACTGAGATGTATACAGTAAGCCAGGAGCTTGACCTGGTCCTTTCAATAACATTAAGAAGTAGGTATTACCAACTTCATTTTTGGCAGAAGAGGAAATGAAAATTTAGATAATCAAGTTTCTGCTAGTTAGAGGGGCTTCAGGATTTCTTCAATCTTCCAGAAGCTTTTGAGAACTGCTCTAATATGAGAAAACCTCAGTACATTTAGGGTTATTATTATTTTTTCATTTTATTTCAAGAGAACAAAAACTAGAACACAAGAATATTTATTTTTATGACATTTAGTCTTAATATTGAGCATGAACCTAGACATAGCTTGTTTCATGTTGATAGCACTGGAAATCCACAATTCTATATTTTTGTGCAAAATTGTAGATAAACAAGGCAGAATGAAGAGAAAGAAGTTTATTTAAATTTATCAATAATATTTTCTGTTAATGACTCAGGAGGCTTCTATCATAAGAATCACATTTCTCAGTTGGAAAGTGTCCTTCGTGTTTGTGTACATGTGTACATATGTGTTCACATATGTGCATGTGTGTGTGAAGCCCAGATGTAGATGTCAGTGTTTTGCTTTATCCCACTTCACTTTATTTTTGAGATAGGCTCTTTCACTGGACCTGGAGCTTATTGATGAAGTTAGACTGTCTGGCTTGCCAACCTAGGGAATCCTCTTACCTTTATTTTCCTAGTGATGAAATTATATGCATGTATTATTTATTATTCCTGCCTTTGTACATGGTGGTGGGGATCCAAACCCAGCTTTTCATGCCTTTTCAGCAAGTGGCTCACTGACTGAGCTTTCATACCAGCTCAGAAGTTACTCTTTGACAAATGTGGGTAAATACATGGATGCTACTTTTATGTAAACGCAGTTGCAGCATACAAATTTGACAAGCGGAAAATACAAAAATCGTGTTTTTTTTATGACACAGAATAATATTTTAAGTGAGTTTATGCAGAACCGAATGGAAATGGGAAGAATCCTAAAGGAAGTAAAAAGCATTTCTAAATTATTCTGACCAAATACATGCCCAGTTCACACTAAAGCAAACATCAAGCTGCACATAATTATCCCTCTTGGGTGCAAAGAAGAGCCAGGGGGAGGAAGGTAAAGGGCCAGCTGAGGAGGGGACTGTCTGCAGCTCTTTGTCAGCTGTGTCCAGCGGAAGAAAGCATGGCAGCTCGAAGTTTAATCCAGGTCTTTCACTGATGTCATTCTTGTTAATCATAGAGTCATTAAACTCCATTTACCTAAAATTGTGTTTTTATTTCCCCCGCGGTGCTCTGGGTCTCCAAAGGCTACTGCACACAGGTTCCTCTTTAAAATGCGGAGTACCGGTTTCGCCTCACTCCCCAAAGGCTGTTCTAAGGAGAAATTGCCTTGTTAGCTTTTCAACTTTTCCATTCGCCACTCCAAATGTCTTTCATTATTTTGCTTTTTAAAATTAGCATGCTGTTTCAGAAAATGAAGAAAACAGGCTTTAGAAGCACAGGGAGGGCATCTGCTTTGCAGAAAGAGCTAATCAGTCCCGGTCTCTTCGCATTGAGTTTTGTTATTACCCAAAATAGGAAAATATGCAAATACACGACACATGTATTGATTATATTTTTAACCCAAGACTCTTCTACATATCTAAGGGATGGATATTTGTGTGTGTATTTGATTCCTGTTTCTTCTTTTTTTTCCACTGAATTTTTTTCTTTATTTATTTTGTATTTATCAAGAAAAACAGTAAAATGAATTTAAAATGCTGAGAAGTTAACAATAACTATAAAGAAGATAAAAATCATAAGCATGACTTATCAAGGGTGATAAGGCAAATAAGATTGCTACACATATATTTACTTTGTGTTCAACTTTCCCTCTGAATTTTTTCCCCATCCCTGTATATCCTTATTCAAGGTCCCTTCCCCCTCCCACCACATCAGGTCATTCTTTCTTCTCCACAACTCCCCATCCCCTCCCTGGGCAGGGAGCAGACAGTCCTATGGTCCCACTGACCCAATAATGCTTGGATCAGTCTCCACTCCTGGCAAATCCAGTTAATAGCAAGAACCTGGAAACAACCTAGATGTCCTTCAACTGAAGAATGGATTAACAAACTGTGGTACATCTACACAATGAAATACTACTCAGCAGTAAGAAAAAATGATATCCTAACATTCGCAGGCAAATGGATGGATTTGGAGAATATCCTCCTGAGCGAGGTATCACAATCTCAGAAAGATAAGCAGGGGATGTACTCACTCATTAGTGGTCTCTAAACAAACAAACAAGAAAAAAAGCGAAGCATGCTCAAGCGGCAAACCACAACCACTGAACAGCTTGGGATCAGAGACACCCTGGACTGACCCTTCGGATCCCACTCCAACTATAGGAACACCTGACTCACTCTTGAGGGAGGGGGGACAAAACTGGATTTGATTCCTGTTTCTTTACAGGACTATGCTTGTGGATTCTAGAATGCAATGCGATTCCAAAGGCAAAAATCAATCTGTAATGTGGTCATGTAGCACCCTGCTGCCTTGCAATTTTTAGCACTAGGATGGCAATGGACTTGATTGCTAATAATGACTGCAGTGTGTTGATGCTGAGTTGTGTGTCTCAGTCCTGGAACAGCAAATGGACTTGCTTGCTAGTAATGGTTGTAGTCTGTAGATACTAAGTTTTAACTTTTAGGGTATGATTTGAAGATGTTGAAAAACTGAGTCTTCCGATCTCGATCTCACAAATGTCACTGTCTCTGCCCTAGAAGTGTATTGTTCTTCCTTCAGCATTACTGAGCTCATCACAAAGCATCTGCTTGTTAAATTGTTTGTATCTTTCCCTGGGGCTCTATGCTCTGTGAAAATAGGTCCTTTGTCTGTTTTGTCCATTTTTACAACTTCAGAGTGGTTCATAATACCTAGTGGTCAGTTGATAAATATTTTTAAACTGAATTCATACCTTTAATTCCATGTTAAATACCTTTAGTTTTCCAGATATAGTAAAAACATATTAAACATACTTTCTATCACATTCCTCTCAAGAACTGTATAAAGCTACCATTTTGATCTTTGTAGGTCCTTCGATAGATTCCAAAGCTTAGACAAAGAAATCAGCATGCTTATATCTGCCTGCTAAGCTACATAATTTGGACAGAGGTTGCTGTGACCACAATTTAGGCAGATATCATTTGCTGTGCCATACTGTTTAGTATGGCAGAAGATGGAGTGACATAACAATCACTCAGATTTGGGGGGACACTTAGAAAATGAGGTCTTGGTACATGAGTAGATATAATGAGCAAAGGTTCATTGGCAAAGGGATGCAGCTCCTACAGAACTGTCAAAATAATCCCTGTTATTGGCTAGAGGTACTTTCCCACTGTTTACACAAATGAGACACATAAAGTCTGCCTGGACATTCGGTTTTCGCTGAACTGATACTGTACTGGGAAATTGTAACTACAGGTAAGGATGACACAGGTATTACTGTTTCATTTAAATGACGCTACTAAGCATGTTGTAAAGTTGGGTGGGGATAAGGGTGAGGGCAGAATAGGGAGTATAAGATGCTATGATACTCTTGTTACTACCAAACTAGCAGTAGAATGAAGAATGAAATGGATGAGATATTACTACAGAACAGATAGTGTAATGGATGCAGCTAAAGTGATATAATTACTAGAAGGTTTTAAGGAATAGGAACGGTACTTGGTTTGTGATATATTAGAAATATATCTTGAAAGGGTAATAATGGGGCATCCTTAAAAACTGGATAGAATTTAATAGCTTCATGTGCAGAACACGTGTAGATGGTCTGTTACCCCCAACTAAGATTCACTGGTGGAAAGGAATTTCAAGCACAGACAGGTCAAAGAACAGTGAACTGGGGAAAGTTAATAAGAAATAATTATGTGAGATGATGTTGGAAACATAGCATAGAGCCTTTCCAGGGGAGCACTAAAGACTTCATATGGAGGTGACCCACATTTTATGAACCTGGGATTTGGATCACATTTATTTGTCCCTTAAAAGTTTTTTTCAAGAAAGAATGCAAAAGGGCTTTTGGAGAATCCTAGGGAATTGGCATAGTCAATGTAAGTGCTGGCTGGGTGACTCTGCTTTGCTGCAGAATCAGTCAGCATGCTTTGAGTATGGAGTCCAAAAGAGGTCTGGAAAGGGAAAGGATTCTTTCCTTAGTGGTGGAGAGGCTATTGTTATGCTCACCAGAATTGGCAGAGAAGAATTCTGCAGCATTTGTGTTGAATTATGTAGAAATCACGTCAGAGATGGTGAATAATTAAAACCACTCTAAAGGAAGTTTGTTTTTCCTTCTTTCGATGCGCATATGATGAGGATGCGGAAAATCTTTTTCTGGTTAAATTTGCTTCATTTACCATATGAGATTTGTCTTAGAAAATAATCTTCTTTCAGACAGCAATATCCTGTATGTTAAACACAGTGAGTATTGTCTGAATATTAGGTAACTGGTCTCCTTTGACAAAGATCACAAAACACAATGAAATAACATGCATTAACAAACTGTAAATATTTAGATGGCATGGTCAGTAAAGATACATTTATTAATATAAAAATGGTATGTAAAAATGCTAATTGGTTACTATGGCAACAGCTCTTCTTACAATGCCAAGTTTCTGTCTTTACCTTTATTACAGCTCTTGTCACTATCAAATGGCAAAACTATAAATGTATATTTTTATTGACAATGGCTAATGCTATCTATTTCCAACGACTCTGTAAGTTATTTATATGTAGTAAAAATCACTCATTTTGACTGTAAAATTCAGTGACTTAAATAAATATGTGCAACTACATAACAACCACCAGAATCTGACTTCAAAAAATATTACTACTATCCCCACAATTTCTATATACTCAGTTACAATTATCAACCCTGGTGCCAATAAACTAATTTCTGAGTCACTATGGTTCTTATGTGCATCACAACTTGAGCTAACAGGCTCTAGAGCCATGCTTGTGCATTTCAGAGTTCTCCGATTTCCCCCTTGAACAGTAACAACCATCCAAAATGACTATTAGGGAGTGAAGAGCTAGCAACTTTGCCCTTTTAGCATATTTATGCAAAAAAAATTGGACCTGTTAACTACAGAGAACCAGAGATTCAGAATGATTCTTGATTTCTATTAAACACAGACGATGTTGAGTTAGATGAACTGACTCACATGTATAAGCTCTTATATTAGGTTGAATATGAGTGGTTTTATTTGTTTATTTGTTTTTGTTTTTATAAGTCCTGAATGGTACTGTGTTATATGTGGTTCAAGCTAAGGTATTTACTTGTGTTTAAGGACAATTTTTGTTGGCTTTGAAGACATTTTTTTTTGTAGATCTAGTAACTAAATTGGTTAATATTTATAAAAATTGTGTTTACCTTGATCATGCCATACTGTCTTCCCCCATCATTGGACCACCAAATGTGAAATGTGTTTTAGGGAAAATAACACAACACAGAAAGTGAAACCAGTATGAATAAAATACAAGTATTGGCTTTTGAAGTTGAAATGCTTAGTTCAGGGCATAAAAGAATTCTAAGAGAAAGTAGAATTGTTTTCTCTTTCCAGATTAAAGATTCCCAGTCACACAGGAGGAAACAGATGTGTGAGTAGCTTAAATCTTCTTCTGGAGGATTTATAGGTCCTTGCAGAGAAAGGCAGAGCCTTCTTATCCCAGGCCAATCCTAGAAGGATGAAGAGAGAAGAAGGAAGAGGAACAGGTTCTGTATTTTGTTCTCTCTCTCTCTCTCTCTCTCTCTCTCTCTCTCTCTCTCTTCTTTCTCTTTTTTTTCTCTTACACACAGACACACACAAGACACCCCCCCACACACACACACCACCACCACCACCACCACCACCACCACCAAAATATCAACAAAACCAACAACCCTCCTTCCCAGCAAGAAACCTTAGTCTTCCTGGGGTCACATGGTTTGAATTATGTCACAGTGATAAATTGCAGAGCTGTTTTTTTTTTTTTTTAATCCAGTCTAAATTTATGGATGTAAAAAATATGTTTACTTTAGAAAAAAAGTTCTTTTGTGCCCCTCAGTTTGTTACTGACCTTTGTGATTGTTACAGAAGAGAGTTATAATTTTTGAAGTTTTAAGTGTCAAATTCAGATGATCTCTTTGTTTTTTATACTAAACAAGTGTTTCAATTTTATTTTAGTGAGATGCTTGCTAAGAACTGAGTTCTGAGTTTTTCTAAGAAAGAGTATATTTACCTTTTACTGCTAAATTGTCAGGTACTTATGAAGTACTTAAAAAAAGATTTAAGATACCAGAGAAATAAAACATGTTTCAAATCATTTGAATTTTGTTTAAATAAATTAAGTGTATGTGAGACAGGGTTATATATGTAAATTAGGCAGTCAACATGGGTTGTGTTTTATATAGTCATTTAAAACTTTAACTTCTATTTGTAATGACTTAGGCATGTTTACAGATAAAATAAGCTCCTGATATGTAAGATTACAAAGTTAATGTACCAAGTCAGAGAAAAGTAACATGAGTTTTATTTGGACAAGCTGGACTAAAGAATTCACAGAAGTAAAACAATTTTGAGGTGCTGGATATGATTTCACCATCATATGAACTAGGGCCATGCAGTAAATCAAAAGGATAATTAATACAAGCTGAGCAATGGCCTCCATTCTAAACACTGAACAATATTATTTTATATATTTAAAATATGAAGGACGGTCTCATGGTTGTTTGTTATTCCTGCAATAACAGTAAAATAGTTCGATCTTTAAAAGATGCCCTAAAGCATTTTCATATATTTAGAAGCCAAAATAAAATAACTCAAGGACACTTAAAAGGTAAATAAAGTTATTAAAATTTTATGAATAAAAATTATAGGGTAGAGTTAAAGTGCCTTGTTTTAGTGAGTGTCTCTCATGTTCAAATTGCCCTTATACTCACTCTTTAGCTTAGTCTGTCTTCAAACTTGTCACCTTCCAGCCTTAGTTTTTCAAGGCTTGAAATACAAGTATATACTACAAAGTCTGGCTCTTAAAGAGGTTCCCAAGAAATCTTATATTATTAAATACTTATATTTAAAAAATAATAAAAACTGTAAAATGATGAGCAATGTTATAAAATGGCATCTAAGACCCCATTGAAATAAATATAAAAGGGAATGTTAAAATATTAGGGAATATGAAAGTACAATAAAAGCAAATGATGAGGTGAGGGCTGGGAATGTTGGTAGCATGCTTGCTTGGCATAACACAAAGCCCTGTGTTTGATCCATAGCACCAAATAAACAAGGTATGGCATTGCATACCTGTAACCACAGCACTTGGGAATTGGAAGTGGGAGAATAAGAAGTTCAAGGCTGACAGCCTGGGCTACATGAGATCCTGTATGTCAGAAACAAAATCAAAGTAAAAATTAAAAGAAAGAAAAGCATTTGTAGTTTTTAGTAGAAAGTGAACAGGATTAAAAAAAAAAAACTCATTTGTTTCTATATAGTGCTAATAAAGAGTTCATTTGGAAAAAATGTACAAAAAAAATAACAGATGACTTTTAAAATTAAGAACAGAAAAAAAACATGGCTATAGATCAATGGGTCCAATAAATATAAAATATAATCACAGGAGAACACCTTGAATGTAGGAAATGATGGTCATATTCCTATGAAAATGTAATTTACATTCTGATCCAAAATAACTAGAAAATTTGAATAGATTTTAAGTATTGTGGGATTTGAATGAAAGTTGAAAATATTCCTCTCTCCTGACATCTGTATTTCCTCATCTTCTCTTGTACTTTATAGAATACACAGATCTAGCTCCAGATGACCTGGCAGATGAAGTTGACATAAGGAATAATGCGAACAGGAGATATTTTTCTTCTCTATATTTTCTTTTCTATTTTTTAAAAAATTATTGACTTTATGTATGTACATATTTTTTCTTGTATGTATGTTTGTCCATCACATGCATGTAGTGCCTACAGAGGCCAGAAGAAAACACCAGATCTCTTAAAACTTTAGTTATCTATGGCTGTTAGCTGCCATATTGGGGTACCGGATATCGAACCTGAGTTTTCTGGAAGAACAGCCAATGCTCTTAACCATGGAACTACTGCTTTAGATCTTCCATTAAAAAAATAATGTTTTTATTAACACTTTGAGAATTCCATCAATGGACCTTGACTGTATTCATCTCCTCATCTCCCTGTTCACTCAACTTCATTTCTTTCTCTTCTCTCCTCACCAGCTCCAATATACATTACCCAAATAACCTTTAGTGTGAGGCCTGCCCTGGAGTATGAATGACCTGACAGTGCTCACACCACTGAAGAAATCTAATTTTCCTTCTACTGGAACCTATTAAATGCCTAGCGGACCTCATAATCACCTTGTCACCTTCGTGTTGGGATTTCCTGTGGCTTCAGTTTGTACAGGTTTTGTGCATATGAACCCGAGTAGCTGTGGGTTCAGATATGCAACCAATCTGTTGTGTCCATAAAACGGTTTCTTTAACATTGTTTACCACCTCTGGCTTTATAACCTTTCCATAACTCCTTCAGGAAATATTTCTGAATCTTCGGGGAAAGGGTTGTGATATAGACTTCTCATTTCAGGCTGGACACTAGCAGTTTCTTATTCTCTTCATATTGGCTTTTTGTGAGTCTATGTAATTGCCATCTACTAAAAGGAGTAGCTATATTGACGTGAGTTAAAAGGTGTACTGATACATGGGTGTAGAAATAAGTTGTTGGGGGTAATCTTAGTGTCATGTCTATTTTAGTAGAATAATAAATAGTACAGGTTCTTTTCTAGGGTCTATGGCTATTTATAGATTTTTTTGGGGGAGGGCTCTGTTAAAGGTTCCAGTTAGGGGCTTTATCTACTGGAGTGGGCCTTAAATCCAATTAGAAAGAAAGGGATATCCTATTTGAATTGTTCTTTCCTAAATGTTTGGTAGACTTCATGCCACTATTCTTTTTTATTATTATATTCTTTACTATAATTATTTTTTATTGTTTTTTGAAAATCATATCAAACTTTATATAAAAAGCAAAACATTCAGAATAGCTAAAAAACTATACAATAATAAAACTTCTCTTTTCTCTAAAATACATGAAATATAAAAAATGAAATCTAAAGCTCCTTAAGCCAGGTTAGGCTCAGCTACAGATGAGGAAAGCACAGTAGGTCACAGCTAATGCCCACAGATGCATTATGGCCTCTACAAATTTCTGCTGAGCAACCCTTCTACAGTCAAAGCAGAAGGTTTTTTTTTTTTTTCCCCCGTGTGTGTTTTAAATCACTTTATTCACCCATCATCTTTCAATGAAATAATAATGTTTTTGTTTAAAGTCCACTGATGAATGAGTACATCCCCTGCTTATCCTTCTTTGAGACCTTGCTCAGGAGGATATTCTCCAAATCCATCCATTTGCCTGCAAATTTTAGGATATATTTTTTCTTACTGCTGAGTAGTATTCCATTGTGTAGATGTACCACAGTTTGTTAATCCATAGTGGACATATTTTTCCAGATGAATGATTATGTAGCTGGCAGGGTTCACAGCTGGGTGTGGTTAATGATTACTTATTTTCTCCCATACCATTTATATCACCTTCTAACACCATGAAAGCCAATCAGGATGAAGCTTTCTGATTAGCATCTACTTGCATTTTTCCATGTTTGTGATTCAAGTATGTGGTGTCCTCAGCAATGTGGTCTTCTCCTCAAGTGCTGGGGGGTAACTAAGAGTAATGGCAATTGCTATAATTTGTATGGGTCTATGGAGTCCCAGTGCCCAAAACCTCAAAAGGATGTAACATATCATGATACTAGACTTATTATTTGCTAGTATGTAGTGTCTAGTTGGGGGAATTTTAGTTCTGTTATGAGGTAACTCCATTTAAACTCTCATTATATATACATTTGTGAAATATTTTAGGAAGTTTATATATTAGTAGTTTAACCATGGCCCTTTCAAATTGTCTTTAGTGTTAGTTATTACCCCTCATATTTTCCCTCTACCATGTTCTACTCCCACACTATTTAATTCTTCCTGGCCCATTGTTCTCCTTTCCCCTTTATAATGCTATATTTAAATCTTCCCTTCCTGGAAAGATGCACTCCACGTCCATGGCTTCCTAATATTTTCCTAACCTATATCTATATTAATAGTGAAACACAAATACCCAAATATTTAAAGCTAACATCCACATATGAGAGAGAATGTGATGTTTTCTGGATCTAGGTTTCCAGTTCTTTCAAAGGACAGTTTTGAACTATAGCAGTTCATCCGTCCCAGCCTCTCAAGTGACATAATTACTGATGTTACCTACCAGCTCAACTCCTCTTCCATTGTAGTGAAGTAAATATAAAGACTGTTTAAAGCTAATGCAATTTTTATTTGACAATTAATGAAATTATGACAAATTCAAGACTAAAATTACAATTGAATTAAACATTAGAGACCAATAAATTTATGATCTGAAAGAAAATTTAGTGTGGGACAATGTGGTTTGTATTTTACCCTTGGTGGGGACCTCAAGATTGAGTATCTCTTTGTTCAGTGACTGGTGCAGAAATCTGTCATCTTTTGTGAGCAGTCTTTCAAAGGTCATCTGCATCTAAACCTTCTTATGTTACAAGATATAAAACTAAGTCACAGAGAGGTCACATAATTTGGTTAAGATCACACTCAGTGAGTAGCGCAGCTGAGACCACAAATCTGTGACTTTTATTCTAGTGATTTTGGTAAACAATTATCTTTCATATATTCTTGGAGGGCTAGTATGTTTCAATATACAAATTTATTTTGAATTTTCAAATTTCTGCCTCTTAAAAAGATTGACAGAGTCTTATATACTTTCAGCCTGGACTCATTCTTACAATGTGCTTGAGTATAGCCTTGAACTTCTGATCCTAAATACTCTTCCTCCCCAATATTAGAATTATAGGCATGTTCCACTGTAGTATGATTTTCTTTCGATTTCCAGCTCCCAAATAATGACATGGAGACTGCTTGTTAATTATGAAAGTTAGGCCTTAGTTTAGGCATCTTTCCAACTAGCTCTTCAAACTTAAATTAAACCATTCATATTAATCTACATTCTTACACGTGGCTTGGTACATCTTTTCAGTACCATGTCTGGCTGGTCAATCCCACCTCTTTTCTTCTCAGAGTTCCTATTTTTTCCCAAAGTCCCACCTATTATCTCCCACTTAGCTATTGGCTGTTCTTTATTAAACCAACCAGAAGGTGATTTGGCAGAGACACATCTTCACAATGAACAAAAAGATTATCCCACAACACTCCACCATTTTGGGTATGTAATGCTGCATATTAAATTCAGGGTGTTATGTATTTTAGGCAATCACTGTACAAACAGAGCTGTATTTCCAGTTGAATCTTATGTCTTTCTTTTACAATTGTGATTACTAGCTAATGTATCATTTGAAGATTTATTTCCGTAAGTCTTCAAATGTAACTTTTCTTGGGGAATATTCTCCTGAGAATGTATATATTTCAATAGACAGTTAAATTGTATACAATTTGTTTCCTTTCAAAAATCTTCCAGAATTTACAAAAGGAAACACTGAATATTTATAGGGTCATGGAGAGAACTGAAAATTGCTTTACCTCCCATCAACTTGTGAGCTCAAAATACACCAGCCATCCACTAGGTGTCACTGTATGCCTCTGTAATTGATAGGCAGTATACTCGCAAGAAAGTGGTTTCATCCCTACCTTCTACAGCCATGCCATGCTACAGAAACATAGCTAGGAACTAACTAGCTACAGTTGTGTAATAACTGTATAACTATTACCCTGCTTCATGAAGTAGGGACTATAATCCTGTGCTGTGACATTGGTGAGCAAAGCAGCACAGCCGTGGGTACATTAAATAACAATGACGCTTAATGTATCTGCAAATTTCACTGGCCATGCAGCTTATTCACTGAGGGAATGTTGGGGAGACCCAAGAACTATGGGTGCAGTTTGAAAGTGGAGAAATGAAGCCTGTCAGAAACTGCACCTTTGGTTCTCCAGAGAGATGTTAACTGGCACTGCTCTTCCCTCCTTTCCCCATACATCTCCTGAAGAACTATGCCTGAACTTACATGAAAAGGTGTTTTAGGTTTGTCAATTTCCTATATGAATAAATGGTTCCATCACAACAACAACAAAAAAGTGTTTTAGTTAAGCAAATTAATTTAGCACATGCTGTGAATGTTTAAAAGTTTTCAGAATGATCTATCATTGACTTTAACTCTTATCTGGGTTAGAATGGAGAAAAAAAAAAGAGAGAGAGAAAAGAAAAAGGCATTTTTGAGTTCTCACATGTAAGTTAAAAATCAAGTATGTTCCAGACTCCCTTTTTGCCAATATATGGACAAATGCATAGCACCTGCCAATCATTTGTCAGTCAAAAGTCAGTTACATGAAACAGAGGGACTTCGAATTTCTTCCAGTGGGAGGTGCTGGGGTGGCAGTTGCACCTGTTTCCAAGGGAAACATCTGGTTCTGTGGGATCTAATGACAGTCAGGGGCTCTGGTGTGAACATTACCACTGTAGTCCTAGTACCAAGGTGGTAGCAACTGTATGGATGCTTTTGCAACAAGGTTTGGGATGGAGTTTTCAACTATCTAGATACAGAAGGGATGGAAACTAATCAGCAGCTTCTAATGCATAGATTATGGTCGTTTAGATTTTTGTTTTCTCATTAGTGTAATATTAAAGTATTCTGTCTTATATAGTTCTAGTTTTCAGTGCAGAGAAACCATGACCTCTATGCTGTGATAAAATATGACTTATACCTCTTTCTCACTTGCTAGATTATCACAGATTTTCTTTGGTTTTGTAGAGAAACAGTGGTAAGGACTGAAGCAGTTGTAGTGGTGTCAGTATGAGTGTGAGTTTGTTATGTGTGTGTGCATGCATGCACAAAGGTGTGTGTATGTTTTTGTGTGTGCACATGAGTGACTGTGTGTATGTACTGGTATGCATGTGTGCATGTATGTGTGTGTCCATGTGTGAGCATGTTCACATGTGTTTACTTATGTATGCATGAGCTCATGGGTATGCTTGTGTGTGTGCTGCATCATATGGTAGGAGTATCTTTCCTGACCTCTTCCAGAGATCACACACAGGTTAATAATACAAGCAGCATAAGGAATGTACAGGAGTAGGGAACTGGGTACTGGGCTTTCAGCAGTAGTTAGGTTTCTGCTAGATCTGTTGGAAAAGGTATCTAAATTTAGAATCATATTTAACATTTTACTTTTGTTTATTTACATATTGTCTTATGGTTTAAAATTGAGCTGTTTCTCATGGCATTTTGGTTAAGAGCATAAGGTTTGCAGACCTGAGATAAAGTCCCATTGTTGCCATTTGTTTAGCATGTGACCCCTAGTACTAGTTAATTAGATACATAGAAAGATGAACATTTTCCTTACATGAGTGCTGTTCAGATTGTTTTCCTTGTGAAAAGTAAGTAACATGGGAGATGGATCTCAGTAATCCCATTGACACATCTTCAGCACCCAGATTCCCCGAAAGCTATTGATTTGTTAACACTCATCTTGTGCTACCAACGCTAGTTCATGGTTTTGCTTGCTTCTCATTCTACCTGAAGTATGATCATAAGCACACGAAGTTTACCTCTTCACTTCCTTCAGGTTCCAGTTAACAAGGCTTAGAAAAAAAATCCCAAACTGCTTTCTTATTTTGAATTATTTATTTATTTATTTATTTATTTATTTATTTATTTATTTATTTGTATGTTTATGTGTGCATGCACACAGGCCTACCAAAGTCTGTGTGACTGGGCCCAAAGGCATTTTGAGGGAGTTGGTTCTTTCTTGAACTCAGGTTATCAGGCTGAGCATCAAACATTTTTACCCACTGAGTCTTCTCCAAGTTCTTTTTAAATTAAAAATGAAAAATTACATTAAAAAATAATTCATGCTGAAATCACATATTTACTGTGTGACTGCATAGTTTCTAGCAATAGTTGTTTTACACACACACACACACACACACATACACACACACACACACACACACACACACACACTTGTTTTGTATTTTGAAAAGGGTAAGGCACTGACTGCCTTAGGTAATATAGATCATAGTTTAGAGATTCTCAACCAGTAGGCTGAGACCCCTTTGGGGCCTAACAATTCTTTCACAGGAGTTGCCTAAGCCCCTCTGAAAACACATATAATTGCATTATGATTCATACCAGTAACAAAATTACAGTTATGAAGTAGCGATGAAAATAATTTTGTAGTTGGGGGTCACCATAACATGAGGAACTGTATTGAAGAGTCACACCAATAGGAAGATGGAGAACCACCGTCATAGGAACTAAAATGTTCCTTATGCCATCAGAGAATCTTTTTCTCAACACTCTTTGTAAACCTCTCTGCCCATACAGTCTATGCCTTTAACCTTGGCTGCTTTTCAATTTAGTACTGATTGTTAATTTATTACCCTCTCACCCCCTTCTCATCTTCTCTCTAATCTTATTAAAATCTGTTTGTCGCAGTAATATAAATAATTAAGCTGCTCAGAGTCATAGGGCTTTGAAATTATATGATTGGGATTTGAACTTAAATCTGTCTCATTCCAGATTGGGGACATTATATAACATTCAGAAGATATTTTAGCCACTTTAGCTGGGCCGCTTGTTTATTTAAATTTGAGCATATTTTCTCCATCAGTTTTGTCAGCATCTGGATAGCAGAGAACACACATCCCATGCATTGTTATTAGCAACCCAGCTTTGGTTAGGATTCTGGAGAGCTATTAAAAGTACTGTTTAGTATTAATATTTTCATTCAGTTAGAGTTAAAACAATGCTAATTTATTGTCACTGCAGAAGCTCTCTTTGGAAACATTCCATGTTTATTGGTTAAATAGGTTATATCAAACAGCTGACTACCTCAATTTATTTTTTTTTGGATTTAAAGAGTGAGAAGTCTATGCCTATCTTGCTCTTTTGTGTATCAAAATTATCATAGTAAAGATGCATTTTGGAATCATAAATGGAAGAAAAACAACAGAACAAAAAGGATATGACAACTGAGAGTGTCGCACATCTTTACATCACCACAAAGACAGTGACTCTGATGTGTGGAGTTGTATGTCACTAAAAAGCTCAACTACTGATTAAAAATAGTTGCTGTGGTCAGACATGTGAGACCACAAAGCGGAAGAAGTCTAATCTGGAGCCACATGTGTTTTTTAAGAAACATCCTAGTGGCCATTTATTTACAGCAACAGGCTTAGCCATTCATTAGTAACCAAGGCTAGAGGAAGTCATCTGATGTTAGTGACAGAATAGTCATTTCAAGTTGAATCAAGTAGTCTTGAGTAACTTCATTCTTAGGTAGTTATATTTATTCATAAAATAATGGACAAATTTTATAAACAATTCCATTATTTATAAGATATGTTAATATATTTTCACAATATATTGAAGAAGAAAAATTTTAATAATGGTTATATATCATAAATGATAAAATAAACTCAGTGAGGTTAAATAATTGATCCTAGGTCACATACTTGTTGATGAAATTTAATGTCAGTTTAGTATTTTAATCACAAAGGCTTAGAATAGTGTTTTTGAATAAAGATGAAAACCACCAGAAAGCATTGTCTAGATCTGTTATTTTGTATGTAGTTTGTGCTTTATAGAAATGAAATACATCTCAAAATTCATTGTTTGAACTTGATTAGTTCATAGAACTGTACTATTATAAAAACATATATCATGGAAATTCAACTTGTCCATTTTATTTTTTCTATATTATGATGGTAGTTACTTCCTATTAATTTGTTAAAATAAAATATAACTTTTTATATTTTGCTAAAAACATTAACTAACATAATTTGTAAAAGTTTGATTACATTGAAGTTATGTTGTTTGTAATGTATAAGAAAACTATGATAACACATATTTAAATAGATATTATAACATCTTGGGAAGAAGGTAATTGGAAATCACCCCCAATCTGTTGACATTATACACAATACACCTGGTTCTTTATAATTTATCTTCAGTCTATTTAATGCCCATTTTATAAAATATACCAAAGCAGAATAGAATTTCTATTGAAAAATGATTGCAAGTTGGAGACTAATTATTTTTTGCATTTTTGGTATCAATTAAATGCATCTGACCCTCCCTAACTTTCTCTACCCTCCTTTATCTATAGGTATTTGTGTTAAATTTATGGTCTAAAATTTTATAATTTGTCTTATGAAAATACTGCCGTTTTCCATTTTGATGTTCAAAATGGAAAAATGTTAATCCATGAATTTATGCTGTAGTCAAATATTTGTTGTATAAGAACAGTTGTCATGTTCTTGAGGGACAGAGAAGGGCAAAATATAATGATGTCATACACTGATGACAGGACAAATGTAGTTGTGTCATGCAAAGATGAAACACTGGTGAATAGTAGGCTGTTCTTGGTGAACTAGACCTTAAACAGAGATTTGAAGGCTAGACTTGGCTTTGAATAAAAGAGGTTTAGCAACTAAACATGAGGAACAGGAAGAGAATGAAATGAATATTGTAGAAACCGTAGCAAGAGGCTGGGATTCTGACTTCTGAATGCTACAGGCTATATAGACGTCAGTGGGCTAAGATCAGTCATCTTGAGTCTCTGTTACCTTTAGAACATGGAGTTATGGTCATCTAAGAACTGAAAAAGGTCAGTATATAAAATCAGGGTGCTTTACTGTTGGGAACAAAGTGTAAGTGAAATTGGAAAGAGGCTACCAACAGAACTGTACATAATAGGCAATAAATGCAGGACGCTAAGAAATTAGTGAAGCCATTGACAGAGAGTTAGTATTAGGTAGGGCATGTGGGTTTAATAAAATGTAAATTAAATCAGTATATGGTGCTAGTGATTATAAAAAGTTATTCAGTTTTAAGGTCAAACATACATCAGCATCTTGTGAGTAAATAGCTGTAAAAGAGGCGTATCTCCTCTCATAATCTGATTTAGGTGTCAGGCTGCATAGAGCCTGAAGGCAGACTTTTATATGTGAATGTGAATACTGAAGCAATAAGGATGACAGGGAAAGTGAACCTGCCAACCCCCATGCATACACATGAGAAGAAAGAAATGCTGGATATAAATAGTTAGGAACAGAAAGACATGTTCAATCTTGGTGTGATTTGGGTTAGTGAGTACTTGGACAACTGTTTATGAAAACTTCTCAGGCTATGATATGCTAGATAACACACACACACACACACACACACACGAGAGAGAGAGAGAGAGAGAGAGAGAGAGAGAGAGAGAGAGAGAGAGAGAGAGAGACCAGGCCCAGGTGGGGCAGATCTATTTTGAAACAGTTGTTCAATGTGAAGTCACAGGCACACTGACTTCACTTGTGTGCCAGTTTCCAAAAGGTTTTGGGGAAGAGTTTCAGTGTAACAGGCAGAACTGTGTAAAGGGAATAAAGTGAGTTGGAAGATAGGACACCATTTTAAAAGAATGCCTGGATGAAAGGAACAATATTATCAGAGAGAAACTCAGGGTATTTACAGGAGAGCCACTTGATCATTTATATTTCCATGTAAAAGCTCATGGGAAACATTTCTGTGTGTTTAGGGCCAAGCAGAGTAGTACTTCTGAGCAATTCTGTCTTTTGTAGGTTAGGGACACATTTTATTGAGAGATCAATGAGTGGTTTTGCTTCCTTCCTATTGCAATGATTAAAAACACTCTGACCAAAAGCAACTACGAGGGGGTGTATTTGGCTTATACTTCCACTTCCATGTCAGTCTGTCATTGTCAAATTCAAGGCAGATACCCAATTAGGACCTTGAAGCAGAAATCATTGAGGAACACTGCTTTCTAGTTTATCCTTTGCCATCTTTCTTATACAGTCCTAGGTTCACTTGTCTAGGGAAAGCACCCCTCCCCAGTAGGCTGGGCTGCCCTACATCAATGCACAATTAAAACAGCCCTCCATAGACATAGTCCGAGGCCAACCTAATGGGCACTTGCTCAATCAAGGCTTTCTTCTAGGATAACTCTAGGTTATGTCAAATTGACCACTGAGGATAACTTGGACAATGAGCCATCTTCATCTCCATTTTGTCCTTAATGAACAAATCTGAAGTTAACTTTGACCAAAGCGGATTTTATGACTTCTTATGGAATGCATTTCTAAGGTTTTTTTCTTGGTTCTGCTTTATAGCCATTGCCATGTTTCTACTTTGTTTTCATTTCTGATGCCTTATTACCTCCCTCTCTACCTTTCTTTTCTTCCCTTGTATAAGTTTATATTTTATTTATAATACTATAGAATGATATATGGATAAAAATACACTAAATTTATTACCTGTGCTAAGTGCATTGCCTGCTGTAGGACAACCTGTTAAATAGATGAATCACATAAGCTTATATTACAAAGAGAAAGAATCTTACCCTGTATAGGGTGATCTAATATAGCTTAGTAATATTTTAGAAAAATCAATAAGGGCAGGAAATAGGAGAAAGTAGGTATTGGTTCTAACCACTATCTGGTGGACAGAACAAAAACAAAAGTTAAAACCGGAAATAAGTGGGTTTGTGGGAAAACGGATTTTCTAATTGCCTAGCACCCTACTTGGGGCTATTGTTCTTGAGTTTGTGTATAAGGGCCTGTGTTTTGGAGGAGAAGGGTAAATATTTCTACATTTATACCAACAGTATTACCATGGAGATTCCTCTATGGAGGATGGTGTTCACATCTATGCTGGAGAGAACCAGAGACCACTTTCTCTAAAAATAAATATTAAATTTTCAGTTCTGTTTTTCAGCATGACCACTTCCTTCAATTCTAGTCTTTTTTTAGGATATGAATTAATACTGACATTGTGGATAGTGCACGGGTGGGTAGGGGCATCTTGGGTGAAATGAGAGTCAAGAATAAACACTGGTAAGAACTGAAAATTTTCTCCAAGCTTTTTGAAATGTAGAGTACATTGTTATTATCTGTAGCCATCCTGCAGGTAGATAAGCTTCTGTCAATTCAAATCTGTTTAAATTGCAAAATATGTGCATGTATCAAAATATAACTTGGTACTTCATAAATCAGTATAATTATGCTATATATCAGCTAAACAATGATTCTTCAAGAAGTGATGTATATGAACCAGGTTGTTTTATAACATAGTCTGAAAACATGGGATTAAGTAAGAGAGGACTATACAGAAACAATATGGTCAGAAGAGAAATGAGCCTGCCTGATTAGAACGCCATTGTATTTTTGCTAGATTCTTCTGCTCTTTGTTACACTCTAATAGGGATTTCTTTCTAGAGACAGTGTCACCAGTGGAACAGGCTTTGAGAGCAGAATGGCCACAAGATTTTGGGTTGTTAATTCAGTCAAGGGCCGATCTATGAAGTCTCTTCACATACCTCTGCAGTATTGTGTGGGAGAATAATTTTGCGCATTTTGCAAATCTCTGGAGAATATACCAAAAGCAATAGGCACTGCACAAAGAGGTGATTATTAGGAATCAGTTGCAGTGTAGAATTGTAGGTGCGGGTGGAAGGGGTCAAACAAAGAGAGGCACAGTCCAGGCATTGAGCAAGTGAGGCTGAGACATTTAAATAAAGAGAATGCTGGGAGGGGGATGCCATATGAAGGAAGGATGCATGTAACAGTGTAACCGACCAGTAGATGTTACAGGGGTAGGCGTATAATTTCCAACCATTATTATTGTGCATATTTAAAGTGGACTTTCTAATTCTTAGTCTTCATTCGGGGGAAAGGATATCTCATTTTTAATTTATGTTCTAATGACTATAAGAGGTTACACGCAGAGTATGGGAGGCTCTTAGAGTTTTCTAAAAGTTTAAAAGTGTATGCAGAGTACTAATATTGTCTATTGTAAATTTATGATCTATTGGGATTACATAAAGGTTTTGAAATGAATGTGTTAGCACAGCAAATAAGCAACCATTAGCCTTAGGTACTTCCTTTTAGTCAGTGACTCAATAGACTTATTTATAAAATGCGTGCTGTGGGTGGAAGTAAAAAAAGAATCTGAGAAGAGGAGAGGGGTGGTTAACACCCCTGAAAAGATCATCGCCTTCCTTTGGTTTTTAATGAACTCAGGGGGAAAAGATGTCTCATCTTGTGTCCTTTGTTCTCCCCAGAAGTTTCTCAATGGCTGGTGCTCTCTTACCTTTTGAATAACCACAGAAAGAAGGGAAGGGGGTATGGTGCTTATGGTTATATCTTTTAGAGATGAGAGCAATGGTGGGTTGCATCCAGGGTAGTTCCTCATGACCACATGTATCTCGTCTGCCAGATGGCTTAGAAGGCTGTCTGGTCACTGACATTCAACACGAAAACTTCTACTTTATGCAAAAAGAAAGATGGATTTGACTAATTAAACTACTGTAGAAAAAATTAAACAACATTTATAAACAACAACATCAAAGAGAGGTAAAGAACTCCTCCCACCCCTAAAACCCTGTATTGTAGTCCTCCATTGTTTGGAGTCTGGTGAGTTAGCCAGAGCCATTCACTCCCCATCTCTGAGTGTGATGAGTTAGTAAGAGCCATCCTGTCCCCATCTCTTAGTGTCTTTATTTTCTGGGGTACATAGTAACAGACTTTGGACTGAACTTTCTCCCAAAGTCCCTCTTTGTCTTCTGTGTGTCTTGTTCCAGGCTATAACAATGCCCAACAGTGGTTTCTTTCAATATTAGCAAATAACCTAGGAACAGTTCACAAAATGCCTGTCTTCAAATACTTCTGATTTCTAGTAAAAATATCAAATTTTAAAAATAGGATTATATATATTATTCTTTGTTTTCCAGGAGTAATAGAAAATGTACATGAAAGTAAATAAAGACACTGTATCATATAAAATACACTGAAGCTTATCTACAGTGTGTTATAAGCCTAACACTACATGGCTAATGTGAATTAGAACCAATTTCAATTTCTGAACACTTTCTGGAATGAATACATGTGGAAATCTATTAATTACTACTACACTTGTGGTCTCTATGTTTCTTGTCAGTCACAGCAATGTTCTTCTGTGTATGCTTAATGAAGAAAAGATCACCTCATCCTATGTTTTATGCATCTTCTCTTTGAAATTAACATACCTGCTTGGCAAAGAGAAATAAATGACAGCTATGGGCTCTTATAGACAGTATGGGCTCTTATAGACAGTTGGGTCTGCCATTTCCTTAGTGATGTGAAGATCCATTGGACAGGTTGCTTACTGTCTCTGATACTCATGCTTCTCCAAAATGAAATAAGAAAAATACCTCATTGGCAGGATGTGTGAGTCACAGGTGCACAGGCGCTGCCCCTTCCTGTGGCACTGGCTGTGTTCTATTTGCACCTCAGAATGGCTGTACTCCATTGTAGCAAACTCATCTGTATTAGTCCAGAGCTCAAGGTCGACCAAAGGATGCTGACCCTCAATCGCAGCTTCACAAAATTCTATGTGGTTACCGTCTCTGTCATCATCCACATTTTTGAGAACATAATGTATTACTTTATCCCTATTTTCTTAATTTTTTACATCAGTGCTGAAGTCACACACATTTGTTAATTATTTTTTTCTTGTTTGTACACCTCCTCCACAGGCATCCTTGTCCATTCCCCCTGGCTCTCTTGCCAGTTTCCTTCCTGTTTCTTTCTTCCACCCCATGTGATTCTAATCACCTTCTGGAGAATCAAATTAAACATTCAGTAATCTATCTGGGTCTGGGTCTGGGTCTGAATGTCAGATATAAAGTAGAAGAGAAAGATAAGATTTGTGGAACCAAGAAGCTGAGTCTTCCAGAGCCAGATCACATGACTTCAAAATCCTGCTCCCATCTGACAGCAGGGTGAATGTGGACAAATTACTTACTTGCCAAGAACTAGTCCACTTGGATAATGTTTTAAACGAAAAGTCTGGACCAAAAGTGTTTTGAGTAAAGGGGAAAACCATAGGCAAAGCCTTTGAAGTTGTGTCTGAAAAATGGTAGCTACTGAGAGACAGGATATATACAACTCCCTGTCTCCTGTGTGGTAACCCTGACATATGAATGTCAATCACAGGTAGTAGAATAAAATACATCTCTGAACTGTGGGGTGAGCTCACCGAATTCACTGTTCTACCTGCCTTGTGCTTTCGCTGACGTTGGTTTGCTTTTCTAACATATACAAAATGAGTTCCAAGGAATCTCCAGTGCTTCTTCCAAGTTTACATTGTTGTAATTCTTGTGAGTCTATAGAAACCCATAATTAGCATCTGCATTTACACTATGTTTTTTTGTGACTCTCTTTACGGTGTGGGAGATTTCCCTCTGGAAAAAAGGATGTTCCACCGCGTTTTCAAAGGCACAAAACCGGGAAGCTCCTTTGAGCTGGTTGTTTTGCTAAAGGCATTTGTTTCCCCAGTAACCCTGGAGCTTTGCAATACAAAGTCAGCAAAACCTAGTTTGTTGTTACCTTTCCACAGACTGGGCACTAAGCAACTAGCTTTTGCCGTCATTTGTTTGACACATATATCCTGCCAGTTAGGAATTGTTCACTTTCCCTGCTGGGAAGCTTAGGAGTCAGAGATGCTAAGCAACGTGCCCAATGTCTTCTACCTGGCTGAGATGCCAGGACATTGGTTTGTTCTGACAACTTCAATCGCACTTCTATCTATGCTGTACCCACAAAAATGTTAAGTATGCTATGCTTAGAAAGGCAAATTTAGCACTGTAGCAAATAAACAGCTAGTTTACTGGGTTTGACTTAACAGGACAATCTTTTCTCCAGTGGCAACATCATCAGGCATTTAGGCTCGTTCGGAAAAATTGAAGCCCACTTGCACAAAGGAATTTTTATGTATATTTATGGCTATGTACTCAAAATTTAGTACAGGACTGGAATGTAAATGACATGCAGTCAATATGCATTAAATTACTAACATCCTAGATGCAAATTTAGTAGTATTTTTATTTAGAAGCCATTTATTATTTCCGTATGACAAGCAGAAGGTGCTAAGACATTGTTGCTGCTTTCCAGGCATTCATAACTTTAGGGAAAGGATGTGGATATGAATTTTAATACCATATGAAACAGTTCATTCTTCTTCAAGATAATTACTGTTCTGCTCTGCTCTAAAATATGAGCTGAGTAAGAATCAGATTATCCTTGGCATGTTTTCACAGTTTCTGACTCCTTTCTTAAATTACCCAATTTTTCTAGATGACAAACAAATTCTTGGGTCTATTATCAAAAAAGGACCCAGCAGTAAGTTCCTTTGCTTCTTTCTCATATTTGTATGTAGTCAAGGTTAGGCAAACATGTGACCAATAGAATACAATAATCTGTTTGTTTCTTTTGTTTCCGTTGTCTATAGAAGTTCAACTAGTAAAATATAGATCCATGCGGCAATATTATTTTTCTAGGGTACATTCTCTGTTGGCTTGTCGGGGTTGGTAAGTTCAAAGCCTTAGGGTAGACTGGCAAATTGGAAAGTCTCTGGGCAGGGGGAGCTAATGGCAGAAGTCTTGAGGGAAATTTATTCTTCATCAGTGTAAATTGATTTTGCTCTTACGGCCTTTCAGCTGATTGGATGAAGGCCATCTGCATCAATAAGGATAATCTCCTTTATTTAAACTTTAAGTGGTAATCATAGCTACAAACACATTTTTATACCAGCATCCTGATTAGGGTTTAACTTAGTATCTGTGTACTCTAGACTTGCCAACTTGACAAGTAATAAAGGTATATCTTTTGAACGTTGTCAAAATTGTAGAATAACGTACTTCATTCTTCAGCCTCTCCTCCTTTCCTCCCCTTTACCCATCCCTCCACAAAAGCCCCTGTCAGAGGTTGTTAAATTGAGAACACAGTGAATGCTGAACTAAGCCACATTGGGACCTTGGGACCTATGAACCTCCTGCCCTTGCTGGGGAGGAGATGAAGTGATGGGGAGAAGAGAGAGTGCCTGGGATGTGTGGGAGGAGAAAGGGAGTTTTAATAAGGGGATACATAGATAAAAATATGACTTTATTAATAATAATAATAAAGAAATAAATTTGGAAATTATGGATAGAGGGGAAATAAAACTAATTAGGTAAATGGAACTAATGTATTCATTCATTCGTTCATTCAAGTTATTCATTCTAATAAATTGGTTGATCTATGTGCTAGAAAAACAAATTGAGCACTCAGGCTAAATCTGAAGAGTTGGACATCTCTATGAGGTACCAGGAGCTAAACTAATGCTTTTAGTTACACAAGGAAGTTTAAAAGTAGTGCTGTTTCAGAAAGTGGTATAGCAAACACTTATAGAACATCTCTACTTTATAAAACACAATGAGGAAAACAATTTCTGGTGAAATTTTATTCCCACTGCTTCCTGCCCCCTTACAACTGCTCAGTGAAGGGACTCTGAAAGCCCAGGGACTCAAGCTCAGCCCCTACCATGTATCACTTGAAAAGGTTTTCCCTAGGTCAACCAAAGAGGTCTTTAACTTTTCAAATTCATTTTCAGATTGCCTTTCAATGAATTGTCTTGATACCAAAAATCAAAGCTACTCCCATATCCATTCTAGTAAAATTTCTTTTCTTAAAATCTATTTATTTATCAACATCTATTACTATATAAAAGATACATCTGTATTGAAATTTCTTTAAAAAGATACAGCTTTGCGAATATCTAAAAGGGAGAAACTTGATAAACACAGCTTCAAATTTAGCAATAGTTGTAGTTAGTTTGTTCTTATGTAGGAATATTAAAGAAAATAACCATTCTCTGTGTCTCTTTTCTCTAAAATACGTGGAACATAAAAAATAAAATCTAAGGCACCTTAAGTCAGGTTAGGCTCAGCTACGAATGAAGAAAGCACACTACGTCACAGATAATGCTCATGGATGCACTATGGCCACTACAAATTCCTGCTAATTAATTTATGCATCTCTGAAAGCATGATTTGATCATTTTATTTCAGTTGACAGCACTCATTCTAAGAGTTCTTTGGTGACTCATGCTTCTTTTGAAGGTGTGTCTTCCCCTAAGTTTTAGGCATAAATGTCTTGGAAACTTTTTTCATGTTCCAGCAACCATTTCAACTTCCTGTGGATTCTGAGGATAAAGATGAGTTGGGATGCTTCCAATCTTCTCGAGTTCCTGCTTTCTAATCATTAGACACTTTGCTTCATCTCCTGTACCTTCACATAGAAGATCTTATACTATTCCATAGCTAATAATAATTAACAACAGACAACTGTCTTCATTCATACAAAGCATTTAGTAGGTACACACATGTTACTGTGGAAATAAAAATCTCTGTGTATAACAGTGATAAATAATGAACTGAAGGGTTTTACATCACAACAAACCAAGCAGTCTTAAATGAAATAGAAACACTAATATCTCCATCACCATACGGGTTTCTCCAGTTTCTTCAGTTCCTTCCTTTTCTTCTGTGTTAGAGCTTTCTCCAGACAGAGTTGCCTGCTTGCTTCTTACGTGGAGCTTCTTATCACCTCATTCTGCATTCATCTGATACCTACAACCTTAGTTGTAAACTAGTCTGAAGAACACAGGGACTTTTCATCAGATATCCAGAAATTATAAGTAAGCCCTAGCTGTCTAGATACGAAGGATGCAAAGATGCCAATTATTGTCTCAATAAGATAAAAAAAAATAACAAAACCACAACTTTTATTCAGAAAAAATTCAATATCTAGGTAAAATACTTCCTGATCTGTGAACAACTGCTGTTGAATAAAGGGAGAAAGCTGTGTTTTCCTTTATAATTTATTTATAATAGACATATATGTATACTTGATGAAAAACAAGCAAGTCCCTTTGCCTTCAGATATTATAGTAAACTCACAGGTGTACATTAGTGCTATGATAATCCCAAGTTTTGATAGAGATGAGACATTAGGGAGGGTCCAGCATTTGTCACTAACTATGTAGCTGTGGGTGAAATGATACAAGTTGTTTAGGAAACCAAATAAAAGTAGACTGTTTGATACCACCTAAGTGGCGCTGTTTTCAGTGATTTAGGGTCATTTATGGATAGCAATATGCTGACAGAAAGGAGAAGAACAGAAATCATTAAAGATGAAGGAAAAGTAAGAGAGAAGGGAAATTCACCTCAATTTTCTTAATCTAGTGAAACACATTCAAATTACTGGAAGCAATTTTCTTTGAAATATTGAGTGGAGTTTTTCTGATTCCCAGCGTGGGCATAATAGCTCAGCAAATTGCACAGATAAGGAATGAGATAATGGGGCAGAGAAGTAGCTAATGGGAAAATTGGTTCCTAGGAGTTGTTCTGCTGAGTAAGGATAAGGCAATTTACCTAGAGCTGTTGTGCCGAAGTCACTGCCTGCACACACAATGGAAGGGAGGTTTGTTTAACGAAATATACATACAGGATGATCTCTTTTTTCTCTTTCAGCTGAGCATCTTTGAACAATAACTTTGCTTCTGATGTGTAATTTGGTATACATTAACTGCCATTTCCAATGCATTTAGTGGGGAAACAGAACAGTCTGCAGCATTGTATCACTAGGGCATTGCATTAGCAAAGCCTCACTGAAATAGTTCCAAATTGTAATTTAACTTTAGTCAGGAGGGCAACATGGAGCAATCTGTAACACTTCTGAACTCCTAGGTTTCATGTATGAAACCAAAGTTTGTGGATTTATAATGCAGTGACCTACTACTTACTTGGGTCCCCTTGGATAGAACCACTTAATATATTTGTATTGTGAATTTTCAATCTTCCATTAGAAGTGCAGACAACCTTTTAACTCCCATCTAGATATGACAAATCTATATTCCAGACATCAGAATACAATAGAACAAGGTTGTTTCCTTCCCTTTTGGGTTAGAGATAACTTACACAGCTAGCAACATGTCCCTTTTTATTGCTTTCCTGGGTCATGATTCCCTCCCACATGCTAGGAGAGTGGTGCCCTAGATATTTAATAGACCCTTGTAGATCGAAAAATGTTCCTTCTCTGTGGTCAGGAGTCCTCGGAGACTTTTCTAAGTACTTTCCAGATTTAGACACTAAAGGAGATGTCCATTTTACTAGAGACGCAGCTAAAAGGATGGTTTAACTTTGGGGTAAGGTGAAGAATATGGTTATATTCAGATCTTTTTCTGGAATGAATTTAAGTTGCCCTAAATAGAAGGTTTTTTCTGTCATGATTATGTTCTGGAGGCTGAGACATATGCTCATTTTTGATAAATGGAAAAGTTACATAATCTAGGCAAGGGGATTCATCTTTGGAAGGGAACTTAGCGGAAAGACATTATTACTCCATCTCAAAAGCTGGGTGAATAAGCCTTTAGATGAGAGAAACAGAAACCACGTGTGGCAGAAAAAGACTCTGAACTGTAAGAAGTAGGAAGAATGAGAAAGGAAGAGGCTGCATTTTGACCACAAGAAGAGTCATCAAAATCTCCCTTTGCACTGTTTCCATGGAGCTTTCCTGGGGGAAATGAATGACAGAGGGATTTCGACTGCCGATTTTAACCAAAAGGAAAGTCTGTTTTGTTATGTATGGCACATGAAAAAAGAAAATCAGTGTAAGAATGAGAAAGGTATTTAAAAGAGAGTAATAACCTTTATTGATTATTTAGATTTATTTAATGTATGCATGAAGATATATGTCAGTCACTGAGGATGCTGGATGATGAAGAAATATGAAGTGTCAAAGCAACATATTTGTTTTATTCAAGAAGCCTGAGACTCTTAAAGCCATTTAAAGAAAGCTCTAAGTCTGCATCCTCCTCTCTTCTTTGTATCAAGCATCAAGGTCATACTGAAAATTAAATTTGTCAAAGTCCTCATTGGAATTACCAAGGAGACTAAACAGTATGTAGCCCATCTCCAAACACTATCCTAGCTCATCTAGACACTCTCTGAAATGGAGTGTCTTTGTTAATTTCTAAGTTAAAAAATACCCAATAACCTAGAAACCACATGATTCTCTTGAATAGTGTTCCATGGAGAAAAAAAAAACCCAGAATTTGTTGGCAAGTGGAACATTTTCATTTTTTATGTCACTTCAAAGTCTCACTAAGCAGTTCTCTAGGCATATGAAATTATAGTGGTCTCGATTTTTAAACTTCCCCACATAGGTGACAACCCAGTCATCTTGTAGACTTTGTGGGTTACACCGCCTACCCATTGCAGTGGTGCTTACCAGAGAGAATCAGTCATGGAATTATTTTCAACCTTTCTGGAATCAGAGTGTTAATCATATTATTTTTTCATAAAAATATTTATTTAGAGGATACAATGACCTGATAATGTGTTTTTCTATAAAAAAAAACAAACCTTCTCTTATATTGCATTTTACACAGAAGCAGTTGAGAAATTGTTTTTGAGAATTCTGAACCCTGGGAAAAATTTTAGTTCATCTTCTCTAAGACTCATTTGCATAATGAGTCTTAGACTGAAGATAATAAATCTTATTGTATGAGGTGCTTGCCATTAAAACTATAGTGGTATAGGGATAGGGAATCCAAGAATCCTGTGTAAATTAATTTAAAAAACTATTTCTTACTTTTTCTTTTGATTAAAGAGTTTGGAGTAACACCACTAAAATATCTTTAAAAGCTTCTGTCCCTGTCCAGGACTCAAGAAAGCACAATTATTTCTGAATAAATGAATCAGTCTTAGGAGTTTGTTTAATCTCTGCATTGACTTTCATCCTTTTGCATTTTCCTGTAGTAGCAGCAGCAGAAATTGCATCAGCTCTTGTTGGAAACTTGTATTTGTTAGGGGGTTTTATTGCTATGAAAAGGCACCAAGACTATGGCAACTCTTATAAAGGAAAGCATTTAATTGGCTGGCTCTTATAGTTCAGAGGCTCAGTCCATTATCATCATGGTGGGAGATGGTATTGTACACGCAGACATGGTGCTGGAAAGGTAGCCCAGAGTCCTACAGCTTGCAGGCAAAAGGAAGTAGTTTAAAATACTGGGTGTGGTTTAAGCATATATGAGACCTCAAAGCCCGCCTCCACAGTGACATACTTCCTCCAACAAGGCCACACCTCTTAACAGAGCTACTACCTTTGGGAGTCATTTTGTTTAAAACCACCATATTCTATTTCCTGCCCCACACAAAGGCCTGTAGCCATATCATAATGCAAAAATGCATACAGTCCAACTATAACAGTCTCCATAGTCTATAACAGTCTCAAACTTACTTAAAAAGTTTAAAGTTCAAAGTCTTCTTTTACGATTTGTGAAATCTTTTAAATATAATCTCCTGTAAAATCATAATAAAAAATCAGATTACATACTTTCAACATGTAAAGATATAGGATATATATTGCCATTTCAAAACAGGAAAGGAAACATAGTGAGAAAAAACTTAAGCAAAGCAAGACTGAAAACCAGCTAGGAAAACTCCAAAATCTGCATCTCTATGTCTGATGTCAAAATGCTCTTTAGATCTCCACCTCTTTTCAACTTTATTGACTGCAACATGCCTCTTTCTTTTGAGCTGGCTCCACTTCCCATTAGAACTTTTCTTGGCAGGTATCCCACAGCTTTAGCAACTCCACCATCTTGGCTTCCTGAAGACAATCTAGGCTTTACCTTTATGCTTCATGCAATGGCCTCTCTAGGTCTCTATTTAGGGATACTCCTGATACATGCCTGGCCTCAGTAGCTTTTCTTAGTCATGGAGGAAGATTCCATAACCCTTTCCTTCTGTCCTTGACTCTAAAGCCAAGACCACATGGCTAAATTTATCAAGTTCTGATGCTTGCTGGGGCTGGAACAGAGAACCCTTCTTCAATTAAATTGTCACCAGCTTTCTGATTTTTTATTATTTCTTTTACAGCTTAAACTTTGCCATTCTAAAATGAATCTACAAACCAGGCTGGCTTCAAACTCAGAGATCTGCCTGCCTCTGTCTCTTGTGTGTTAGAATTAAAGTTGTGTACCACCACACCTAGCACTAAGCTTTTCTTGAATTCAATTTTACAAGTTGGAAATTTAGCTTGGTAGTATTTTGCCCTGAGGTCACCACTCCCTTTATTCTACTTTTTAATTTGTTTATCTCCTTGAACATAGGACTTATCTCCATTTAACTTCCTGGTGCTTCTTTCCTCCTCAAATTGTACACTTTGTATTTTTCATTTTCATCTTGTTCCTTTTTTATTACAAATTTTCATTAGATTTACCACCAATAACCACATAACAGAGTCTATATCAGGCTGTTTTGAGATTTCCTCTGTAAATGAAATTAATTTAAAATTCTTTACTTTAGCTTTAGGCAGACTCTTGAGACAACGGCAAAATGCAGTCACATGCTTTACAAACAATCATAAGAAAGATCTCTAGTCAGCATACTTAATTTTTTTTTCTTCTAGAACCTTGCAATTCAGGCACCCACAGTCCAAATCACACTCACAACCATTGTCCTCCATGCCCCTACTAGTATGGTTATTAAGCAGTGCTTAAAGCATCCCACTGCTGTGAGACAATGCTCTTGTTTATTGTAAAGATTTGTTACTGATATCAGTTTAATAAAGCACTAATTAATGAGTAGCTAGGCAGGAAGTAAAGGTGGAGTGACCAGACTAGGAGAATTCTGAGAAGAGAAAAGGCAGAAAGCATGCTGCAGAGGAAGCAAGATGAGGATGCTGCACTGAGCAAGAGTACCAAGCCATGTGGCTAAACATAGATAAGAATTATGGGTTAATTTAAATGTAAGAGCTAGTTAATGATAAGCCTGAGCCACAAGCCAAACAGATTGTAGTTAATATTGAGCCTCTATGTAATTATTTTATTAGGGGCTTTGGGACTTTGGGTGAAAGAGATTCATCTGGACCGCAGAGTTAGGTGGGACTGAGAAACGTCTGACTATAAATGGTGCTACCAAGTTGTATATATACATTGACATAAAGCCTGAGAAAGCTTAAAATGGCTTCTAGAACACAGAAACAGTCCAAAACAGCTTTCTAGTTCTGTCTCTCAAGAGAGGCACAATACAAAGTTGTGTGCAGGCATGAGCTGCAACATGGTGGATTTCCATAGTCTCATAGGAGCACAGCACAAGCATGGTCTGCATATGACTGATTTAAAGTTACTGCTCATACAAACAAAAAGACTCTGCTACCAAAAAGAGTCAAACTGCTGCTTTTTAGTAGCAGCATTTTTCTCTAGTGGACTTTGTTTGCTGGCAAATATCAGGGGTTTGGCTCCTTTAAGAGAAGCATCCTGACTCAGTGTTAGTGGAAAAAACTGTGAAGCCCTTTTAAGAGGCCCTGCTGGAGATACCTGTCCAGAGCAGAGTCAGAGATGATGCAGATTCTTTGCTCAGAGCAGACAGGAGACACACAAGCCCTCTAGCCACAACTGACTAGGAGCTGACTAATTGTGAACCAATGAAGCCATGGGCAGACACCAGTACAAAAATTACATATAATAATATAAAGAACAACAAGGCAGCACCAGAAGAAACTGGTGATTCTACAACAACAAGACTTGATTAGAGCAATGAAGAGGAAACAGAAGTAAACAACAGCAAAAACATCTTTATGAAGATTTTTGAAGCTTTGAAAGAGGATATAAAAAATTCCCTTAAAGAAATAGAAGAAAATACAAACAAAAAATTGGAAGAGATGAATAAATCCTTGAAAGAAAACCAAGAAAAGGAAAACCAAAAAATAAAAGAAACATTTTAGAAACTAATAGCATTAAATACCTTGGAGTAACTATAACCAAAGAAGTAACAGATCTGTTTGATAAAAACTTTAAATCACTAAAGAAAGAAATTGAAGAGGATATCAGAAAATGAGAAGATTTTCCATGCTCGTGGATAGGTAGGATCAACATAGTAAAAATGGCAATTCTACCAAAAGCAATCTACAGATTCAACACAATCCCCATTAAAATCTCAACACAATTTTCTACAGACCTGGAAACAACAATACTCAGTTTGATTTGGAATAACAGGAAAGCCAGGATTGCCAAAACAATTTTGCTCAACAAAAGAATATCACCATCCCCGACTTCAAGTTATACTATATAGCTACAGTAATAAAAGCAGCCTGGTACTGATGTAAAACAGACTTGTGGATCAATGGAATCGAGTTAAAGACCCCAACATTAACCCACACATCTATGAGCACCTAATTTTTGACAAAGAGACCTAAAATATTCAATGGAAAAAAGATAGTATATTCAACAAATGTGTTGGCATAACTGGATGGCAGTGTGTAGAAAACTGCAAATAGATCCAAGCCTATCACCCTGCACAAAACTCAAAATCCAAGTGAATCAAAGACCTCAATATAAACCCAGCCACACTGAACTTGATAGAAAAAAAAGTGGGAAATATATCCAATTCATAAATAAATAAATTTTTAAAAACACCTCAAATTACTTTTCAGTATGTCAAAAAATATATATAGCTTTGGGAGAAAAAATAAAAAGAATATAGAAAGTCTTTTAAAAAAGAAATAGAGTTAAAAATAATAATTATGTAAAGAAGGAATTTTTTGACCAGTGCTTCTGCAGTGTTTACTTTCTACATTATCCTGAAGGTTGATATATATGACTGAACTTACCATAACATTTTCCAAATCAATGTAGTTTTTGTTTATTTATTTATATTTATTTAAACATGGAGTTTCTATGTATAATCCTGGATGTCCTACAACTCACTTTGTAGATCAGGATGGCCTCAAATTCACAGAGGTCTGCCAGCCTCTGCCTCCCATGTGCTAGGAGTAAAGTCTTAAACTACCACCCTTGGTTCAATGTAGTTTTTCAGTACCTTTGTTACTACCTAACTCAGTTCATGGTTATCTAGGTTCAAAATTGATGCCTGCCTTTTTTTTTTTTTTTTTTTTTTTGTTTGACCTACCTTTTAAAATATCTGTTCTCATGTCTATCAGCTGAATCTATTTTCATGTGCTATTGTGGAAGACCTTTTAGGTGGTTTTTTTTTTATTGCCTTTAAAACCAATTATTTTATTTTATTAAGTCTTTCCTTGTAAGGGCAATATTACTCAACTGACCAATTTATTATCTTCATTTTACTTTTCTTTCAGTACCATCTTGTCTCCTTTTGACACTTGTGAACTTCTTGTGCTCTGGCTGTTTTCCAGCCAGTTCATTATGTCTCTGCAATTACTTCAAGGAACAGTAACTTCTCTATCGTGGAAGTTGTTTTGCCTAGCCTAGCAATACTTTTTAAAAATTTACTTTGGGAAATAAACTAAGGCTGGATTCTAACTGAACTGTTTCTACTATCCTGCGGCTAAATTTCACCTACAAATCATCATATGACTGAGATGACACTTTCCTTTTAAAACATATAACACTCCATTAAAGCAAGGAGATAATACACAAAAAGCTATAGTTATAAAAAGATTCCATTTTCCTAAAATTTATGTGTGTGTGCGTGGGTGTGCGTGTGTGTGTGTGTGTGTGTGTGTGTGTGTGTGTGTGTGTGTGTTGATCCTAAGTGTCTTAGACATTTTAGGAAATTTTGTTTCTATCTCCTTCCCTAGATCTTTGCTGCAATTCTTAATCTTTTAGTCTATAGACTTATAGAAAAATTACAGCATTTATATGCTTTGGCTGAAGAAAAGGGTCTTTTTTTTTAACCTAGTTTCAATTAGCTTTGAAACTGCCAATCATAGTAGTATTTGAAAAATAATACTTTGCTGCAAAAATCTAAAAAAAATATTATTTTACCTTATTCTTGATGCAGCATTTCTAAATTCTCATTTTTCATTCTTGTTTTAATATCTTAATATAAATGAATTTGCTGATAAATCTATTTGATGTATTAAGATATACTGATTATATTTTCAAAATTTGCTTGCTTGAGTTACAAATAATTGATTCTTTTTTCTGTTTCTCTTGTTTTATGCATTTAAAAACATTATTTCAAAATGTCTCATTTTTTTTACCATATTGTTAAAGGTTCATGACATTGCAAAACTTACAGAGTTTTATGTTGACACAATAGAGGAATGAGTGAGTTCTGTCTGATTCAGGGACTGTGATTCTCAAACTTTCTAATATGTTGTGACCTTTTAGTAGAGTTGTAGTGACCCCATCCATAATATTATTTTGTTGCTCCTTCATAGCTGTAATTTTACTACTGTTATGACTTGTAATGTGAATATCTGACATGCAGGATATCCCTGATATGTTACTCCTATGGGCGTCCAAACTGTTGTTTGAGCATCACTTGAGCATAATTTATTCCATTGCATTTTATAACTGCCGATTTCCACTGTCTTTACCACAGTCTTCCAAATTCTTGTAACTCTGTAACTAGTTTTGCTGAAGAACAACTTGATAATTTAAGCAAACTTAATTCAGTTTATGTTTGATGATTCAAGATAATATTAAAAACTGGGGACTGGGAGATGTCTCAGTAAGTAAGTCCTTTTTGTGTAAACATAAAGACCTGAGTTTTACATCCAGTACTTATTTAAAAAACATTATCTGTCACCAAACTACTGGAGAAGTAAAGAAAGAAGCTTCCCTGGGCCTTGCTGGAGAGTTAGTCCAGCTGAACTGATAAGAGATTCAGTGTGAAAAAAACACAGCAATTGATTGAGAAGCCATTATTGAGTTCTGGCCTCCAAAACATGTAAACATATCATGTACACCTACCTGTACATACCTACACCACCACACAGAGAGAGATTTTGTTATAAGTCAGTGCATTGCTTATCAAATATTGAGCTTATATATAGTATATTATAAACATGTATACAAATGTACATAAATGTTGCTTGACTGTTATAGAAAGAACAATATGTTTATATTATAATAATCAGATAAACAGGAAACTAAGTCTTAACTTAAGTGGAATCAAGTTATTTTTGTTATCTAAGTTGGTCTGACTGGGAAGGTATGCACACCAGAATACTGACTACCATCACAAACCAGTTAGGCTAAACACTTTGTTAGTATTGACTTCTCTGGAATACTAATGCATTATTAAAAAGTTTAGTGTTAAATCTAGTTACATTATTTATTTATTTTGTAAGATTTTACTTTGTGTTTCAGTCTATTTTTGATGCCATAACAAATGAATGGAAAGGTATATTTTACTGTTATGGAAGCTAGAAAGTGCATGATTAACGTGCTGATGTTTAGCAAGGATCATCTTATGATGTGCTTCTGTGAAAGAAACTCAACACTCAGTTAAGAACATGTAATAAATTTAGCATCATCATTATTATTTGGGAAATTTGGGTCCTTATCTTGAGTAGATCAGTGAGGTTTTCATTTACCATCTGCTATGTATTTTAACTAGTTGATACATGATTTGGGGGATATTTTGTGTAATTAGTTCTTGCAACAAAAGATGCTATACGCAGAACAGACTCAATAATTATAACAAATATATTCTTAGTTGCATTATATTAAAAATTGCAAAAAAGAGCTGCAAGGGCAATACTAAAACATATGTAAGTAATAAAATAATAGATATACTCTACTTTCCAAAATTTTCCAGATTCTCAAGCTGGAAGTGTAGCCCTGCGTTCTGGAGCATTGATATTAGCCAGATGCTGAACAATTCCAACCAGCAGCAAGAGCAATGTGGAGAAGGCCTATACTCTCATAGCTGCAACTATGAAATGCATCACTTTGACCCATGGTCTATTTTGGAGAAATGAGGTTGGCCACACTTGACTTCCAGGAAAGTCATAAAATAGATTCTGCTAAATGTCCAATATTTGTCACCATGGTTGCTATTTTTCTTTTTAAAAGCAGCCCATAATTTCCAAAATACTTTTATGCTTCTTATAAAAAATTATCTTGCAAAATTGGGTATTTCAGTTTAACAACTAAAATTTCTCACAAATATTTTGAAGTGAAACCTATCAGCACTTACTATTCCTTTTTTTTTTTTTTTTTTTTTAATGATGCATGCTCGGGAACAAACATGCACCATTTTGAAGGCTTTATCCCAAAGATTAAGAAATGAGTCTTAATTCTTGATTCTTAATTCTTTGAATCAAATCTTTTGATTCATTCAAAGAAGCAATGAATGAGAGTTGGTTCTTTGAGAAAGTCAACACGATAGATAAACCCTTATCCAAACTAACCAAAAAGCAGAGAGAGAGTATCCAAATCAACAAAATCAGAAATGAAAAAGGGGACATAACAACACTCCCTGAGGAAATCCAGGGAATTATCAGGTCATACTTTGAAAATCTATATTCCACAAACAGGGAAAACCTAGAAGAAATGGACAGCTTCTTCGACAGGTACCATTTACCAAAATTAAATCAGGATCAGTTAAATACCTAAACAGACTTATAACCCCAAAGAAAATTGAAGCTGTCATTAAAAACCTCTCAAGTAAAAAAGCCCAGATCCACATGGTTTCAGTGCAGAGTTCTACTAGACATTCAAAGAAGAGCTATTACTAATACTCCTCAAGCTGTTTCACACAGTAGAAACTGAAAGAATATTGCCAAACTCTTTTTATGAGGCCACAATTGCCCTAATACCCAAGCCACTCAAAGATACATCAAAGAAGGAGAATTACAGACCAATTTCCCTCATGAATATTGATACTAAAATTCTTGAGAAATTCTGGCAGACCGTGTACAACAACATATAAAAAATATCATCCACCATGACCAAGTAGACTTCATCCTAGAAATGCAGGGATGGTTCAAAATACAAAAAATCGTAACTGTCATCCATCATATAACCAAACTGAGGGGAAAAAAGCCACATGATTCAGTCCTTAGACACTGAAAAAGCCTTTGACAAAATCCAACACTCCTTTATGATAAAAGTCCTGGAGAGGTCAGGAATACAGGGAAAATGTCTAAATATAATAAAGGCCATTTACAAGAAGCTGTCAGCCAACATCAAACTTAATGGAGAAAAACTCAATGTAATCCCATTAAAATCAGGAACTAGACAAGGATGTCCTCTCTCCCCTTATCTATTCAATATAGTTCTCGAAGTTTTAGCTAAAGCACTAAGAGAATTAAAAGAGATTAAGGGGATACAAAATGGAAAAGAAGAAGTGAAACTATCTTTATTTGCAGATGATATGATTGTATATATAAGTGACCCACAAAATTCTATCAGGAAACTTCTACAGCTGATAAACACCTTCAACAATGTAGCAGGATACAAGATTAACTCAAAGAAATCAGTAGCCCTCCTATACACTAAAGATAAAAGGGCTGAAAAAGAAATAAGGGAAACATTACCCTTAATAATAGCTGCAAATAGCATTAAATACCTTGGAGTAACTATAACCAAAGAAGTAACAGACCTATTTGACAGAAATTTTAAATCACTGAACAAAGAAATTGAAGAGGATATCAGAAAAGGGAAAGCTCTCCCATGTTCCTGGACAGGTAGGATCAATATAGTAAAAATGGTAATTTTACCAAAAGCACTCTACAGATTCAATGCACTTCCCATTAAAATTCCAACACAATATTTTACAGACCTTGAAAGAACAACACTCACCTTCATTTGGAATAACAGGAAAGCCAGGATTGCCAAAACAATTTTGCTCAACAAAAGAACCTCAGGAGGCATCACCATCCCTGACTTCAAGTTATACTATAGAGCTACAGTAATAAAACAGCCTGATACTGGCATAAAAACAGACTTGAGGATCCATGGAATAGAATTGAGGATCTGGGCATTAACTCTAAACCTATGAATACCTGATCATCGACAAAGAGGCCCAAAATATTCAATAGAAAAAAGATAGTGTATCTAACAAATGGTGTTGGCATAGCTGGTTGGTAATGTGTAGAAAAATGCACATAGATTCAAGCCTGTCACCCTGCACAAAACTCAAATCCAAGTGGATCAAAGACCTCAACATAAACCCAGGCATTTGATAGATAAGTTTTCTGAACTTGATAGAAAAGAAAGTGGGAAATATTCTCCAAGGAATTAGCAAAGGTGACCACATCCTAAATATAACATCAGTAGCGCAGACACTAAGAACAACAATCAATAAGTGGGACCTCATGAAACTGAGAATCTTTTATAAAGCCAAGGACATAGTCAATAAGACAAAACAACAGCCTACAGAATAGGAAAAGATTTTTTTTTTTTACCAACCCTACAAGTGATAGAGGACTGATCTCTAAAATATATAGAGTACTCAAGAAACTAGAGCCCAAAACTTTGAATAACCCTGTCAAAAATGGGGTTCAGAACTAAAAAGGAAATTATCATCAGAAGAATTACGAATGACTGAAATACACTTGAAAAAGTGCTCAGCTATTTTAGCCATCAGAGAAATGCAAATCAAAACAACTTTGAAATACCACCTTACACCTGTCAGATTGGCTAAGATAAAAGACACAGATGACAGCAATGCTGGAGAGGTTGCAGAGCAAGGAAAACACTCCTCCATTGTTGGTGGGAGTGTAAACTCTTTCAGCTACTCTGGAATGCAGTATGGCAGTTTCTCAGAAAACTGGTATTCAATCTCCCCAAAGATCCAGCAATACCACTATTGAGCATATACCTGAAAGATGTACATTTGCACTTCAAAGGCATTAGCTCAACTATGTTCCTAGCAGCATTATTCGTAATAGCAAGAACCTGAAAACGAACTAGATGGCCTTCAACTGAAGAATGGATTAACAAACTATGGTACATCTGCATAATGGAGTACTACTCAGCAGTAAGAAAAAAAACGATATCCTAAAATTTGCAGGCAAATGGATACATTTTAAGAATATCCTCCTGAGCTAGGTATCAAAAATGCAGAAAGATAAGCAGGGCATGTACTCACTCATTAGTGGACTTTAAACATAAAGCTAATCATGTCCAAGCTGCAAACCACAACCACTGAATAGCTTGGGAGCTGAAACACCTTGGACCAGCACCTTGGAGCCTATTCCCTCCAGAGGAACACCTGACCCAGTCTTGATGCTGGGATGAGGAAAGCAGATTGCCAGGAGTGGATGCTGAACTAAGCCACCTTGGGGCCTTGGAACCTCCTGCCCTTGCTTGGGAGGAGATAAACTAATGGGGAAAAGAGACAGTGACGGGGAGGGGTGGGAGGAAGAATGGAGTCTGAACAAGGGGATACGTGAATAAAAATATGACTTTATTCATGATAAAAAACTATTAAAAAATAAAAAAGAAATGATCCAACATGCAAAAACCTGTCAATGTTATCTACTAATAATAAACAATCAGAAAGAGAAAAACCACATTATCATCTCATTATATGCTGCAAAAGAATGCCTAGTTGCCTCAGACTAACACGCTTCAAATGTGCTCTGGATCATCTATATACATGAGTAATGTGACCACATAAGCCCCCTGTATGTATATGCAGAGCCGCCCCTTAAAAGAAGACACCATCTACCCTGTCTCCCAGCATAGCTCTTTCTAGCAGGCCTGCTCAGTACCTTCCTATCTGATTGTCCCCTAATAAACTCTCAAAGTGGATTTTTGTGTTGTCTGGTGATTTAGTCTCAAGTGATTGTAACAACAGCACCAACCACAGTTCCCCTTCTTTCCTTTCCTCCCACTCACCCCAACCTTCCCCCATGCCCATCCACTCCTCAAAGAAGATAAGGCCTCACATGGGGAGTCAACAAGGTCTGGCATATCAAGTTGAAGCAGAACCAAGCCTCTGCTTCCTGTATCAAGACTGAGCAAGATATCCCTCTATAGGGATTGGGCTCCAAAAATCTAGTTTATGCACTAGGGATAAATCCTGGTCCCACCTCCAGAGGCCTCACAAACTGCTCAAGTCACACAACTGTCATCCACATTCAGAGGGTCTAGTTAAATTCTATGCTGGCTCCCCAGCTGTCAGCCCAGGCAGTGAGATCCCAGTATCCCTAGTCAGCTATCTCTGTGGGTTTCCTCATCATGATTTTGGCCTCTTGGCTCATTATCTTGCTCCCCCTCTTTAACTGTACTGGAACCTTGGCCTAGGTTTTAGCTTTGGATCTCTGCATTGCTTCTATCAGTTGCTGGATGAAGGTTCTATGATGACAATTAGGTTCGTCATCAAAATGATTACAGGAGAAGGCCAGTTCAAGCATCCTCTCCACTATTTCTTGGAGTCTTATCTAGGTTTATCTTTGTGAATCTTGGAAATTTCCATAGTACCAGGTTTCTCTGTAACCTCAAAATGAATCCCTCTGTTAAGGTATCTCTTTCTGTTCTTTCTCTGTGTCCCTGCCCCAACTATACCATACCATTCCCTCATGTTCTCTTTTCACCTCCCCTTTATATGCTCCCCCATGTTCCCAATTGCTCAGGAGATCTTACCTATTTCCCCTTCCCAGTGATGCCTCTCTTAGGGTTCTTCTTGTTACCTAGCTTCTCGGGGGTTGTGGATTGTTTCCTGATTATTTTTTGCTTAATGTCTAATATCCAGTTATGAGTGAGTACATGTTTATCTTTCTGAATCTGGTTTACCTCACTCAGAATAATTTTTTCTACTTCTCTTCATTTGCCCGCAAATTTTAAGATGTCTGTTTTTTTTTTTTTTACTGCTGCCTAACACTCCATTTTGTAAATGTGTCTTTTTTATTGTTTTATTTTCATTTTCAAGTCTTAGATTGTTTCCTTTACCTGTTTTGTTGCTTTTTCTTGGTTTTCTTTGCTTTCTTTAGGAGATTTATTGACTTCTTTCAATTTTTTATTTGTATCTTCTTTATTTAAAGGAATTTTTTTGTATTTCCTTTTCAAATGCCTCTGTCATCTTCATAAAATTATATCTAAGGTCTTTTTTTCCCCCTGCTTCTTCTACATTGTGCTATTCAAGTCTCATTGTGTGAGAACCACTAGGTTCTGGTGGTAACATATTGTTTTTATGTTGTTATATGAATTCTTGCCCTGTTGTCTACCCATCTCTTCCTCCAATTGGTGAAAGAGGTGTCTGTGTCTTAAGATGTTGTTCTTGGTCCAGTGTGCCCTGTCTGTGTCTCAGGGAGATACTCTTGGTCTAATCTGAGTTCTTGGTCCAATCACAGCTGGCATCTTCTGCATCTTATGGAGCTGCTCTTGGTTCAATAGGAGTTAGAAAATTCTGTGTCTCTGGGAGCAGCTCTTGGCTCAATAGGAGAGTGCAGGTTTTGTGTCTCAGGTGCCCTGAGGTTGCAATGTAATGGGTGGGTTAGGGGAGTAGATTGCAAGATCTGACCAATGGGGTGATAGTAGGAGTATCTGGTTGAAGGAGGCTTGTTGGCCTTCAACTTGGGTACCAATCAGTACCCCAGAGAATGGGGGTAGGTGGAGGACATGAACTGGGCCCCAGGCCTAGATCTCAGAGACTAGACTCTCTGGTTGGGCAGGGTAAAGTGTCACTCATCCCTTAGTCCAATAGGAGCTGGAAGATTCTGTGTCTCAGGGAGCCTCTGCGGTAGTAGGGTGATGAGTGGGTTTAGGGGCAGGTGTGGGCCTTGTAGATTGCAGGGCTGGCCAATGTGGATGTTAATGAGTGCCTGCCCCCATGGGTCTTCCCTGCTGGACTGCAACTAGGGCAGAAATGGGTGAGAGTCTGTTTCTTTCTTTTCATTTTATTTTGTTATTATCAAATACTTTTTTCCTCTTTTTTTTTAAAGAAATAAGTCTGTCTCCATTTGGCAATTTATCTGCCAATAATGGATTACTTGTCAAAGGTCTAGAATTTTCATAGTTTGAAAATGGAATTTGGTGTTCTTTAATTTTACAGTTGATTACTGTCAAGCACACATCCTTTAGTGGAGCAGCAATTTTATAATAGTGAAAAATAAATGGAGAATGAGTCAGCAAGAAACTAAACCATTCTAATATATAAAGCTCAACAGATTTATCTAACAGGTGCTAGCCAGCGAAACCCATGACCATTACATATTTTTTAAAGGTAAGTAATAAAATGAAGGAAAATGAAATATATTTTCAGAATAGTTAACAATTTTTAAAACAGGCATTCCTGAGATGGTTTTTGCAGATGATTTTAAAAAATGTATTACTTATTTGAATATGTTGTCTAGATAAACAGTATTTGTTATAAAGAAGTAGAATAACACTTGCATTTATAGTAAAACATAATTCTGGGCCCATGATTGGTGAATGCCTGATTGTAATTGCAGCACATGGGAGGTGTAGACAGGAGGGTTTGAGAATAGGCTGAATCAGTAATTAAACGAGGATGTCCTCTCTCCCCTTATCTATTCAATTAACTTCTCAAAGTTTTAGCCAAAGCAATAAGAGAATGAAAGGAGATTAAGGAGATAGGAATTGGAAAAGAAGAAGTGAAACTATCTCTATTTGCAGATGATATGATTGTATACATAAGTGAACCACAAAATTCTACTAGGAAACTTCTACAGCTGATAAATACCTTCAGCAGTGTAGCAGGATACAAGATTAACTCCAAGAAATCAGTAGCCCTACTTTACACTAAAGATAAAAGGGCTGAAAAAGAAGTAAGAGAAACATCACCCTTTATAATAGCTGCAAATAACATTAACTACCTAGCACTATATATAAAAAACTATAACCAAAAAAGTAACAGGTCTATTTGACAAAAACTTTAAAGCACTGAAGAAAGGAATTGAAGAGGATATCAGAAAATAGAAAGATCTTCCATGTTCCTGGATAGGTAGGATCAACATAGTAAAAATGGCAATTCTACCAAAATCAATCTACAGATTCAATGCACTTCCCATTAAAATCCCAACACAATATTTTACGCACCTTGATAGAACAATACTGAACTTCATTTGGAATAAGAGGAAAGCCAGGATTACCAAAACAATTTTGCTCAACAAAAGAACCTCAGGAGGCATCACCATCCCCGACTTCAAGTTACACTATAGAGAGCTACAGTACTAAAAACAGCCTGATACTGGCATAAAAACAGACTTGTGGATCAATGGAATCAAATTGAGGATCCAGGCATTAACCCAAAAACTTATGGACACCTGATCTTTGACAAAGAATCTCAAAATATTCGATGGAAAAAAGATAGTATATTTAACAAATGGTGTTGGCATAGCTGGATGGAAGTGTGTAGAAAAATGCAAATAGATCTGAGCCTGTCACCCTGCACAAAACTCAAATCCAAGTGGATCAAAGACCTCAACATAAACCCAGCCACTTTGAACTTGATAGAAAAGAAAGTGGGAAATACACTTCTACAAATTGGCACAGGCGACCACTTCCTAAATATAACACCAGTGGTACAGACACTAAGACCAACAATCAATAAGTGGGATCTCCTGAAGCTATGAAGCTTCTGTAAAGCCAAGGACAGTGTCAATAGGACAAAACGACAGCCTACAGAATGGGAAAAGATTTTCACCAACCCTACAAGTGATAGAGGACTGATCTCTAAGATATATAAAGAACTCAAGAATCTAGAGCCTAAAACCTTGAATAACCCAATCAAAAAATGGGGTTCAGATCTAAAAAGGGAATTCTCAGCAGAAGAATTATGAATGGCCGAAAGGCACCTGAAAAAGTGTTCAACATCTTTAGCCATCAGAGAAATGCAAATCAAAACAACTTTGAGATACCATCTGACACCCGTTAGATTGGTCAAGATAAAAGACACAGAGGACAGCCTATGTTGGAGAGGATGTGGAGCATGGGGAACACTCCTCCATTGTTTTTGGGAGTGTAAGCTTGTTCAGCCACTTTGGAATGCAGTATGGCGGTTTCTTAGAAAACTGAGAATCAATCTCCCCAAGGACCCAGCAATACCATTTCTGGGTGTATACCCTAAAGAGGCACATTCACACTCCAAAGGTATTAGCTCAACTATGTTCATAGTAGTATTATTTGTATTAGCAACAACGTGGAAACAATCTAGATGTCCCTCAACTGAAGAATGGATTAACAAGCTGTGGTACATCTACACAATGGAGTAGTACTCAGCAGTAAGAAAAAATGATATTTTAAATTTGCAGGCAAATGGATGGATTTGGAGAATATCCTACTGAGTGAGGTATCACAAACTCAAAAAGATAAGCAGAGGATGTACTCACTCATTAGTGGACTCTAAACAAACAATCAAACAAACAAACAAGAAAAAAGCCAAGCATGCCCAAGCTGCAAACCACAACCACTGAACAGCTTGGGATCAGAAACACCCTGGACTGATACCTTGGATCCTAATCCCCCTAGAGGAACACCGGACTCACTCTTGAGGGAGAGGGGAGAAAGCTGGATCTGCCAGGAGTGGAGACTGAACTAAGCAATATTGGGGCAGTGGGATCATAGGACTGCCTGCAGCCTGACCAGGGATGGGATGGGGATTTATGGAGAAGAAAGAATGACCTGATGTGGCGGGAGGAGGTAGCGACCTTGAATAAGGATATACAAGGTTAGAAAGTGTGACTTCTTTGTTCATAATAATAATAATAATAATAAAAGGGGAAATGATGAAGTCAAACTTTCACTATTTGTAGATAATATAATAATATACATAAGTATCTACTAGGGAACTCCTACAGCTGATAAACACTTCCTGTAATGTGGCAGAATGCAAGATTAACTCAAAAAATTATTAGTTCTTCTATATACAAATGATAAATCGGCTGAAAAAAATCAGAAAAACATTCCCCTTTACAATAACCACAAATAACATAAAATACTTTGGGGAAACTCTAACCAAGCAAGGGAAAGCACTGTACAACAAAGCTTTAAGTCTTTGAAAAGAGAAATTGAAGAAGATATCAGAAAATGGAAAGATCCATCATTCTCATCGATAAGTAGGACCAACATAATAAGCATGGTAATCTTAACAAAAGCAATCTACAGATTCATTGCTATGCCCATCAAAATCCCTACACAATTCTTTACAGAGTTTTAAAGAACAATATCCAACTTCACATGGAAAAACAAACAAGCAAACTAAAAACCAAGGATAGATAATCAGTCCTGTGCAATAAAGCAACTTCTGGAGGCATCTCCATCCCTGATCTCAAGCCCTACTATAGTGTTACAGTAATAAAACCAGCTTGGTACTGGCATAAAAACCAACATGTAGTTCAATGGAATCAAATTGAAGACCATGACATTAATCCACATGCCTATAAACATCTGATTTTTGATAAAGAGGTCAAATCTGTACAATGAACAAAGAAATTATTTTCAAAAGGTGCTCATGTAGCTGGATGTCAACACGTAAAAGAATGCAAATAGATCTATATTTATTACCCTGCATAAAACTTAAGTCCAAGTGGATCAATGATCTCAACATAAATTCAGTTTCACTGAACTTGAAATAAGAGAAAGTAGGATGTAGCCTTGAACACATTGCCATAAGAGACCACTTCTAAATATAATACCAGTAGCATAGATACTGAAAGCAACAATTAATAAATGGGGCCTCCCAAAACTGAGAAGCTACTGTAAGGCCAAGGACATGGTTCATAAGACAAAATGACAGTCTACCAAATAGGAAAAATTCTTTACCAATCCCACTTCTGATAGAGGGTTTATCTCCAAAATATACAAAGAACCCAAGAAACTAGACCTGCATGTACATGCTTTCCTGACTTCCCATGGCAAGTCTTATCATTTTGGAGGAGGTGGGGGCAGGTGGGTGGAGGAGTCTGGGAGGAGGGGAGTGGGAAGAGGTATGAGAGGGGGATCTATGGTTGGTCTTTAAAATAAACGCAATTTTTAATATAAAAAATAGACATTTGTTGTAAATTAATAATTGGTCCCTTTAAAGAGGTTTATTTTATTTCATTTGAATCCTATTATATGATATTGCAACCTATATTACCTAAAAGGTCTTAGATTATTCTATCTAGGGATTTGGAGCTAAAAATACTCCTTTACATTTGACCCAATAGAGGCAGAGATGTGATATTTGGCCCCTTCAATAATCATGTATTGCCTGTAGATGGCTTCCTTGAAAGAGATGTCACACCTAGTGAAGAAGCTTCCTTAGGACTGGTGGGTATTTCCAGTGGAGCATATCAGTGATTTGTCAGCAGCCAAACTACTCAGAGAGACAATGAGCTCCTTAGTACTGAAAGGGGGCTGTGCCTGCTGCTACCCCTTGCATCACTCTGCTAGTGGTCTCTCTCTTTTCTCTCAGACACTCCCTCAGATTGTGGCCCCACGTCAAGGACCACATGAATATTGGGCAGCTGATGTACTTAAAGCTCATGTTCTTCTGCTTGGTTCAGTGTTTGGGCCACACTTGTACATCACAAGGTATTTCCACCTTAGAATAAATGATTTTCCAAGTAGTTAATGACCTTTCAGGGAAACTGGCCCTGGTAATTGCACATGCAGAGCTTTCCTCGTGTTCATTGAATTCCCAAGTTAGTCTTGGTACATATTTCAGACATTCATGGCATTGACTTGGAATTTTGCCATGGTCTTCATGATTGGTGACTTTTAACCTGAAACTATTTATACCATTATGGATGTAGGACTAAATTAAGGGAGTGAGTAGAAAAATACGTGTTTTATAATTAACTTGCCTTCATGTAAGTTTTAAAGCCAGTTGCAAATTATCACTTATCTTTTTTTCTGCTTTCTAGTCCTCACCACCCTTTTTATGTGTTTTTTTATCATTTTCTGTAATAAGTTGTATCTGAAACAAGCTGTTCAGATATTGTTCTCATTGATAGGTTATATCCTCTATTCCAGTCAGCTCTATTTCAAAGAACATCACAAGGTTAGAGAGATAACCTCGCCTAATGAACAAAATAGTACTATTTTCTTTTTTTATGTTTTTTTGAAAATCAATATCAACATTATATAAAAAAGCAAAACATTCAGAATAGATAACAAAAATACCCATACGGTAATAAAACTATTTTCGCTAAAATACATGAAACATAAAAAATAAAATCTAAAGCTTCTCAAGCCAGCCTAGGCTCAGCTACAGATAAAAAAAAGCACAGTAGTCACAGTTAGTACCCACGGATGCACTGTGGCCACCACTAATATCTGCTAAGCAACCCTTCTACAGACAAATCAGAAGTTTTGTTTTGTTTTGTTTTGCTTTGTTTTGTTTTGTTTTGTTTTGTTTTGTTTTGTTTTGTGTGTGTGTGTTTTAAATCACTTTATTCATTCATCATCTTTCAATGAAAATAAAAGAATATTTTTGCTTAAAGTCCGTTAATGAGTGAGTATATCCCCTGCTTATCTTTCTGGGTTTGTGATACCTCGCTCAGGAGGATATTCTCCAAATTTTAGGATGTCATTTTTTCTTACTGCTGAGTACTACTCCATTGTGTAGATGTATCACAGTTTGTTAATCCATTCTTCAGTTGAGGGGCATCTAGGTTGTTTCCAGGTTCTTGCTATTATGCTTCTATGAGCATAGTTGAGCTAATACTTTGGGGATGCAAATGTGCATCTTTAGGGTATATGCCCAATAGTGGTATTGCTGGATCCTTGGGGAGATTGATTCCTGGTTTTCTGAGAATCTGCCATACTGCATTCCAGAGTGACTGAAGACGTTTACACTCCCACCAACAATGGAAGAGTGTTCCCTTTGCTCCACAACCTCTCCAGCATAGGCTGTCATCTGTGTTTTGGATCTTAGCCAATCTGACAGGTATAAGGTGGTATCTCAAAGTTGTTTTGATTTGCATTTCTCTGATGGCTAAAGATGTTGAGTATTTTTCAAGTGTTTTTCAGCCATTTGTAATTCTTCTGATGAGAATTCCCTTTTTAGTTCTGAACCCCATTTTTTGATTAGGTTATTTAAGGTTTTGGGCTCTAGTTTCTTGAGTTCTCTATATGTTTTAGAGATCAGTCCTATCACTTGTAGGGTTGGTGAAAATCTTTTCCCATTCTGTAGGCTGTCATTTTGTTTTAATGACTGTGTCCTTTGTCTGAGAGGTTGCTGTGTTTATTTCCCGAATGACTCTATATGTCTTTAAAGATAAAATAGAGAATTTTTTTTAAAAGAAAATGTTAATTTTTTATTGTTATCTTTGTGTTTATCAGGATAAAATTCAGTAGTTATCTTAATAATTCCCAAATCTCTGCAGCTTTTATTTGTTACTCCCTAAAATGCCAGTATGTATTGCATAAATATCCTGGGAACAGAAATTACTTCATGTGGCTTTATATTGCAAGATTTCTTTTGGTAATGTTTGTTTTAGATTGAGGAGTATAGGATATAGGAGAGAGACAAATGAGAATTGAATGATGTGAAGACTCCTTGATCCTCTACTGCAGTTCAGGTAGAGCTTATTTTCTCCATGTATGTGTTGAGGAGTTTTGGGTTTTCTGTGATATAATTAGGTCAAAGGGTGTCCGTTCTCATGAAAATGGACAAAATTTCTGTGAGAGTCAATGAGAATGGGTGATTAGAAAATGAAGCTGGCATCTTGTCATACTCTCCTGCCAAATTATTTTTTTCTAGACATACATAATTTATGTTTGTTTTCATAATGTGCCATGTTCAAGAAATCTTCCCTAGATATATGATGTGGTGGAATGTTCTTGGTATGCTGTAAATAAAGGACTGTTTTGGCCTATGTGTAGCATCTTAGAAGTGGGTGGAGAATCAGAGGACAGACAGGTAGAAGGAGGGTGGAGTTAGTCAGTCTCTATCTGACCCCCGAGGAAGAATCATGTAGTGAATCCAGGTGAGCTGCGGGCTGGGACATGTGGCAGACAGATTAATGGAAATGAGTTGAATTAAGTTTAAAGAGCTAGGTAGTAATGTGCTTAAGATATGAGCCAAACAGTATAAAGTATATAAGTGTCTGATTCATTTCTTTGGGAAACAAAAGCTGTCGTCGACAAGGTCAAGAACCTCTGGGCTCCAAATGGGCCGGGAAACTTTATACAACAATATGACTTTTGAATTTCTCTGCCTTTATATCATAAAGTAAGCAAACTTTTTTTTTTTTTTTTTTTACAAATTATTCAGTCTCAAGCACTACAAATAATAACAGTGAAACCAACATGGTAGATTAGCAGAAAGTAGTACTTTGTAGTTGTAGGTAATGGGATCAATACCACTAGAGAAGAATCACCTAGTGTAGTAAATAGTAGAGGGAACCCACTGCAGTTCAGTAGGAGACAGACAATGTCAATGCAAAGGAATAAAAATGGTTTGCTCTTCAATACATACTTAGTTCTGTGAATTCTTTGCATACTCTTCAGAATGCAAAAATGTGTGCTTTTCAGGCTTTATTACCGACTATAACTTGCATATGTGGATTCATGCTACCCCGATAGAAGGCTCTACCATCAAAGAGGTTATATATATATAGACTTTTAGAGTCTATTATATAGGCTAGTATTTATAAAACAAAGAAAGCTAGACATCATGACATTACCCAAATATAATGGTGAAGACCACAAGCAGGCAGATTACAACAAAAAAGAATTTCTGCTATTGGATTCTAATAATATCTATGATCATCTCAGTTTAGGGCTGGTGAAAGCCTGTAGTCTGTTAAGAAAACACTTTGGAGATTTTGGTTGATAATTAAAAGAATACTAAGTTAGATTAGTATAGTAGTAATTATAATAATAGTCCAGGGTAACTTATCTATGGGTCTGCAATTTTCTAAGTGTCCACAATCCTGGAACTCAGCCTAGCAGAATCTTTAGCACAGGTGTGCTTTTTTTTGGGCCCTGGAAACAAACATGGGCAGAAATTCCTAATTTACCCTTTTCCTTGAACTCTGTCCCAGTCACTCACTGTATCTCTTTTGGCCCCAAACTACTGAAGCAGAATCATAGACACATGTATGCAGTGTGATGTGTGCCCGTGTGTACTTTTTCTTTAAGACTGGTAGTTCCAATGACCAGCTAGAACGCGGGGACACTGAGATGGTTCTAGGGTTTGCATGACCAGACAGCAGGCCTGACAAAACCACAGTGGTAGTTGTGGATAGCCAAGAACTGTTGTACCCAATCCACCCTATACCACAAAAGCTTGTTGCCCTACACGCCATGTTGCCTTCAAGAGAGCACCTGGCACAAACAAGTGGGACATGTCATCGGTATCAACCATCTCCTGAAGTACTTAATCAAATCTGATCAGAATAAATTCCTACCGAGAGAAGATTGTTTCTATGCTACCTAAGATATACACTTCATTGTTAGTGTGCCTGGATTTGGAAGCATCGAGTGTGTCTGTGACAGAGGTTTACTGTGGTGGTTTAATGAGAAGGGAAGACCTGCCTTTAATGTGGTTAGAAGCATCCCAAATACTGGAGCCAAGACTGCATAAAACAGTTCTCAACCTTCCTAATGCTATGACCCTTTAATATGCTCCCCATGTGGTGGTGACTCCAATCATAAATGTTTTTTTATTGCTACTTTATAACTGTAATTTGGCTAGATACAAATCATAATGTAAATATCTGTGTTTACTGATGGTCTATGGCGACCCTGTGAAATGGTCCTAAAGGAGTCATGACTGACAGTTTGAGAACCACTGACATACAAGGGTAGGAAGAATCACTAGCACTCCTTGATGCTGCCTACATCCTCATCTGCCCATTTTCTGAGCAGTCTCCACAGCTCATAAATTCTGTCATCTTCTTCACAAAGGCAGATGGAGTCCTCTTAACTTGTGACCTGAACTAAACCTTCTCTTCCTTTCTCCCTTAAGATGCTTGTCAGGTGTCTCTCCAAAGCAATGAGAAAAGTAGATAAAACATTTCTTTGTGCTGGCCAGAGGTGGAATCTTTCAACCCTCTCAGATCTGAAGCCAACACAAACACAGCAAAGAGTGTGACACTCTTAGTGGGTTAACCTAGGCTTTTCACTTCAACAAGACACAGAAAGGCGTTCATGTGGGCAAACTTAGTGAATATCTGTTACTGCTGGCAAGATCACCTAGATGAGATAATGCTTTTTTAAAAAAGAAAGTGCTTCAATTGAGGCTTTGGGATATTTAAAAATATATTTGCTGACTGATTTGAACATACCTGTATGCATGTAGTTAGACATATATATCTTCATTTTCCTATTTTTGGATACATTTTATTACATTTTATCTTGTTCTTTTCATAATTTGTAGGTGTAGATTAGTCAGTTTTAAAATGCAATAATTTTGAGTTTCCACTAGAATAAATTCAAATTAGCTCTACCCCAGACATTATCACATGCTTTAGTAGATCATATCTTGCCTATTGTATTACATGGGATCCACACAGCCAGGACAATGTTTTTCTCTTTAATGAAGAGGTATGTTTGATGTTTGTTTTACCATCTTTCCAAATTTGGGTAGTTCTTTAATTTGACAACATATTTAGACAAAGACCAGCAGCATTCATTTTATGACCTCTGTTTTCTTTGGGCTGGTGTACTGCTCACTCACACTTACAGGTCTGGATTCTATTTAACATGACAGTAGCACTTAAAATAGGAGCAGAGGACCCAATGTTTAGATGGTCTGCAGTTCATCTTTATCAAGTGTGAAGATAACTGCCTCCTGTTGTAGAAATGTTTTATGAAAAAGTTATTCAATATGGACCTTGAAGAATTGATTAGGCTTGCAGAGAGCAGAAAAAATTATTTTAGATAGTAGAAGTAACTGGGACTTAGAGATAGTGAAGTGAGTTTTTAGCCAGGCACATTCCAAGACTTGTACAAAATGAGGTAGTTAATCTAGTGTGATATTAAGGTATCAAGAAGAATACAAGAAGGAATAATGGAAGTTGTACTGTGAAGGTCACCATGGGAAGACTAAAAATTCCAGAAGACCTTTGAGCTTCAGATGTTGTATGCTTAATATATCATAGAAAATGATATATGCACATCTTTACTTTAGAAGGTGGTGGTGTGTGTATCTGCTGAAAGGATAAGAGACAAGAGATTTTAAATAGTAGGAATTCTGTGAATTGGAAATCAATTAGAATCCATGGTAAGAGGTACATAGATGCCATGAATATGAAAAGGAGTGGACAGGGAAAGAATTGAAAGGGATAGTGGGGAAAAGATGTAAATACAATACTCACACATGAAATCTTCAAAAACCAAATAAAAAATTTGAATTTTAAAATGAGATAAGCTATGTCTACTACAGACGGTAGAGGAAAAATGAATAGAATTTGGTGTTAATAAAGTCAAAAGAAAGACAGTAGGTGGTGGACAACATGGACCTCCTGAGTTTCCCTCACACTTTGACCAGCAACACAGTGGAACGCAGCCTAATATGGAACCAATTTATATTCAATTCAATGGAAGCTTAGAATCTATTGAAATCTGTTATACATGTTGTTGCTTACCCTTACTGTTGTCTGGTGTGTGACAGAGCCTGCAGTGAGAAAATGCACAGCAGTTCATTATGATATGTGGATGATTGACAGTTGAAAATGATACAGAGCCCAGGTGTATGGGGATATAGAGTTGTACAGATTCTGGGGATAGCTGACATTTAAAAAATTTTTATTTTTATTTTTTCCAGGGCTTTGTAGATGCCTTCTTTTCAGAGGGGCTTAAATTTCCTCTTTACAGACAGTGGTTTAGGGAACACTTTCAGTCAGCGGGTGGCAGTATTGCATCTTAGAAGGTGCATAGACTACAGATAACGGGCAGAATATTTGTCATCAATTCCTAGCATCATGTCAGCTTCTTTATCACAAGGCTCCCAGGCCCAAAGCAATCAAATTGTCTTAAGAATTACTTGATGATTCCTTTGAAATACAGATCCCCATACTATAACAGTTACAGATTCCAATTTAGTCAGTCTTGGATGGGGCCAGATGTAAGGGTGTATTTTAACACATAAGGCAATTTTGAGAATTAGCTAGCTGTGGAATTTATTCTTTTTTGAGATTTCATTTTTATATTATTACTGTGACCATTACATGAAGGAAACATATCTGAGTCTAAAATAACTTTTTTTTTCTATTCAAATAGGTTATCATTTCTTATAATTTTGAAACTTAAAAAGATTTTATAGCAGAAGAAAACTGGTAGATTTTGTCCATCATAATAGGGAAATATGGTATTAATTAGATAATACTGAGTAGACAATGAAAAGCACAGGTTCTTTGCTTCAATTTTTTAATTTATATTATTTTTGAGATTACAATGTAAATAAATATTTCCACCTTCTGTTCTCTCAAGCCCTTTCATATACTTTCCTTGTTCTATTTTGAATTAATGGCCTTTCCCCCTATTAGTTGTTAGACACATATTTGTACATAAATTAAGGAGCATATATACATACATATATGCAAATTCCTAATTTTGTATAAATAGAACACACGTGGCCTATATAATGCTACCTGTATGTATATTTTCAGGGGTGACCACTTGGTACTGGATAACTAATTGATGTGATCTTCCATTGGCAAGACTTTTTCTCCAACTCTCAGCATTTCTTAGTTGTCTGTAGTTCTTTGTAGATATCATGGACTTTCCCTTGTCCATTTTAGCAAGTATATTGCTGTCCTCATTCAATTTTTCAAAAAATCCGAGTAAAAAGGACTTTAAGTACCTTGTAGGCAAGATCAAAGCCCCCAGTTCTGCTGTCTACCTCCTGCATCCTCCCACACTAAAGGTCTTAGAAAGAAAGGAAAAATATTATCATTTTAAATTAATTTAGCACTGTGAAGGTGCTAAGTGCTCTTTGGAATAATATATTTAAAATAACACATGGAAATAATGAAAGTCTTTTCTGTGTAAAAAAAAAATAAGTAAATAATAATGAACACTGAAAAAAAAAAACTACCAATGAGTATTATAAATGTGTATTTGTGTTTGTCAAAAAGCACCTGGAAAATGAGTCTAAACTGAGCACAATTATAAAGAGTTAGATATCTGCAATGTACATAAGGCTTTTGGGAGCATAAGAAAAGACATAATTCTTAACTAAAACCAAGGATCATTATTGTGTTTTTGTATTTTATAGCATATAACAAAAAAATCAAGTTTGGAAAAAATACCAGACTCAAAATAGTGATAAAATAAAACACATATTTTTATATTTTAATATGAAGCTCATGTTTATTTTTGACACTATAATAATTTAATTTACAAATGTGTTAGGACTTTTTAGTTTTAAGAAAAATTGCATAGGCTAAATACACAATTCTCTTCCTCAAACTCCAAGCCAAATAAAATTAAATAAACAAATAAAATTCATTGTGTCAATAATAGCAACTGTTATTTACAATACCTACTTTTGGGCTGACAACTCACAGAACAGAGACTATAAGAGCATAACAGTCTATGCAGCAACATGTAGAATACACGTCTGCTGCCCTTGAAGCTTATTGCACATTGTAATCAGTCTCATATAAATTATCATCATTTCTGTGTTACCAGTCATCTGACCTCCCCAGTTCTGAGGTGTTCTAATAGAGTCCCACTGTATTTCATGACAGTACCACGGTATCTCCTTCATTTGTCTCCTCATGTTCTTCTTTGCTAATGCATCCTCAAGTCTCTACCTGGTTCACTCCCAGGTCAAGCCATTCTGAGCCATTTATACCTCCACAGGGCCTGCTGAGTCACCAAAGCAGGCCACGTTGACCATGCAGGCTGTGTCCTGGGCGTTTTCCTTCTGTCCTCCAAACCATCTTTTAATTCCTGACAGCCAGGAACCACTCACTTTAAGCTATTAGCCTGAAGGTCATTTAGAAGATTTAAGTAAAAATTTGATTTCAGGAACCTGGGATAAGAATCCTTTTCCATAAGTGCATATATGACTTTTTGGGCTTCATCAAAAGATGTGGAGGTTGGTGCTTTAATCTTCTTGGCGGTAGATTCTCGGGTACGAAAGTCAATATTGATCTGAAAAGAAATATTTGTTAATTAATGTGCACTTGCTGATTATGATAAAATTTATTATGCTATTGTCATTTCAGATGACATCTTAAGAAAATGGTTCTACATTCCTATTTAAGTCATTTCAATATGTCTTGAATAGCTATTATAGTCCAGTTCTATACTAGGTGTATGAGAGCTACAAAAAAATACAACACAAGAGGTATTTCTTTCAGCATCTGTTTATAGTGTAGTTGGGAGAAACAAAAATAAATAGACATGAAGAACTGTACTATCCAAGAAAGTACTCCATGTACCAAAACGGAGTGTCATGGACACTTTAGGGTTACTGAGTGGGAGTATTTTCCTAGAAGGCAACACTGCTAAGTAGCTGCGTGTGTTTTTGCTGCTTTAAGTGTGCATGTTATAGTAGTCTGCATTTTATGCTTATCTGAGTTACAGTAGCTCATTAAAGGTTCCATACTGGCCTGGCTCAGGTTATCTTATTCCATTCCCCATCCCTTCAAGGGAAACAGTTTAAAAAAACAGTATTTTTCATCTCTGTACTGATATCTTTACAAATACAGGGAATAGTCCTCCTGCATTGAACATATAAATATTCATACCTGTATTTAATTAGAACCAGGACACCAAGGTCTTCAACCTAACCTATGCATCAAATGTGATTTCTCTATGTAGGTAAAATTTACACACACTGATGCTAATGGCAATGACTTTTATACTCACTTGCTTCACAGCATCTGGATGCACAAATACTTTGTAGATATACTGTGCTTTGTTACTCAAAAGGTCAGACTCTGTTTTCTTATAGTCTTCACAAGCCAACCAGAATTCAATATTCTCTTCACTGAATTCAGACTTAAGAAAATTTCCAAAGACACTTTGACCAGCTAAAAAGAAAAGGATTGAGTAAATTAACTGAGTTAGTAAATGAATATCACAGAAAAAAGTTTATAAGCAAAGTCTACTATTCCTATATTTACAAAGGTATGTGATGACTACTGCTAAAACAGCTGTGCCATAATTTGTAGGCAACCTTAGGAATTCTGTTCTGTGTGAAAGAGGAATCTGATAGCCACAATTTTGTCCACTGTTACACAGTGCTTTGTGTTTTCACATAAAGGTGCTTTGCTTCCTGCTGTATTTACATTGAAATTAAGCTCTGCTGATTATAGAACAATGTCATTACTTATCCAAACACCAACAACTGATTGAGAGTGTGGAGTGTTTTCTTTTTTTCAAGGAAAGGTTAATGAATGAGGGTGGTAACAGCATTTGATAATTAAAAACCCAACTTTCTCATCCAAACCATGCCAGTCAGCTAATGTTAGGTCTGTATGCCACGTGTATGCTTGGTACCCTGATTACATTTGCTAGTGAGGTTGAGATTATATGCTATTTACTCAGTTAGCTAAATTGTAAACTAAGTTTTGTAATTACATGATCAAATGATGCTGAATTGCTTAGACCTCCCCAAGTAATTTAGTGTCTTCCTGCAGAGAAGAGGGTGAACTTACGCTTGAGACAAAGTCTGCACTTCTGAATAAAGTTCTAACCCTAATCATGTTGCAATCCTATGACGGGGTAAGGGAATTGGTTTCATTCTTTATTTCATCAGAAATCCCTGTGACATATATATATATACATATATATATATATATCAAGCTGTATACTTGCAATATGTACTAAGTATGTACCAAACACCTTTAAGGCAGTAATAAACTGTATCTTTGCTTTTGAACCCTTGGTGCCTTTAAAATACCTTCCACATAAAGTGGATTAATGAAAGTTAATAGATATGTGGTTGATAGAACACCAACTATGTAAATGATTACATCTAATTGTACAAAATACTTTTTAAGTCCTTTCAAAACAGTAACTCATATGACCTGATATTTGGTTGTTTTTTTAAACACTTTGAAACTGCAACATAATTTTATTTATCTTTATTTTGATTTTTGAAGACTTATTTTTTTCTGGGTATATGTGTGTTCCCTCTTTTCCTGTCTCCATGTAGGAGCTCTTGTGGGCAGGTGCCCATAGACGCCAGAAGAGGGCATCAGATTGTGAGACACTGGCAGTGAGTGAGGGAAACAAAGTCTTTAAGAGCAGCAGTCACCCTTAACCAATCAGCCTCCTATCCAGAAACCCTGCATAATTTTAGTTTTGTTCTTGAATCCATGAAAACATGTAGTTGTCTTGGGAGATTTGTCTAAAAGACAGTGGTAAAAATCTAATGCTATATGGCAAAGTCTTATTGTCATTAAATAACCAATGACCATATAAAAACTAAAGCACTATGTTTTGCATACTTTCCTCATTTCCTTTAATAATATACATTAATAATACAGCCAATCTACTAAATTATTGAGCTGTCTCCCAAACAATGGATAGTTAATGGATACTTACTCTGGTTGGTAAGAAGTTTTTCCAGAGATTGAGACCACTGCATTACTTCTTCAGCAGAAAGTCTGCAATTAATTAAACAGCATAAATTAATAAACAGTTTATATAATCTCAAATGAAATAATAATGGCTGATACACTTTGATGACTAAGATTTTCATTATAATATGTTCCATTACAAATTTTGTGTATAAAATCCTTTTTAATTAAAATAGTTATAAAAACATCTGTTAAGGTAGCAAAAAAAAAATCCAAGTAGATCAAATAAAATGACTGAAACATGAATAGAAAATTGTTGGAACATATTTGATGTCCATTGGCTCTAATGTGGCCTAATCTTGTCATGTTACCTAAAAAAAATGAAGTCCATTGCATGCAATATTTTTTTGTATGCCTTTTTTAAAAAAAGAACAAGGCCCAGGCTGGCCTCAAACAAGTGACCATCCCTCTGCCTCAGCCCTTCAAGTGCTGGGATTACATGGCTCAGCCACGATGCTCACAAACAAGCAGTATCAATATCTAGCAAAGATGATAGTTAACTTGTAGAATACTTATACAGTTATAGCATTTCAATTTATTCAGTACATACATGTCTTTAGACTTGGATGATTTCATTCCAGATTCCAGATGTGGGACCATGGATCTCAGGTATGCTTTCACATCCATTCCACTACAAAAGACAAGAAAAATTCATAATTCCCTAGGCAAGCACACTTTATGAAAGAAAAAGAACATGCAGCAAATATCTCTGAGAAAGAAGGAAATATTAAAAAGAGCTAATACATTATTTTGCTGTTTTAAAATAGAGCTTGCTTTTTTATGAGCCAAAGTCCATAAAGATTCCCACCTACTGCCTGTAACATGATTTATTTTCAAATAAAACTGAATTTCACTTCTAAGTCACGATACATAGTTGCTTTGATCTACATAAACTAAATGGCGGCATTCACTTCCATTCATTCATACTCCCTTGGTCATAAAAGAGAATTTAGGTAAGACATTGAAGGAACTTACAAAGTCTTTGGCCTCTTCTTTTGCGTTTTGTCGTCTAGAAGCGAATGATTAGGTTCTTTCAAATCCTTTGGGCTAGCAGAGAAGAACATTCCTGGCATTTTGTCCAGCCTCGGCATGGAGATAGCTGCAGCTCTCATGGTCTTCTCGAAATGAGTGTCTGTTAGTCCACGTCTGCTGCTTTATATAGCGAAGGCAGAAGGCACTTGCTGTTCGGGGAGTCTGTTTATCAAGTGATGTTACCACAGACACTGGCAGTTCCTCCTTTCTCGGTGTGTTGTGACGTGTATCTTGAAGAAAAAAAAGTGCGAAGTGATGTCTTGTGGTTGAAACTCAACCAAATGAGAGCAGGTCATTTGATTAGAAAGGCATGAAGAGAATCACACACACACACACAGGAGGGCACATGTCTGGAGCAGCAGCGTCAGCCTTTGGTTTGAGGGATTGTTAGTTTCTTCCTGAAAACTATTACGTCCTGTTCAATGTTTCATTTGCTATATTTACTGTGTCATGTGATATTACAGTTGTATCCCCTTCTATGCCTTGGGTAGCTCTTAACTATAAAATTATCAGATCAAAAAATTTTCCCTTCTTTTAAAAATTGAAAATATATTTTTCTTACAAAATGCATTCTGATTATGGTTTTCCCATCCCAGGCTCAATTACTACCCCCCATCCACATTACTTTTTTCTATCATTAGAATACAAACAGACATCTAAAAAATAACATAAAAGACAAACAAACCAGACTAGGTTAAAACAAACAAATGAGGAAAAAGAGTCAATGAAAAACCACAATAAGCATACATAAACAAAGAGACACATGTACATTCACACACAGAGAAATCTTATAAAAAATAAAACATGAAACCATAATATATATGGTCTGGACCAGATAAGTTCTAATGTCCAGAAGGGAAATGAACACATGCCCCCATCCTTAACCCAGAAGTTGTCTACAAATAACGTCTCACAAAAGAAAAATCAGTTTTCTCCAGTGAAATCTAACAGGCAACAAAAACCTCTTAAGGATAGGCTCCATGCCCATCAATAGATGGCTGCTGGAAACTGAACACAAGGAAAATTATGGAGGATCTTTTTGTCTTATAATGCTTTCTTTGTTTTTTTTTTTTTAATCTTACTGATCACAATATTTTAAGAGTTACCCACCACTCCCTGCAAGAAGCATAATAAATTGGACATTTTTTTCTGATTATTCTGCATCATTATGGTAAGAAGGAGATGTATGATGGGAGACTGCCTTTACCTTGAGCTGTCTGGATTCCCACCCAACATTTACAGGATAGCAAACATTCTTGATAGAATTTTTCAAGATGTGTACAAGATATTCTACCAGTGACATATAAGTGAATCTTAAGAAGTATATGGTTTTAATGTTATCTTAGTGATTAGATTATAACTAATATAGCAAATTGTATTAATAGTTAAGAAAAGAGCACAATAAAATTAAGTAAAATATAAATAAAAGTATAATGCACACACAGACATTGCATAATACATAAAACACTGATCTTTAAGAGCACAATATCCATAGAAAAACTCAAGGGAAAGCCAGTTTGTTTGAATAAATGAGTCATTTGTACTTGTTAGGAGATAATAATTAAATTTTTGGCAGTGTGTCTGGAAAGGTATAGTCTAGCTTTAATTGAGCTGATTACATTAAAAATTATTACTACTGACAAATCACTTGCTAGAGTAGAATTACTAATGTAATATAAAATCTTACAGAACTTATATGGGATATATAGCATTTTATACTGTAGCCAATTTACCTTTGGGCAGATTGAATTTGCTTCTGTAAAGATGATAGCCTTTATTGGAGAGCTTTCTGGTGGGATTAGGAAAGTTAACGGAAAAAAGTGGAGGGGAATATTAATTTTTCTTGTCCTGGTTTTAATCATTATAACAATGTCTGTAGTAAATGTTTATAATATTACAAACATCACTATGGTAATGAATGACTATTTTGTGCACTGGTATCATCTGAAGTTTAAAAGATAACATGATTCATTTAAGAATGAGAAGTAGCGAGATGAGCTGGCCACTTTGAGAGTGACCCGATAGAGCTGTGATAGATGACGTAAAGATCTGTTTGTTTACTTCCTGTGGTCCAGCTTAGACTTACGTTCCTGTTAAAATCTTCACCATTTCTGCTGTTTGTTTATTGATAACCTCTCACTCCTATAGATAAACGTGGACAAATTATGATTGAGAAACATAATTTAAAGCTTATTTTAATAAACCATGATTATTGTTATCCAAATATACTGGAAATTTTCAAAGAATGATTTTGCAAGAAATGTTCCTTTGGATGTTATGCGTGCTAGAAGAAACAATAATGACAGCAGAGGTTATGGCACAGACTTGCTTGGGGGATGTTGGATTTTTATTGTTTTAAGGAACCGCATCCTTTTTAGATAAGGAAAAAAACGTGGTTTTGGATAATTTTACTAAAATAATATGAAAGGTAATGGATTTTATTATGTCATTTGCATACATTGTTCCATTGCTTCCCCTCCTTTCTTCTCTTCTTTCTTTCTCCCATGATCCCCTTTTTCTTCCAACAGCTCCTGTTCTACTTTTATGTAAAATGCATTCTATTATCTTGCCTCCTCCCCGCCCCCCCCCCCGACTGAGATCTCATTTCTCATTTAGGATTTCTTTTCTAGTTTCTTGACCATGTGTGCCTGTCAGTGTTCATGCACACACACACACACAGATACACACACACACTCTCTCAGCATGTGAGAAAAAATGTCCATTCTTTGTCTTTCTGAGTCTGAGCATTTTGTTTCCCAGTGACTTCCAATTCTGGCTATTTTTCTTCACATGTCCTGGTTTTAGTTTTCTTTATGACTGATTGTGTATATGTGCAGTTTCCTCATGATCCACTCACTTGTTGTTCATCTTGGGAAGTTTTTTTTTTTTTTTTTTTTTTTTTTTTTTTTTTAAAGCTATTCTAAATAGTGCATCAACAAATGGATATGCAAGTGTCTCTGTGTTGTGCTGACTCAGAATCCTTTGGGTATCTATATGGCCGGGAGTGGAACACCTGCATCTTATGGTAGTCTTATTTTAGTTTGTTTTAACTTCCATAATAAGTGTACCAATTATTATCCCACCAAGAATGATGAGAAGTCCTTTTTACCTCATATTTTTACCAGTAATTTTTTATCATATCTTTTTAAAATAATAGCCAAGCTGAGCATGGTAAGACAGAATTCTAAAGAAATTTTATATTTTCCTGGTGGCACAGAATGTTGCGCAAAATAGGTGTTTTTTTTTTTTGTGTGTGTGTGTGTGTTTTTTTTTAAAATAAAAAGTGCCCTCTTAACACCACATTAAGAAACTGTACTCCAAGAAAAAAAAAGTATATTTACTTAATATGTATTAAGGAACTGCAGTAGTGCATCCTACATATTATTACCACAGCAGAGTATTGTTTAAGCCTGACCACTGGCAAGTAGTTATAATGGCTTTCCTAAGCTCAAATACAAAAATAAGTTTTTGAAAGAGCATGTCTTTATAAAAATTCGGAGTTAAAGCTGGCAACTAAAATCACTCCTTTGAAGGCCTCTTGCTAATCCATACAAGGTCTATATGTGTCAAAGCCAGGCAGATTTGACCCAGGTCTATCAGAAATGACTGAGGAATACAGAGAACCCTCTGGAGGGCCTCCGTCAGTCTCACATACTGCTACTGTCAGGTCTTTCTTTATGAAGTTCATCAAAAATAGAAAAACTTGTAAGTAATTTTACTGAATCACCAAGCGTGTCCCCAAAGCTACCACCATCATCACTTCTCACTAGTGTCATCTTCTTATAACCATAGACCTATGTTGACATATTATTGTCATCCAAAGCACAGAGTTGACACTAATGCTCATTATGGATGCTACATATTCTATGGGTTTTAATGTATAAATAAATAGTGACCAAAAAATTGATCTCATGATATCATACAGAATGGCTTCTTTTCTATCTTTAAGAGAAATGCCAGTTTATGTGCATATCTATTTAGAGACAGGGTCTCATGTAGACAAGGTTGGCTTTGAGCTAACTGTGTCTCTGAGGGTGACTTTGAACTTCTGGTACTTGTGCCTCTATCTCCAGGGGCTGGAATTCCAGGTTTAAGCCACCACACTCAGTTTTATGTAGTGTTGGAGATCCAATGAACATGGGGCTTTGTGTGAGCAAGGGGAGAACTCAGTAAATACAAATGAGTGACACCTCCAGCATAGTGTCATAGCTTAAAAATTACCTATCATTCTTAATAAGAAAATTTAATAATTTTTATTCTTTTCATAACTAATTTTATAATTTGGTTCAAAGAATTGCAAGCAATTTTATAGTAGCAGGGTGAACTTCATTGAATAATATTTACAATCTTGATATTGAATACTCTGGTGTTAAATCTTTATAATATTGTATAAACCTTGTAGGAATTAAGAATTATGGGACAAAGGGCACTGTTGAGTATGAAGTTGTCTTAAAAATAAAAATTTACATATACTGGAAGAATATAGACAGAAGTTTTGATCCTTTAAAACAACAGATATTATTGCAGTCTTACAATGGAAGTCATAAAATGTACCACAAATAGAAAGCAGGATAACTCTCTGTTCCTGAGTACAGTATAGTAGAGTAGACTGATAAGAGTAGATATAGTAGGGTAGACTGATATTTAAGCAAGTGATCACATGAAAAGCAGCACCAGAAAGGAGTGCATAGAAGAAACACAAATAGATAGAGTGATTGGCATTGAAAACATGAAAAATGGAGCCACACACTTTTGCATTGGCTACAAAACCCACATTCCCTCTTTACCTATTGCATTTAGCACTCATTGGAAAGTAGAGAAGACAGCAATACAGTGAGAGGGTCTTCAGTAAGTAGATACCCATTATACTTTTCAGATTTGTGAAAGAATGGGTCCTATATGGCTGCTTTCAAGGCTTTGGGTTAGTATAGTCATTCAGTTAAACTATTAGTCTTTTATAGTTCCTTGTGACCTGACTCACTATTTCCACTCATTATCTTGGTCCTGGACCCCAGAAGACTGAATCTTCATGGTTGATACTGAAACCAAATGTTTCAAAGAATGCATTCATAAAATTAACAAATTTGAGTTGGAATGATTTACTGTGTGCAAGCTGGCAGGGATGTTCCTGCCTATTTTATATCATCTATGAATAAAAAGACTAAACATTTAGACTTGCTTATTTTGTTGTATGTATTCTAGTGAGGAAATCTGCTGATATATATATTTTTTTTCCAAAACAGATATCTGCAAGATGGTAAAATTGTTAGAGCTCAGTAAGTTGCAACTGAGCAAGATAAGAATCTAGTTTCTTTTTCTTGCCCTGCACCAATTAACTTCCAGTCAATACTGAATTTCTTGTTTCTATAATCTGACCATTTATAAGAAAATAGAATATGAAATGTTTAGATTCTCAGACTCATATGAATTTATGAAATCTTCTTTGACTTACTTGTACTCTTTTTTTATCAATTAGCTTTCACTAATAATACCATTTTCCAAGTTACTCTTTAAATGACCAAATAAATCTTTAGCTAATGTCACTTCTCATATGCGTTTCTCACATTGGATCAATTTTTATTTATTATCACTCTATTTTGATAAGCTTTTCAACACAGGAGATTAATGTTTGAGTCAGTCTTAATGTGTTTGGCAAATAAACAGAACTTTGCTAGGAAAACAATAGCAATTATTTGAGGTTTTGATGGACAATCATCTTTCACAGCACATGACATGAATAGAAAAAAACAGGAGCTCACAGATCAGCACATGGAGGTAATTTGAAAGAGTACATATTAAAGAGTAGTCCGTAAGTGACCATGTAAACTTTCAGGATTCTAACAGGTCCAATGATTTGCTTCTACTACACATGGAAGCAATGACACCAATGACTTATTGTCCTTTCACTTTTTTTTCCATTATAGAATGTGATTTTCTTAGAAAACCATATTAAGATGCATAATTGCTCTGGCCTTCCCTCAACAATGCTACTTAGTGATTGCAGACACAGAAACTGCTTTTCTTTTGTTTATTTGCTCTTGTGTCTGCTAACATATATATATACTCTGCATGCTAATCAAAGAGAATGGTAAACACAAATCCAGCTGCAAACTCTTCAATCTCTAGTGATGAACTGCCTGCAAGACTCACTGGTACACTAATGGCGTAGCATCATGGGAGTCAGCCAACCAATATCTGACTGGGTTTAAGGCCAACTCCATGAGATGGAGCTAATGCCTGATACTCTTCTGGTGGCTAAGAGTTTGTTATCAGATAGGTCAGGGACCTAAGGGAAGACCAATATAACTGTTCTTCTGAAGGAAGACTATAGTCATTCTGATATCCTCATAGGTCAGTGATTTGCTCAACCATCAATAGAGAAGCTTCCTTCTGCAGTAGATGGAAACAAATATAAATATCTACATCCAGACAATATGCAAAAGATGAGAGACTTTGGAACATCCAGTTCTAAGTGGGATATCTCTAGTAAATTCATCTCTCAAATCTCAGGAAAACATGCAGAAGAGAAGGCAGAGAGACTCCAAGAGCCATAATGAATAAAGGACACCAAAGAAACAAGGCCTTCTAAATACAACATGACCCATGTGCCAGTATTCAAAGAGTCTGAAATGCTGAACAAAGTCATTCCTTAAGGTCAATTTAGCCAGAGCTTAAGAGTCTTCAGGATTCCTGTAAATTACGAACATGCTGAGCCTAAGACCTACTACAAATTGGGAAAATATCTCAGCAATCCATGAGGTTTATATTTCAAATCTCCAGAGGCAGGAACTGCTCATGGAGAAACAGTTGCTTTTTATCCCTATTTTCCTTCCTGGAAGGTTTTGTCTTATCAGTACTGACTGGTAGAATACATTTAATGAAAATTCAGAGTAAAGCAAGGAAAAAAAAATCTCATCCTTGTCTTTATCCCTTTTCTCGCTGGCATGAAAGATCAAGAGACATAAAATGGTAAGGTCTTTGGAATTGCTTTTTACTTTTTGAAAACCTGATCATGTTAATTTGAGAACTCTTTTCTTCTCATTTTCATAAGATTGCAAGTTTATTTCATATCTGTTTTCTGGACCTTGCGTGTGAGTTTGTGGATCCTCTCCTTGTTGGTTCTGCTCTGACCAGGTGCTTAGCTGAGGCAGTAACATGTAAGTACCTTTGGAGCAATGTCTAGGACTATCCAAAGAAGGGCATGTGGGGAGACTTTGTTCCACTTTGTTACTGTGCGGCTTCTTCTTTTTTTTCTTTCTTTATTTTGTATTTATCAAGAAATACAGTAAAATGAATTTAAAATGCTGATAAGTTAACAATAACTATAAAGAAGATAAAAATCATAAGTATGACTTATCAAGGGTGATAATGCAAATAAGATTGCTACACATATATTTACTTTGTGTTCAGCTTTCCCTCTGAATTTTTTTTTTCCATCCCTGTATATCCTTATTCAAGATCCCTTCCCCCTCCCGTGCGGCTTCTTACCTCACCCTCTCTTTAGCAAGATTGAGGCATACACGGTTCCTCATAATGAAGAGCAGGAAGGTTGGAAATGCTTGTACTGATCTATGAAGGGAAGTCGGATACAAGAAAGCAACGGAGTGAGGATTTGGTGAGGAAATGATGGGCAGTGTGACAGCAGCACTAAGGAAGTCTGCCTAGACTTTATTGTTCACTATGGAACCTCTAAGGATTCCTAAAAACTCAGAAACCACTTCAGAGAACAGAGGCTGTGCCATAAATTAAAATGGCTGTTCAGTCTTGGAAATCACATTCCTTAACATGACTGTGGGAATATGAGAGTTTCTTACATTTTAAAATTAAACTATAAGGGTATAAAGCAGGATATAAATGATATACAAAAATTTTTAAATAATATTTTATATGAAGAAAATTTTATATACTACACAATGTTTATTGATCATATCTATCTGCCACTTTGAGCTCTTCCTGAGTCCCCCTAGTCTATTTTCCTCCCAACTTCATGACCTCTGTTTTTTGTTACTAATAATCCCCTTCCTCTAAGTAGAACTTTCCATATACACATAGGTGTATGGTCATCCACTATGGTATGACAACCTCCTAGTGACTTCATTCCCAAAGGACAGTGACTTTTCCTCCCTTAGCAACCATCAGCTGCCATTTTGAGGGACCTGATGAAGTGTAAGTAATCACAACTACTTGATGTGTGTCAGCTATGTTGTGTCCCAAAATCAGAGTTTCACTGCACTACTCCTCACCTGTAGTCTCTACCCTGTATCCAGGAGACTGTCTCTAAAACATCTGGACTGCACAGCTATATAAAAGGAGCTTACCAAAATGGATCTTGGTGATCAAATAGAAAGTTGTTTGTGAACCTGAGATATAATAAGTTACATTCTGGGATGACTATGTTTTATGTTAGTTAGTTATTGCAAGTATGTCCAACATTATGTAGGATATATGTCTTAATCCACAAAGGGCAATTTTTAAGTGGAAACATTACTCTTTCCTTTACCTTTTAAGATGTCTTTTTTGCTAAAGGCCTTACAGTGTTGCATCTCCTTTCTTTCCACCTCTATTCCTTCTGCCTTGCTAACTAACTTCACTGACCCATTTAATGCACAGAGAATGGCTTCTTGATTTAAGTGTGAAAACTTAATTGTTACTAATAGCTTTTGGTGGGGTGAGAAGATAAAACATATCAGTTAGTAATCAGAAATTGAGGGCTTCAGAAGGCTGTTTTTTCACTTGCCAACAAATGGGAAGGTCTTTAGATACCGTCTACAAGCAAAGAGTATTTCCTCTAAATCAACATTTTATATGATTTTAGCAGATTAAAATGAAGTATGGCTTTTGTTGAGTCATATATGAAGGAAAAATGAAGTTAGTTTCTATCTGATATGCTGTACAAGTATTTGGCCCAGCCTAGCCCCAAGGTCTGGACTTGCCTGCTGCTGCTTAGCCCCTCCTCCCTAAATGACTCAGACATTTATATTAATTATATGCTGTTTAATCTATGGCTAGGGCTTATTGCTAGCTAGCTCTCTCATCTTAATTTAACTCAGTTTTAATAATCTGTCTTGCCAGGTGGCTTGTGGTTTTCCTGAATTTCTTTGCATACTGTTCTTTGGGCAGTTGGATTGTGTCTCTCTTGACTTTACCCTCTTTTTCTTTTTAATCTATGCTCAAATTTCCTGCCTCTTTCTAAGATGCCCTGCCATAGGCTCAAACAGTCCCTTTATTAATGAATAATATTCACAGCATACAAAAAGACACCTCACATCACTGGTAGAAACTAGAGTTCAGTGGAAAATCAAGACTACTTCCAAAATTTAAAAAAGGGGAGGGGAGATTTTGAATGGCAAGTATATTTGAATATAAATTTCACACTCCAAACAAGAGAGACATCTACAATCCAGTGCAAATGTGAATGTCATTGTCCCTTCATTAAGCTAATAGACAGTGTAAAAGTACTTAATTTGGATAGCCTTTCCGTCTCACCTAATGCACAAGCTGTAATGTTTATACAGTGCATGGAGCCTGCCATGGCATGACTGACTCCTAATGTTTCTTTTGTCAGCATCTCTAATTCTCATGGTTCCACATTCATCTCCAGCCACACTGGCGTCCTTGCTGATTCTGAACTCGACAGTACCATTTGTACTTTGAGACTTGAACACTGGCTGCTTCTTCTGCCTGGAATATCCCCAGATAGCCATTATTTATTAGCTTCAAGTTGTTAGTAAATGTCAAATTTACAGCAAGGTCTTTCACAACCATCATAGTTCCAAAGCTATTGGTACCTCTTCATCTTGGCTACCACTTATCTTTAATTTGTTTTTTTTTTTCCACATGCTACTTAATAGCTTCCAATGCACATAACTCCACATATGCACGTGTTTCTACTGGCTAGAATGAGGTATTCACAAGGTCAGGGGTATTTATTTATCTGTTTAACTCCCATATCCTGAAGAGTACCTGGCGTGTATGAAGTTCTGGAGAAAGATTGTCAAAACATTGAATCTCATGGGACAATCCTCATATTAATTTTATTTATTTAATCTGAAAACATTCATTAACTGCCCATTGTCTTTTAACCATTCTGCTGGGCCTGGGAAAATCAAAGGTGAATCTCTATGAAAAGAGATAAATTAATGGAACCCTTCAACACATGTATTAAGTGTGCTATGTAAGGCTAAGTACTGGATGTTCTTGGAGAGTCTAAACTGTCCACTAATCCATGATAGAAAAGGTTACCAAGGATTCATTCATTTTATTTATTCAACAAATAAAACCTATTATGCACCAGAAAATTTAAAAGAGATATCAACCACTATATATCTTTTGCATTTGTTTGTTATCATCTGCCTGAGCAACTGTCTTGCTAACACATGGTTTCAAAGGGCTAAAAGCCAGAGGCCAAGGGTGAAGCAGATGTTCTGAAGGACCTGGGTCCCTGATTAGGTTGTAAAGCTATAGGTATACCTGGGTCAGAAGTATCCATATTTCCTATGCAGGATAAAAATGAAATGGTCTAACCTGATTCATTTGCCATTTTTGATTTAATTTCTATTTTTATTGTTTGAAAATAAATAGTATGTTCTATTGCTGCTTAATTTTGCATTTATATTTTTATTTTTATGGTTAACTTGGATGTGTGGATTTTGAGGTAGTCTTTATAATTCTGACTTGGCATTTCACACTTGCTCATGTATATTTTGTAGGGGTATTCTATATAACTATGAGTTATAGTGCAATGTCTGTACCCTAGTTTTCTACCTCTTCCCTTCTTACTATAATACAATTTTTTTACCTTTTTGTCTTGTCTTGTGAAAGATTTGAATTCTTCTATTAGTGTACCTTGACTTACAATCTTTAAGAGAGATTGTTTGACAGTCAATGGTGAAAAAGAAAAAAATCAGCAACCTGTCATCATGTCTACCCCTTTCTCTCATTCTAGTTTATTAGTTTGGAGCATGAGTCCTGGGTTTATTGCATCAAAGGGTAGATAAATGATACGAATCCAAGCCCTTCTGGGAAGAATTTGTACCCCAGATAAAGATGAGGCTATGCAAAGCCTCATTCAGGTATGTTTTGAATACTTTCTTCAGTTTTGTGTTATAGACTTCTTTCTGTTATGAGGCTAAGGGGAAGCTTCCTAGTGGAGAAGACTAATGGAAATTCATTCAGCTTTTAAAAGAGTGACCTCTTGTGCCTTATGTAACAAAAATATGAAACATGTTCTGCATGGAAAACTTGCCATGTGCTTGAGACTCCACCAACTTCTAACCCATTTTCTCATGTGATCACTAAGAGTTCTGCGAACATGTCATCTCCTTTCCTGTGCAGAGTTTTCTCTGCTAATTTTAAAATCTAATTTTACACTTATATTTTAAGTTGGACAAATTTGAGAGTTCCTGAAAATTATCTAATTAACAACAGAAAGGAAGGAAGGAAGGAAGGAAGGAAGAAAGAAAGAAAGAGAATAAGTCTTGCCTAAGTGTAAAGTAGGGAACATTGATTTTTACTTTCCTTTCAATCAAATAAGGGGAAATAATAAAGGTAGATTTGGGGGACATGGTACTTAGAAGAAGAATATATTATGAAAGTTGTTTTGTAAACTGTCAGAAGTGTTCAAACATATGGTAACTGGTAAAGTGTATGTGTGTGTCTGTGTGTACAAGTTTCAGCTTCTTTTAAAAAATAAGCCTTAGTCTTCCAGATCACACATATATATGCCCATGTTTTCTGGTTTTATTTCCTCTGCAACTGTGAAGAAACTCTTCATATTAGGTAGAAATGATGAAGTCTGGATTTCCTAGGAAAGTGCTCTGAGACAGTTGTTTGTATGTAACAAGTTTATCTGCCCATGATTTGGGATTCTGAGTCCATGAGGCTCCAGGAAAGCAGTATAGAGCTAAGGTAAGGGGTTGGTTGGAGCAACTTTTACAACTCAGGTCTCAGGTAGCCTATGATTGCTACAGATGCCAGATCTACCCTTCAGACCATGCCCACCATAAGACGTTGAAGCTATTTCTTGAAGCCTTTCTTTCATTGATTATTCTGGTCTACAGATTATCTTTAAGAAAGGGATATGTGAGACTGGAGAGATGGCTCAGTGGTTAAGAAAACAGACTGCTCTTCCAGAGGACCTAGATTTAATTTACAGCACCCAAATGTTGGGAAATAACTGTCTGTAATGCCAAGATCTGATACCCTCACACATACATATGCAGGTAAGACACCAGTGCACATAAAATAAAAATAAAAAAATTTCAAGGAAAAAAAAGAAAGAAAAGAAAGGAATTGATACAGGGCTGTTTTTAAGCTGGGAAGTTGAATTTATCAGTTTTGAAGTATAGAATATGAGTAGCATACCACAGTGGTCATGATGACTTATCAACAGTGAAGATTGTATTCTTCACTAGGTGAATATTTGTTACTAGGCTACATATTAAATCACTAGTTTCACTGATCAAAAATTGTTAGGTTTTTAAAATTTCATATGGTATATAACTTAATAAATTATTTGATTGTGTTAAGTGTGAGTTTTGTGACACCACCCAGCAGTAAAGATATCAGTACTTCATGGGAACAGTTGATCTTTTCAATTTTTATTGAATGGGGTACTACAAAGTATTCAATGATTTTTTTTTTGCCTTTTAAAAAATTATAATTTAATTACAACACCTTCCAATCTCTTCCATATATTCCTCCCAACTGTCCTTCAGATTGATAGCTTGTTTTCATTATTATTGCATGCATATGTGCATGTTTATATACATATATATATCTATGTATTACCTGTTGAGTTGTATGAACCTGTTGGCCATTTGGCACTGGACAGCAAATTGATTTTCTCTTCCCTGGGGAAGGCCACCTCTTCTGCTCCCAGGTTTAATCAGTTCCTTATAATTTCTGTGTTGGTTTGAATTCTTGTGGGCTATCTCCCAGGCAGTTTGACATGTTCATGTTTGTCCTTATTTAACTCATCTTTGGGCAGCCATATTGGTGAGTCTTTATGGGCACAGCTTCACGCTTCGAATGTTACTAGGGGTCACAATCTCACAGCAAAGTTCCAATCCTCTGGCTTGTAGAGCTGTTCTGCTCCTTCTTTCACAATGTTCTCTGAGCTTTTGATGCTGGAGTATTTTGTAGATATATTATTCCCTGGGACTGGACTCCAAAATCCTGCATAAACTAGAACTGGTCTGAAAGCCACCTCTTTGTGGACTGGCTTTCATGATAGTGGTAGACACTGTGCACACTTCCAAAAGATTGTGCTTTTTTTTTTTAAAAAAAAATAATGCTAATATCTTTAACAATTACAGCTGCTAATTTCCATGTCATTCTCATGGACAACTTTTAAACTTTTCATAACTCATTCCTTGCTAAACCACATTTTCCCCCTCTCTTACTATAACTCTGATTAGGAGCAGTAACCATGTATAGTCTAAATTCTATCCTGTCTTGCAATGCATTCTATTGAGTGAATTACTTCATTACATTTGAATTCAGTCTCATATAAGATCTAAGAACATAGGCAGAATGCATTGAGATTTTTTGTCAAAGTATAACTTTGTGGCTAATAGCTCAATAACCAATAGTCTTTGTTCCCCTTTTTTTTGACTAAATAAACTTGGTTTCCCTGTTTATAGCTCTCTTAACATTCTGGTCTACCCCTATCCCACTAGACTGACCCATCAAACTCTACTTACAGCACTTTAAGGCTTTTTCTGTGATATTTTTTTCTCTGACTGTGTACACATGCATATGTTTATGTGAGTGTGTGTGAATGCAGATACATGCATGCCATGACATGCCATGGGTAGATAGTGATCATAGCACAACCTAAGCTGTTGGTCCTTGTTATCCAACTTGTTTAAAACAAGTTCTCTTTGTTTTGCTGCTGTTTGTGTGAGTTTCACTGGTTGAAGAGGTTTTAGGGAATTCCCCTAATTCCATCCTCTTCCCCACAAAAGCCATAAGTTCGCAGAGGCTGGTGGCTTTGACTTGGGTTCTAGAGATTTAAACTCAGATTCTCATGCTTGCAAGGCAAATGCTTTCACCCACAGAGTTATCTCCTTGGGACAATCAAGGTCTTCTTTAGCTCAAAATTGCAAACACTTTCACTTTTCTCCCACAAGCCAGGTCCAAATGGACATGTACCAAAACTGGGCTTATCATGGCAGCAGCTCCATTTCTCATGGCCAGCTTTCTATGTGTTACTTTTTCTTATTGCTCTAACAAAATGCCTGACAAAAGCAACTGTATTCAGAGTTTATTTTGGATTACAGGTTAAAGGTAGGAACATCATGGTGAGGAAGCCATAGAGGCAGGAGCCACATTACATGAGGTGACTAGCCACACAGTCTGGAAACAGAGTTAAGTGAATGCTGATGCTCAGCTGGCTCCCTCCTTTTTATTTAATCCAGGTGCTCAGTCTGTGGGATGGTGCTACACATTGTTAGTGTAGGTTTTCACGTCTCAACTACATACCCCACAGGTTTATCCAGTGGATTGTCTCCTAGATAAATAACTACTATGTTAAGTTGACAATCAATATTAATAACTGCATGATTCCACCTGACATCTTTCAGATTTAAGATTCTCATTATGTCCTTTGGAACTAATCTCACATCTCTGTGATGTCTCAATGCTATGCTCTTTTAATCCTTTCAGGCTCTTATTGGTTCCTGACAGTGTCCTCCAAGAAAGTGCTTATCATCAATATTCAGTTAATACCAAAAGAATGAGCCTCTGTAAACGGTACTGTTCTCTTTGTACGATGTGTCCTTCAGTTGCTTTTCCACTTATATTCATTTGATGACTATTTTCCTATAAAATTACTACTATTTGGAGCTTGACTTTTTGATGGACTTGTTATAATGAACTAGATTTGTAGTTTTTAAACTGTCAATATTAAATTTTCTCTCTTGAATGATAGAATTTGGGGTTCAAAAGAAATAACAAAACAAACAGACTGGTTTATGGTTAGCCAATTGACTAATTGGAAGTTAGCTGATGAATTACATGATAGCTCTTGGGAACATGGCTTCCAGCCACTTGTCTTATACTCCAGGCAACACTTTCCACCCATCAAAGCTATTAATGTGCTTAAGAACTGATTGGTGGACTCATATTATGTGGTAACATTTAAATTTGCTGTGTTACTAAGAATTCTAGAAATTCATCAGCATAATAGATATATACATCAGTTTCCTTTTTGTAGTTATTGTAAGTAACATTATATTTGCAATGGCTTCATCAATTAATTGTAATACAAACACTTAAACATGGGAATCCCTTTAAGGAGACAATAACTCTTCCAGACTGGAATCTGGAAGTAGATAAAGTCATGGAAGTAAAATAATCTGTAGCAGGGTGACTGTCAGACCTAGGGTCACATTCACACTTACAGTGTCTCTGCCAGGCTGTCATGAGTTATGCTCAGCAGGTGTTAGAAGGGACTGTCACTTAGGAAGCACAGATGCCCAAGGTTCCTACAGAATTAGAATGGGAGTGACTACCAGCAGCAGTGATGACAGTCCTGCCAATGACTGTGCTGAGGCAACAGACATAAAACTGGGGTATTTTAGACACTGGCTCTAAGTTTATCTTTTAGAAGATGTCATTATCCCCATTTAACATAGCTAACAACTGAGTTTGAAAAAGAAAAACTTCTCAAACTAAATGTGTCAAGACTCAAATCTACACCAGAACCTCAGTTTAAAGTTCATACTTGGTTTCATTATTCCTTGTTGCTTCTCACAATTGTTGCCCAGGGGGACCCCAAACTGTCTTTCCTGAAGGACCATTTCCTAGAAGTGCATTGGAGACTTTCTCAGCCAGACAGTGGAACAGTCTTCCCTTCTACGTGGAGGCTTTCCCCACACTTGATTTTACAAAGGCTGTTTTCTTTGTGTCTGCCCCAAGTTTAAACTTGGCTGGGGTTTCTCTCACTTGAAGCCCAAATCTCCTAATCAAAGCCTTTTAGTGGCAACTAATCTCCACTTGTCTCCTGGAAGCTTATTTTACAAGGTTGGAAGTATTTTATTTAGTGTTTCTCCTCCTATCTTTTAATCAATACTGCTTTCTTTTCAATATTTTTTAAAAATTCATTTTATTTGTGTGTGTGTGTTGGCATCAAATCTAGGGCTTTGAATACTACACAAGGCCTGAACCACAAAGCTACAAGAGGCCTTTGGAGATTTTTATTATTATTATTATAGGAAGATAGTATTTTCAACAATATATGTATCTCTGGCTAATTTTAGGTATGAATCAGGATTTTGAGCTTTTCTGCTTCAATTGGAATGAATGTTTGCTATCCTAGGAGGGACATAGGTTGTAAACTTTACTGCACACATCTGATTGAATCCACTCTAACTTTGGGATTTTAATTAATCTCTTATATACTGTTTCAAGTACAAAGTCTTAAGTGCATCTTGGTTCTTTATAATGTTGTTTTTAGTGTTAATATTTTGAGGTCATTTTAAAAAACAATATTTTGTACCAATATAAGAATGACCGGATGTGGCAGGAGAGGGAAGGGACCTTGAATAAGGATATACAGGAATAGAAAGTGTGACATCCTTGTTCATAATAATAATAAACAGGCAAAAAAAAAACAAACAAAACCTTGAAAAAAAAAAAAGCCTGTGATGGGAGCAAGTTGGGAGAGAAGCATTAAGCCAACTCTATGATGGGATTCCAGGACAGTTATAAGAACCCTAAGCACTATTCCTTCAGTTTCTACTGTGTGAAATAGTTTGAGGAGTAACGGTAGCAATTCTTCTTTGAATGTCTGGTAGAATTCGGCACTGAAACCATCTGGGCCAGGGCTTTTATTTTTGGGGAGGTTTTTAATGACAGCTTCAATTTCCTTAAGGGTTATAGGCCTGTTTAGGTAATTAATCTGGTCTTCATTTAATTTTGGA
>PVIH01000040.1:0-19009 GCA_004025045.1 Sigmodon hispidus
GTGTGTGTGTGTGTTTTCCCAGCCTTCCCTCCATCTCCAGCTTCCTGTTGGAAAATACCATTGAAAGCCCAGCAGCTCATCAACTGGGTATGGTTCACTGAAGTGGACTGATCTGAGCTGGCTACAGACATACTTGTGCTTCCAACTCTGACATTCTGGGAGGGGAAGAAGTCAAGCCAGAGCCCGAGCAGGTGATGAGTGGATTCCACCCCTGGGTGCCACATAGTGGTTGGAGATCCTGGAGTCCTAAGCTGTCCTCTGACTCCTGCGTGAGCACAGAGGCATGAGTTCTCACACCCATACGCGCATGTGAAATAAGATGTCACGTGAAAAGTCACAGATCGCTAGGGATTAGGGAGAGAGGGGTAGGAGACAGAAGATAGAGAGGGCTTTAAATGAACTTGGGGTGACAGTGCTGTGCTGCTCTTTGCACAAATGCACCCCCATGTGGTTATAAGAAAGGAATTGAGCTGGAGAGATGGCTCACCAGCCAATAGCAATGGCTGCTCTTCCAGAGGACCCGGGTTCAATTCCTAGTAACCATATGGAGGTTCACAACCATTTGTAACTCTAATCCCAGGGCATCCAACATCATCTTCTGATCTCTATGGGCACAAGGCACACATGTGTTGTACAGATATACATGCAACCCAGCACCCATACACATATAATAATAACAAGATATTAAAAATAAGGAAAGAATTATGGGTGGCAGTATCAGGGGACATAGGGAATCTATACTTTTTACATTTTTCTATAAACCCCTAGCTGTTTCAGAAATAAAAATAAAACAATGACAAAAAATGAAATAAAGAGAAGAAAAGAGGGGCTGGAGAGATGGCTCAGCGGTTAAGAGCACCGTCTGCTCTTCCAGAGGACCGGGGTTCGATTCCCAGCACCCACATGGCAGCTAACAACTGTCTGTAGTTCCAGTTCCAGGCAAACACCAAGACAAATAACTAAATAAATAAAGATTTTTTTTAAAAAAAAAAAAAAAGAGAAGAAAGTCATCAAGCTGGCTTGGCAGGTAAAGGGACTGAAATCCCGAGTTCTGTACTCCAGACTCACATGGTGGGAGGAGAGCAGATTCCCGGGAGTTGTTCTTCGGTGTCCTACACGCATGTCATGGCATTCTCTCGTGTGTGTGCATGTGTGTGCATGGATCTATGGCTACAGATGGCTGTACCTACAGTAGGTGCTGGGAACTGAACTCAGATCCCTTGTGAGAGTCCTACTCCTCATTCATAAAGGACACTTTCTGTGCTTTCTGCTTGTTGCTTAGGCATTGCCTGCTGCTTGTGTTCTGAGGATTGACTAGACTCATTTAGTCTCTGCCTGCTTCCAGCTTCCTTTACAAAGCTGTTTATCTGTAGCTGTGGTCATCCCGGATGCACACAAACTTATAAGAAATGGCCACATGCTGAGATCCCAGCCTTGCCACGAGCTGAGCAGATGGTGGGAACATGAGGCTAATTGTCTGCTGCAGAGACACCCAGGGTAAGGTGGAATTCTTAAGTGGTTTCTCTGCACCCTGAAGCTTAAGGACAGACTGAGCCTCCCCGCCTTGGGCACACATGCTGTTAAAGTCCAATGCTTTCCTTCTGCTGGGTCTCAAGTATCGCCATTGTACAATGAGATATATTTTCACCTCTAGGGGTAGTTCTGATGGTAAGGGGTCCTCTGAGGTATTCTTGAAGGAATGTCTCCTGTGTAGGTTTAAGGGAAAGGCTGGAAGTTTGGTGATGTGATGGTAGAGAGCTATCCAATGAGGGTACTCCCCCCAAACCAAACCAAACTGTTTTTCTCGCAAAACCTCAGGACTAAAACAGAAGATCTCATGTAGTGGGATTCAGCTTAGAGGCTTATCTTTGGGATACCAGGACCCAGAACAGAGCGTGGCCAGACCCCACTGAGACCCAGGCACACTGACCTTCCTTCCAGTTTTTGTTCCTACGTTCTTGGGTAGCAGATCAGCAGCCCCGCGTGAGACAGCTCCACTCTCCAAGAATTGTCTTAAGGTTCAGTTTGTATCCTGAGTGTTTGTATACCCCTTAATAAATATTAATCCTTTATATGATATATTGCAAGTGAATAATTATGTAATAATCTCATTGGAAAATGTAGACAGTGGCCCCACCCATCACAACCAGCACTTAGGGAAGGAATACTTACATGGTAGGAATACTTTACCCAGGCAAAAGGGATCTTTGTAATGCCTTGTGATAGTATACTTGTCTGTTTCTGAGAGAGTGAGAAGCACATACATGCTGGTGGTATTTACACACACACACATGCACACACACACACACACACTGGAGTCGTTGGATCTCTGTGGATCTGGTGCCCTGTGGTGGGCACACCTGCCTGAGCTAGTTTCCTGTGAACTTCTTGTGCCCTGAGGATGTTCCTTCCAGAAAAACTTCCCCTAGGCTAATGCTCCTCTAGGCTCTTCCCTTTGGCTGCACTGCCCAGGTTCCTTGTCACCATTCCATGATTCTTTGCTTAGCCTACCTTGCTCAAATGGGGCCAGGCCTCCCTGTGCTTATTTAGGAGGGGTCCTGATGCACGTGGCCTCTCATCATAAGCCTACTGGTTTGTGTTCCGGTGTCTGGTAGGAATCAGTCTAGAAGGTTCTAGCTTGCTCCAGGCTGGCGGGATTCCTGAACAGAGATAATCACCTGGTAAGGTATGCAGATGGTGGAAGCCAGGCTGGCTACAATAGCAGCTTTTCTGGGCACTGTTCCCTCCCCTGTTTCTGAGAGCCAAGGGCAAGCTTCGGAACAGTAGGCAGAGGCTACTGAGTGCTGGCTTGTCTTCCATTTTAAAGGTAATCCAAGCCTAGTGGCAGTATTAGCTTCTCTGTTACCATTCAGATGAACACAAATGGGGGATTTTGAAGATTTTTCACCTCATGGTTCTATGGGACAGATTCCCTCACCAAATCCAAGAATCACCCTTTTTCTGTCACTCTGGAAAAATCACAGCCTGGCCTTGTGTAGCTTCCCAGGGACTCATATACATTGGTTTGTGGCTCCTTTGTCCACCCTCAGACTCGGTACATCTGCCTCTAGCTCTAATCCTACTGCCACACTTACAGGACCTCTCATGGTCACACCGTACCACCCCAGGCAACCTCTGCAACTTCTCTTGTTCCAGCAGCCCCACCCCACCTTGATGATATAGCATCACATGTTTATAGGCCCCAGGGGTGGGAGGCATGCATCTCAGGGGCCAGCATTGCAGCAGCTGAACACTGGAAAACAGAACAAGGAGAGCAATTGTAGCCTCACCCCTAAAGCCCTGAACATGTCTTAGCTATCTGCCTATCTCTAGTTTGGGGCCTCCTGCCTGCCAGAACCATTGTTTGTGTGCGGCACTCCACCCAGATACTCCAGTGCAAGATGAAGGCTGGTGTGGTCAGGCTTGTGCTGAGGGGCTCTCCCTGGGCTTCACTGACAGAGTAGACAAGAGGCTAGGGTGGGACTGGAGGAGGCCGCATGCTGCCTTTGTTTTTTAGGAACTTCCCCCACCCCTGTGTGTACTCCACTTCTGGGAGAGGTAACAGAATGCTGAGCTCTATCTGTGAAGTCTGGGGCATAGCAGTTACTGCATGTGCTTCATAAAATCAGAAGGATACTCTCTGCCCCCAGGGAGTTCAGGGGGCTCTGTGGGTCAAGGTTATGGCCTTACCTAGGGCTCTTGGTTATATGGAGTGGGCCACTCTGATGTCTTCTCAGCCAGCTTTGGAAAAGCAGAGCATGGGCTCTTAGCCTCTTGTATCTACAGGCAAATCTCTCTGCATCTGGGCCACCCAGGGACAGGTTGGATCTGGCCCCTCTTGGAGAGGGGCCTTTGCTGGCTCAGAATTTGGTCTGGTTCTAAGGTTGTGGGTCAATCCTAGAGGGCTAGTGTGCCAACTGCAGACCTGGAGAAGATGGGCCAAACTCTTCCCCAGGTGGGTTTCCTGTGAGCAACATGCATACACAATGGCTGACAGCTGTCTTCTTGACAGCGGCATGGGAGGGTCTACCCTGCCCCCTGACACACCACCCTGCAGATACTTCCCCGAGAGTCACAGTCACACAGCATAGCCTTGGGTGTTACCCCAGGGAGAACTGTGTTTAAGTTATGACAGGAGTCTAGCCTGAGAGCCAGTGTACTGAGAAGGTTCTAGTCTGCCCTGTGGGGGGCCCATCACAGTTTCCAGGGCCCCCTATAACCAAGTATGATGACCAGAGACTTGATTATGGCCGTCTTGGGCCTGGGATAGATAGGATCCTGGGGCCGTGGGGCTGGCTCCTGGTTTTGGTCTGTATAGATTTTCTCTAGTGGTCTGTCTAGGTCTTCTCGTACGCGCCTGCATCTAAGGTGAGAGAATGAAGGACCACAGAGGTCTGAGGATCACCACAGTACTCTTGCAGTTGTCAAGCCAGCTCAGAACTCTAGTCCGAGGGGTCCCTCAGGTGTGAAGTGTCCAAGGTTCAAGACTGCACTTGTGCTTGACATGTGTGGGTATTTGGGTGTCCGGTACTGTGAGCCATACCCAGCTCTGACCTTCATGCCGATATAGGTAGCTGGCCTTGGCTCCAGGGAACCATGGTGATTGCTACCCAAATGATCTCTTTTGAGTAGTTCTGGGTGAATGAATGTCCCATTTCTGGGCCTTGGATATAGTTTTTAGAAGTGGCCCTTGGTCCCTCCTGCTTTAAGGGAGTGGGTAGAAAAGGCCCAGCAGAGCTTGGGGTTTGGCTGACCCTATCTGTGCTCTGAGGAAGCATGAACAAGCCAAGGGATATGGATCAGCAGCCCCAGAGCCAGTGTATTGGCACCTAATATCCTAGCCGCTCTCAGGCCTGGCTTTAGGAGAGAGGTTTGGAAGATAATGATCAGTTTTACAGGCTTGCGGGGGAGAATCCCCAAGGGTCCTGTATACCATCACAAGGGTTGTCTTTGGAGGGATGGGAATTAGGCATGGTAGAGAAGTGATGTGCTTAGTTAGTATTCCCAGCTGTCCCACTGCCCCGAAGGAAGGAGGGCCCATTGGCTCTGAAGTGGAATGTTCCTGGGGAGAAACAATCCTAGTGATGTTGGGGAGAATGGGAGCTGGGGTGGGGACCTGGTTGAGGTTCTAGAGGGAATATGCCCCCCGTTGCTCATGCCTTGATTTGGCTTAGTGATAGGGCGTAGGCTCATTGACTATTCGAGCTGAGAGACAGCAAAATCATTGCTTTTGCTACCTGGTTGGTTAGTGGTATTTATTTAAAAATTTATATGACTGTTTTGCCTATCATGTATATATGTGCTCCATATGTGTGCTTGGTGCCTGTGGAGGGTAGAAGAGGTCACTGGACTCCTGTAACTGGAGTTACAGACCATGTGGGTGCTGGGAACTGAACCTGGGTTCTCTGCAAGAGTAGCTAGTGCTCTTGACAATTGAGCCACTTCCCGAGCCCCAGTTATTGGTGCTTTGTGGCAATAGTGATAGGAACAGGGTGCCTTGAAGCCCCTACCTGACCCCAGGTGCATCACCAGCCCTGGTCCAGTCCAGGCTCTAGGCTGTCTTGGCTCTGCCTGCTGACATTTGCCAGGCACCTGTGAGCTTGCACATCCCTTCCAGTCTGGCTGGACTTACTCCCCAGACCCCACCTCACCTCTGCTGTCTTGCCACCACTGAGGGCCACCTCTCTTGTTACCAGCTGAGCAGCACTGCTAACGACCCAGTCACTGTCATTGATATTTTCTGTATCCCCAAGACTGGCACAGATCCCCACTGTCTTCCTACAGAGATCTATTTCCCTGTCCCCGAGGCCAGACACCTGCCACAGCATTTGGCAGGGTGTACAGGAAGGGAGGCATGGCGGCTTCCTGGGGATAGGAGGGGCGTGTGTGTGTGTGTGGGGGGGTGGGTGCTCAGCCCCACCCAACTATCACCCCGAGCTCGTTGCTGAGCAGGCATGTTGGCCCTACAGAGCAAGCTCACACAGAGGTTCCCAATTGTCCCGCTGCCCCGAGGGAAGGAGGGGCCCATCCGGGCTCTGAAGTGGAACATTCCTAGGGAGGAACATTCCTGGGGAGGTAGAAAAGAGGCCCAGCCAAAGCATCTTGCCCAGTTCAGTCTCCTAGAGTGTTGTTGGCTGAAGAGATGTCTCTGGGATTGTCTCTCACTTTTGCACAGCAAAGTGAGAGGCTCTCCCCTTCCCCCAGGGGAGGTGCTTTTCCAGACCTCCCAGGCTCAGGGTTCTTTCTGAAGCCCGTGTACCTGTAGCCCCCTGTCTTTCCTCTGGAGCTCTGGGTGGCTGGTTCTAGTCCAGCTGGCTTACATCAGCTCTTGGCTGAGACTCAGGGAGCAGCCTCAGCCTGTCTGGGTGACACCTGGCTATAGCAAGAAGGAATTCTTGGCCTCATAAATCCTGGCTCCTGACAGGCAGCCCAAGGCTTCAGGTGGGTAGACAGGATCAGGTAGAACTGTCCCCACAAGCCCACGAGGCCCTGGCTGTCTCCCCTATCCAGTGGGTGTGGGCAGCGCCCCTTTGGGTGCCCCAGCCTTTGTTTTGTACAGCAAGGCCTCCTGGTCTGGGGAGATCTTCTTCATAGGCCAGGGTATATGGGTAGGGGTGCGTGTAGGGGATGTGTGGGAGTGGTGTGTGTGTGTGTGTGTGTGTGTGTGTGTGTGTGTGTGTGTGTGTGGTGGGGTGGGGTGCATCCTTTCTCTGAGCCTTTCCCTTTTCTGTTCTTCCTGAAGATTTCTAGAAAGATTGTATTGATATGCCAAGAACCCAGTTGTGAGGTCATCAGGTCATCTCCAGTAGTCTAGTGAGAGTAGCCAAGAGCAGGCCTACGTCCTGCAGGAAAGTCCCAAAGGCTGAGTCTCTCACTCAAGGAGGGCCATGACCCTAGTCTCGGGGCCTGGGAGTCCAGCAGGAGGCAGGTGGGCCCTCCTGTACGTTTGAAATGAGACTGTATTCTCTAGCCCAACATACCCACTAAGCAGACTTTGCAGCTGGTCCATAGGGCTGTCTGGACACCAGTCCTTGGGCCAAGCCTGATCTGTGGAGAGGATGGGCTTGGAGGGCCATCCACTGGCTGGGCCTTGAGGGAAGCTTTGGGGTATCTGGGGAGCAGAGCAAGATGGGTGAGTCAGGTTGCCTGTTCATCCAGCTGCTCTCCCAGACTGTGGCTCCCATTTCCTTGGGCATGTCCAGGTCTTCTTTTTAGGTGGCTTTGCTCCTCTGGGCACTATTCTGGACCCTTGTCACATTCTTATTCTGGGCCCAGCCCCAGATACTCTAATGCTGCCTGTCTTGTTATCGTAGCCTTCTAGGTCCCAGTCCCCTGTTTGCCCCTCAGCACCTAGAGCTTGAAGAAGACAGCTGCCTGGGAACAGATGAGGCCAGAATCATCGGCACCATTGTGGCCAGGCTTGGATTCATGTTTCATCTGCCTGTGGCTGGGGGCAGGGTGCTAAGCAGGCTGTGTCCCCAGTGGTAAAGTAGGGTGCCAAGGACCAAGCGACAGTACTACTGGTGCAGAGAAAGTACTATTGGGTTGTAACCTGATGGTGATGCCCAGCTTGGAACTCAGTGCAGATTGGTGGCGTGTTGTCTGCCCCAGCACTTGGCTCTTGGGACCCACATCTACTGTGGAGTCAGGGACTCTGTTACTACTGTTACATGTACCAGTTTCCAGACAGCAACCCTGGGCATGGACCATCTCCATACAGCTGTTTCCCCTGTGTAAGGGAACCACAGCCTCCCCTTTTCCCAGTTTCTGGCCTCTACCCCCATCCAGCTTTTCTGATATTCTCCCATATTGTGTGAAGGTTGCCTTCACCCTGCGGGGTGGGAGGATGCGTGGGGAAGGAGAGGCTGCAGTGTCCTGTCCTGTGGGCTGTTTGCTGAAGGGCCCTCTGGGCTGGAATGACATGTGGAAGCCAGCCTTGATGGGAGGAGAGGGAGGCTGGGCATCCTGGGGACATACATCCCTGGGGGAGGATTCCAGACTTACTTGCCAGAGATTCATCTATCAGAAAGCTGCTGAGGGACGTGCCGATGTGGACCTACTCAGGGCCTGGTTTTGTATTATTTTTAGTATTTTTGTATTATTTCTAGAATTGCTTCTCCAGGGAGAGGGGAGTTCCCCTCACATCACACCTCCCGCTGGCCCCCATATGGCCCCATCATTTCTAGCAACCTCCATCCTAGATGATTAATGATGGCGGAGTAGGCCAAGCATGCAGTCTGTCCCCTGGAGTCTGCACTGGCCTTGGGTGTTTGTCTGGGCTTCCTAGAACTACCCTTTGTTCTCTGAATGGGCCCCTAAAGAAGCCCCAGGGCATCTTACCATCTCAGGGGGCTGTGTCCAGGTTCGGCTGAATCTGTGGGCCACCTGCCAAAGTCTTGGCTCTGCTTGGTGGAGATGTTATGTGTGACAGTATGAAGTCAGTATCTTGGGACCTGATCTGCAAGAGGGACCCAGGCCCCACTTTTTCTTTTGCAACACAATCCCTGATATAGAGGGGCACACCTAGTGTGAAGATCATTCCCTTTCCTGTTTAAATTGAGGGGAACTTCACATTATGAAAATCAACCCTTTAGGATCAGGCTTCAGTGGCACCTGGCACATTTCTGGTGTCACATGTCCATCACCTCTCACCATACAGTGCTTTTGTCACATTGATAGAGACCTTGGTCATCAATGCGGCTTACAGCACCAGCTTGTCATCTGTTTTCTGTATTGTGATCTGTCTCATGCTAATAGCGTGACATAGTGTGTAGCCCCCGGGTCTGGCTTCTTTTACTTCTCACAACCTAGGAACCTGTAGGGGGCTACTCTAAGGTCTGACATTGACATGGGTCTGCAGAACATTGTAAAGAGGAAAGTATTCCCTCAGGGTGTCCTAGCAAACCATGAGTGGACTCAAGGGGGCCAAGGTCTGGGGATATTTTTTTTTCCAAAGGCACATGAGGGTTATATATATATATATATATATATATATATATATAGTCTTGAAATGACAATCCTTAGCCACCAGAATCAATATTGGGTGATGCCAACCAAGATTGCAAGGGTAGTTACTTGGTGGACCTCTGTGCTAGGCTCTAGATCTGCCTCCAGTGGATTCAGCTGTGAGGGTTCTTGCCTCAGGTCACTGTGTGTGCATGCATGCCAACATCATAGCCTCCTGGCTGTATTGATTTGAGAGGGTTTCATGAAAATTCCTACCCAAAGCATGAAAATCCTGTCTTTGCAGACCAGCACTCCTAGGAACAGGTGGTAAATGAGACATTCATAAGTACTATGAAGGGCATGCAGGAAGGGGGCAATTTACACATGACCGATAGGGAGGCGAGGTTCTACCAAACAGTTTACTAAGGACTTGAAATATAGCATGAGGACCTTCCATAGCCACCCCTAGCTCTGAAATGTCTCCATCACTGCCCAGATGGCCAACTGACCCTGACTATGTGCCTAGAAGGGTGTACAACTGGAGGAGTTGCCCACTCTGCCCTGCTCTCCTGGTTCCTGGCTGTGACAGATTGTTATAGCCTGGTAAGGGAGAATAGGGATGAGACCTCTGTCTTCTGTCATGGAGCTCTTACATGTGAAATTTGTGTAGCATTTGCTATTTCTCATAGCCTCTGTGGGCTTGGGCTGGAGACAAGAACCCTGAGATGGGTGGGGACCAGATCTTCTCTGAAGATTACATATCCAGTTGTGGATGATCCCCCATTGCATAAGAGCTGTGAAAATTCGGAGCAAGACTCAGGCTAGCCCAGAAGTGACTACTCAAGGGTGCTCAGGATAGAAGGCTCTAGCAGTTGCTATGGTGACAGGGCAGCAAGTGGCTATCCTGGGTACCAGGTATTGCGATCCTCATTGTTGCACCAAGCTCAGGGCATTTCCTATAGACATGTGGAGCCCCTGAGGCTCTGAGCTGCAGTGGGCATTCTCACTCTGGTGCTCACTTGGCCAAGGTATGGTCTTATGAGGGTCCCTAACCTGGACCTAGGGCTCATACAGTACTATGAGAGAACTTTGGTGTGTGACTCTGACCTATGAATTCCCACTGACCTCCTCCAGCTTCCCACACAGTGGTCTGAAAGACAAGACAGATCTAGAAGCTGTGCTGCGCCTCATATCCGGGCTTGCCAACCTGGCTTTGGCGCTGTCTCCTCAGGCCAGCAGACCCCAGCCATGACCTCTGCTGAGACTCTGTATAACTCCCCAGGGATTCCTAGGAAATTCCCACTGTAGACTTTGCAGGGCTGGTGGCTACATTCCAAGAATCTAGAGGCAGCTGTCCAGTGTCCTTTTGGCCACCACCATTCTCAAGGGACTGCGTGTATCTCTAGGTCCTTAGCATAGCTGTAAGTGGTTCTTCTAGGGGCCCTCCTGAGGAGATGTGAAGAGACACTGGGGCCACCATGGAAGCTTTGGACCACCTCAGGCCTGAGAGTGCCTGCACCTGGTTCTGTCGACTACCTGTGTGTAGCTGGGAGGGTTTGGCTTCCCTCCCAGTGATAGCATATGATGAGTAATATAAAGGCTTACCCATGTGTGCCTAGGACATGTTGGGATACCCCTTGCTCTGAGCCTGCCTCAACATTATAGGGAGAGCCTCAGCCTTTGGAGGTTAGTATTGGGGACACTGGAGGTTCAGCCTCTCTGGACTCAGCTGAAGCAATCTGACCAGGCAGGTGAACAGAGGCCCCAGATATTGACTCAACACATGAGGTGTTCTAGTACTTCTGAACCTCCCTCAGAGCCCTGGTCACTTCAGTTCCAGCCAGATTGGATGGCAGTTGAAGCCCTGTTGCTCCTGTATAAGACTGAACCCAGGCAGGAGTCTAACATCTCTGCTAGCCACATGCCTACTCAGAGTAGCCATCCACGCTACATACCAGTAAGAGCTGGTATAGGAAAAGGAGCCATAGGCTCAGGACCTGGCACTATGCATCTAGGAGCTTGGCTTTGTGCCCATTGTTTTCCCTAACCTGACACAGCATAAGAGCATAAAGGGAGACCAGAGCTGTCATGACCAGGGTGAGGTGTTGATTTCATTGGCAAGGTCCTGGCAACTATGCAGAGGAATTGTGTGAGGCTTTTCTAGCTTCAGAGCAAAGGGAGGCTGGTTTCTTTGGAAAGCATGACACTACACAGGTAGTCCGTCCTCCAAAGCACACAGGATGCTCTGGGGCTAACACCACTGTTTGTAGCCGCCCCTAAAGATCAGGTTCTCTTCTGATGAACTGCTCAGATAGTGTCCTGTAGCCCATAACAGTGGAGGATGCTAGGAGAGTCACTTCATGGGTGCTTGGGTGAAAGGTGGGGTGGTGGCAATATAGCTCTGAGTCTGTTCACTGGGTCCCTTTTTGGGGGCTGTCCTGTTAGCTAATACCCCTACCTCTTGAGTTTCCATGGCCAAATGCTTATCTGCTTTTCTCACCACAGATGTAGATGAGTGTGCCAATGCCAATGGGGGTTGTGAAGGCCCTTGCTGCAACACTGTGGGTGGCTTTTACTGCCGCTGTCCACCTGGCTACCAGCTGCAGGGCGATGGCAAAACGTGCCAAGGTAGGACCTGTCTGTTGCTCTGCCCTGGTAAGGCGAGGTGGGCGAGTGGGTGGTGGGAACCAGGGGCAAGCCCAAGCTAGTACTAAGTGCTATGTCCCTATGTGGGGAGGGCCCACATCCCTGTGGATGCCAGGGGACACTGATAAGAACCTTGCCTGTCAAGGACTGTCAGAGGCCTGGGGCTGGAAGCAACTTGCCAGCTCTGAACTGGCCCTTGTAACTCCGCCCCAACATTTCTGGCAGGCTGTCAGCAAAATCAAGACCAGACAGAAGGCTGGGAGACACAGGGAAGGAACAGAGACAGGAGGGTGCAGGAGGATGGAGGAGGTCTAACTGTCCCCAGCCCCTCATTCTCTGGCTGCCCTGACATCTGAGCCCTGGGATAGTTTGAACAGCTGAACCTCTTGGGAATGTCTGGGTCCACCAGTGGCCAGATCCTGGGCCTGGGTCAACAGCCTGTCTCTGCCCTGTGTTTCAGACGGTCACTGTCATCTGTTACCCTAGAATGTCCTCAGTTAAGTGTCACACTGCTTCCAGCCATCCAACTACCCATCTGTGAACCATCTGCCCACAAGTGGGGGCCTAGCCTGCTGAACTTGGGGTTAGGAGAAGCATTGAGGCGGGGGTGTCTGCTCTGTGTGAGACACTCTAGAAGAATGGATTCCCATGTTCTCCTTTCTGACTGGCTCTTATGGCCAGCAGGAGGTTGGAGATGAGGAATGAATGTTGCTGTGACCCAGGGTCATGCCCCAGCTGTGGGGTGGCCCTAGGCCTGCACCTCCATGTGTCTAGCCTAAAGGGAAGTATGGGGGTGGGGCTGCTGAAGGTTTGGTGTCCCAGGAGGGCAGAGCAGATCAAGGTTAATGATTATGTCTGTGCATCAGTCCCTGATGATGCTGTCTGAGCCGAGGCCTCTTCTTGCAGGGCACTTAGGCCCCATCAGAACTTCTTGCCAGCAGATATTGGGGCTTGGGTTGGCACCAGCATTAGAGATGGCTTATGCTTTGAACTGTGTTAGCAGGTCAATTCTAGTGAGTAGTTTGTGCCCCTGTTCTTGTGTTTCTGACATGGCTGTACATAAGTGCACAAGACCTTCAGTGGGCCAGAGTCCCCCACTGTGACCTATAGACAGCCACAGAGTCTACATAGCCTCCTTTGCCACCAGAAGCCTGAGGTATCTCACTCTGAGGGAGTCATCACTAAATTGGTTTAAGGAGCAGATTGGGAGATTTGGTACAGATCTGGCCATGGACAGCTTGATGTGAGCCAATTCATCAAATCAAGTATTGGTTATGCCTCCCCAAGTGCCACGGGCAGCTTCCTTTTCATAGCTTCTTCTTCACCCAAGATGGAATCAGGTCCCTCAGCCCTGTGGCTTCCTAGATGGGGCTGGCCTGACTGAGGTGGCTGTCCATTGCCCCCAGAGCCTCACCTCACCGCCTGAAAATCCCCACTCTTCAGTGGCATACAGAAAGCCAGATCAAGAGCTCTGCTGGGAAAATGAAGAGTCCCAGCATTCTTCTGGTCTGCCTTTGGGAGTGTTTTGGCAGTTATCTGTATGGCTGACCAGTGTACTCCTGCTGATGTCTGGACCTATCTGGCAGCTCTTACACAAGGATAGATGCCCACTGTCTCTGGGGACAGGCTGTGATGTTCAAGGCATAGGGTCCCTCCAGAGCCTGCAGGAAAGGCCCATCATAGCCATAAGACATGCCAGAAGTCCCTCACATGGACATCAGATTGTGGGTCAAAGAACTCAGTGTCAGGGTGAAATGGTGCTTGGGGTAGGCAGGTGCTTCTTACAACCCAGGGTTCTCTTTGTCTATCATGCCTGCTCCAGATTTTAGTCAGTTGCTTGGGGTGACGCAGTGGATCAGACAGACCTTGGCTCTGCTGACCCCATATTTTTTACAGCCCAGGAGATCAGGTTGGAAGTGCTACAGTGGGGTTTTAAGCAGGTATGTGTTTAGGGAAGAGAAATGATGACCCTAAAGACCTACAAAGCCCCAAAGAAAGAATTGCTACCTTCTCAGCCCATTTATATTTGTTCTGTCTGGGAGAAGAATGCTTTTGAGTGAAGAATGCTTAGGAGGTGCTTCTCATTATCTTCCTTGTTTCCAGAAGTTTTTGACCTGTCCGGCCCCAGGTCCAGACCTGCAGTCCATAGCTGCTTAGTCCCAAATGATCACATAAAAGCTTATATTAGTTATAAGCTGCTTTGCTTATGACTCAGGCTCATTACTTGCTAGCTCTTTCAACTTAACTAGACCCATTTTCATTAATCTGTGTATTGCCACGTGATTCATGGTTTATCTGTGTTTCTTTACATCTTGCTTTCTTGGGTGGCAGCTCACAGTGTCTCTGTGTGACTCCGCCCTCCTTCCCCTTTATCTATGCTTGGATTTCCTGCCTGCCTCTCAGCTGGCTTGCCATAGGCCAGAACAGCCTCTTTATTAGCCAATGGTATTCACGGCATACGGAAAGACATCCACATCACTTCCTCCCAGAAGTTAGGGTTTGTAGTGTGTGCCCTAGAGATGGTGTGCTGTGTTGGCCATTCAAGTGGGACATGGACATTTGGGAGCTGGGCCAGTACCAGCAAACCAACCAGGCCAGCCTCCACTTATGTGCCCCAGGTATGAGGCGGAAAGAAGCAGAAGAGGGTGATGATCCAAGGTCAAAGCTGGCCATTCGTGGGTGCCGCTGAACTTGGGCCTTGCATGTGCTAGCTCCCTGCCACTCCCCTAGAGCCCTCTTTGAGACAGGGTCTGACTAAATTTCCCAGGCTCTCCTGGATCTCACTCTGTGGCTCAGGCAGGCCTGGAACTTGAGATCTTCCTGCTTCAGCCTCCTAAGTAGCTAGGATTGCAGGCCTGGGCTCCAAGTTTGCTTCTGTTTCTTTATGTGACATTGGAGTCTCTGTTTGGAGTCCTTATGGGTAGAGCAGGTCTTTGCCTCTGACAGATGGCCGAGTCTTAGACAAATGATAAGTTGGCCTCAGATCTCGCATTCTAGCAGTATCTGCCTTCTCTCCCCTTCCTGCCTCTTCCCTGTCCCCAGCCCCGCCTCCAGCGGGGTTCATGCCCCGGCTCTGCGAGTTTGGGATGACTGGAGTTCTAAGTCACCTCATGGCCAAGGAGCCTGTGCTGAGAGCCAGCTGTGTTCTCTGCCAGCACAGCCTCCTCTGGCAAATAAGTGAGGCAGCTCAGCATCCCAGGAGGGAAGGACGGCCTTGCCTGCTCACGCAGGGAGGTGTGTGCAGAGTTGATGGTGGGGTGAGCCCAGAAACCGCTGTAAATGATGAATAGCCGTTGTAAAACTGAGTACTGGCATGGGAGTCTGGCTGGAGGTGTCTTGGCCCCGGCCTTAAGACCTGGCCCAGGCTGGGTGTACGTCATGTTTTGGGAGGATCAGCTGGAGCCAGGGCCTGTCCATTCAGCTGGACTGGGTGGCCAGAGTGACACTAGCCACTGCTTCTGCCGTGCTGGGTGGGATCTGGTAAATAGGTAGGCCCAGGCCCATGTGTGATAGACCTATCAGGCTCTTTCCCGATACTTATTTTATTTGTTTAGCATGTGTATGCATGTTTGCGTACGTGCTGTGTGTGCGTGTGTGTGTGCATGTGTGTATAGCATACTGTGGTATTCCTTAGATGCTCTATCATCTTTTTTTGAGACAGGGTCTCTTGTTGGTCTGGAACTCACCAAGCAGGCCAGCAGCCAGTGAGCCCCCGGGGTTCCCCAATCTCCCCTTTTTTAGATCTGGGATACAAGTGCACACCCCTACCACACCCAGCTTCATGCTAACGAGACAAACACCGACTGAACCAGCTTTCTCACGCCCCCCCCACCCCTTGCAAAGCTCTTTTCTGTGTGTTCCGGGCTCTGAAACAGCTCTGCTTCCAGGGCTCGATGTTGGTGTCAGAGGGTGGAGCTTGGACTTAGGCTTCTACTAAGGTGTGTTTTGAGCAATAAAACAGGACACAAATAAGACGTTCAGCTCTTAAGTCATTAGAGGAGACAGAGGCAATGCTTAGAGGCTCAGCCGGCATCATTCTAGCAGACTGCCAGCCGCAGAGCAGCCTCAGAGGCAGATTATGAATGGAGAGTTCCTGTTGCTTCCTAGCACTGCTTATGGGTGGCCAGCCTTTGTCCCAGTTACCACCCTCCTCTGCCTTCCCTTTATGTAGGTTCTGATGGGGGCAGGCCCTACATCAGGCCTGGGGCTCCTGGCAAGTTCAGGCAAGCTCCAGGGCCATGTTTTTCCTTACCTTGCTTCTTGCCTTGGCTGCCCTTTGGCTTGGAGTTTATTTCTTAAACATTCCCATCTGTAAGATGGGTCCAGTTCTTCCTTTAAACTGAGTGCATGGTCTGAAGACTCTTGTGATGTTGTACCAGGGAGAATTATTCTGTCTTATTCTGAGAAAATGCTGTTAGACTTCTCATGGAGGCCGTAAGGTTTGGGAACTCTGCCTGATTCAGGTCTACATGCCTGCTCTCCTGTGCAGGGTGGGGCTTTGCAAGACATAACCCAGCTGAACCCACTCCTGCCAAGAGATAAAGAAGGAGGCTGGGAAGAGGAGTGACCACTGGTGCCCAGGACAGAGGCTGGCCAGGGCTTTCTCTGTGGAAATGGACAGCTCATCCTGAGGGATGCTTGGCCTGCTGACCCAAGCCCTTCTCTTCCGCTCATCTGTAGGGGTTTAAGGGATCACTATGGAATGTTCATGAGGAGTCTGTGGGCTCCAGTTCTTCATGGACACTATGTCATTGTCCCCAAGGAGGCTCCCCCAAACCAGGGTTCCCAAGAGACCTATGTCACCCAGTCTCAGCTATCTCTAGTCCATTTCTGTCACACTGACTCCTGCAGTCTTGTTGTCTGAGAGCTCTGCCAGGTCCCCTCTTCCCTAGGGAGAGGAAGGAACGTGGGAAGTGAATTGCAGTTCTGATTATGAAAGGCTGACAGCGGCTGACCCAGGCCAGCTGGACTTGTCTACAGGGAGGGCCAATGGTGCTACTTTAGACCCCCATTCTTATGCCTGACACTTGGGGTGGCTGTATGTACGCAACTCCTTTGCAGCAGAGCCTTCCCTGACCCTGCTGGGCAGTGTCTAAACCTTGGGAAGCAGCATTCCTATGGAGTCTCCCCAAAGTCTTTAGTGCCTGTGGATTTTGTACTCCTTGGGCTAGCCTGGCCTCAGTGGACAGGAAGAACAGTGACTGAAACATGTCACTATGCCGCTGGTACTCACAGGTGCCGCATGGGTTGGCATTGGGTCACTGCTCACTCTAGCCTCTCTCTGTCCCTCAGCTGTAGGGGTTTAAAAATAGAGCTGGGATTATTATGGGCTGTTTCTGAGAAACCCATGGGCTCCAGTCCTTTGTGGGTACCATGACATTATCCCCAAGGAGAAATCTCTACAAGGAGGCGGGCATGCAAGAGAGGCCTCCCCAAGCTTCATACACTGTTAAAGTGCTGAGCTACAGAACAGAGGGGCCGTAATGGTTGCCGAATCCCAAGCAAGATGGTGAGCCCCGAGCTGATTGGTGAAGTTCAGAGCAGCCTCTGGAGAATGTCAGGGTCCTGTGCTCAGCTGCTTGCATGGCTTCTCCTTCTGGAACCCTCTCCAGGGTTCTCTCAGGACCTTTGGGACACAGGAGAGGGTTCAATTCCCATTTCTCTGGTCAACAGAACACAGCACATAGCTGGCGTTTGCATCTACTGATGTCTTCTGGGAACTTGGATGTTAAGTTTAATCTGTAGTGTCATGAAGAGAAGTGGTTATAAGAAAGCTTAAATGGGAGCTGGAGGATGGTTCAGAGGTTAAGAGCACTGGCTGCTCTTCCAGAGGTCCTGAGTTCAGTTCCCAGCAACCACACAACCATCTAAAGGAGATTTGGTGCTCCCTTCTGGCATGTAGACAGAACACGGTATACATAATAAATACAATGAATCTTAAGAAGGAAGGAAGAAAGAAAGAAAAAATAAAGCTTAAAGGGAGCCTGTTGCACCATCCATCCTTTAAGACTCAAGTGCCATCAATGAGGAAGAGGCCTCACTGGATGCCAGTTCTGCTGGCTTCTGTCCTGGCTCACCCTGTAATTGTCTGTTCAGCCAGTTTCTGCTATTGATCATGCACCAAATGAGGCATTTAGTTATGGCAGTGAGAGTGGCTTGTTCTGTGACAGAGTTTGAGGCTGGGAAATGTGGCCACACACCTATGGGCCCTAGAGTTGGGCATGAACCTCGTCCTCCGGCCACACAGTCATGACCTTCTTTCTACCAGGGCCAGAACTTGGGCTTTCCCAGCCCAGTGTCCTCTGGATATGGCAAGGAAACCCGACTACAAATGTGATCCTTCCAAGCTAGTGGCAGGATTTCCAGAAATGTCCATGGCCAAGGCCTTTCTCCTTGAGAGGTGCTGAGAGTTGAAGGCTCTCATTTCCCATTGCTGGCTCGTGCTTATTCCTCTAGTGAGCAAACTGGCAGGTAGGCTCTTGGTTGTGGCCAAGGCAGGAAATAATAGTCTTCAAGGTCAATACATGGCTAACACAATGACAGCAGATTGTCCCACCTTCCCAAAGTCAAGAGACCTGGGGCAGTTCTTTGGAGGAAACCCCAGGATAAGCAGGTCTAGCTTCTGCTAAACACCACCAGCACCCGTCTTGGCAGGAGTACTATGGGCTCAGCAGACCTTCAGGAAAGAACTAGACGTAACAGTCATGGAGGCTGTTTGATTTAAGACAGCATGGTTCAGCATCCCTCAATCCTGGGGCTGAGGCTATGTTAGAACTCTTGCCTAACATGCACAAAGCTTTGGGTTCATTGCCCAGGACTATACAAATTTCATTATGGCCGGGAAGGGATGTAGGAAGATCAGAAGTTCAAGGTCACCCTTCTGTACTTTTGAGGCCAGCTTGGGACAGTAGAGACTGCCTTTAAATACATACATAAATAAATAAAAAGTAAACAAATAAATAAATGAAAGAAGCTGCATTCTCAAACTAAGCATAAGGAAAGTCAGTGGACACGATGGTGGGTCCCAAAGTGTTCTTGGAATCCTGGCTGGTATCCCAAGAGAAGGTAAGTCTCTGGGTTAGGAAAATGACCATCAGATGATATAGGCAAAATCTTATCCTGGCTCTGGAAGCTTCTGCGCTGGACTACAGGTCTTTTGGGCTGGGTAGAGGGACATTCCAGGCACCCATTCTCTTGTGTCCTCCTGGTACCTCAGCTGACCTTCCTGGCTTTACTTCCTAGTGGACTAGGTGTCCTCCTGAGTGGACCAGCGATTCGTGGGTAGCAGGATGCTGAGCTTGTATGACCTAGCACAACTCATTTCCCTTTATGTCTCCTGGGAGGGAAGCTGGCAGGCCCTCCTGGTTAGCAGGTGGCAGGGCCTGGACCTCATGGCCAGAGGCGGGGTGAGGCAGGG